>JAXQQM020082591.1:0-182709 GCA_034641835.2 Pinus albicaulis | reverse complement strand
CAAGGTCACGTCTCCCAGACTCCTTCCTACATATACAACATAACTCGATATGTTCCATTGCATGCGCCTGATAACATCGATAGTTTTAGTACTCTAATCACTTACAATTTCGACCGTTATCCGCGGTTTAAATTTTTTTTTTTTTTTTAGTACTTGCCGCATGTATCATAGAATATAAGTATCTCCGTAAACATCCTTATGAACCATATCCCCTCTGATCAAATTCATCTAGTTGACTTATATATCTATATATATATTAGTTTGTATTCCTCAAGTCAGTTTTTCAGAGTTTTGACCAACTCTAGCCGATCAATAGGCCCTTCTTCAAACTTTCCAGTTTGCAAGCCTTGTAAAATTTTCAACATTTTAAAGTTGCAGCATCGAGGTATAGATGTATGCCTCCTCGCATACATCTATCTATACTCAGTTAACCTCCATTGCTCCAACTACTTTCCCAGCAGTTTATATGGACGATAAACAGATGCTCTGTTCATTGTATTTTTGCATATGCTTACAATCTTCCCTCACACAAACTTTTATCACACAATAGATGTTCAATAGGATTCTCCCCTTATTTTACTGTTACAATCATTCAACATGTTTGACACTCTGGTGCAGATTCAACTATTCCATGGGAAAACTAGGAAACAGATCCTCTTGCTTCAGTCAAATGGAGGTAGAGAATACTGAACTGGATAGTTTAGAACCCCTAGTGTTAGATCCTCGTACTTATTTAGGATTCAACATCTGATTTCATATGTTTACACTTACATTTAATAGAATAATTTAAATTCTTTATTCTACAATTCTGTCCATTGTAACACAGCTGACATACTGAACCCCATACTGCTATCACAGGGTTGTTGTTTCCTACTTTCTGTTATTGGTTACAGGGAATTTTGTGCCATCAATATTGTTATGATAGGTTTAGTTGTTTGGTACTTGGTGTTCATGGGTACTATTTTGTTAACATTTTCTGTCTATACACACAGCAATTACATATTCCTTTAAAAGACAGCAAGCTACACCTGTACATAGTTATTAGATTAGCTGTTCAAATGATCTACCATCTCTAACTTCATTACTACAAGGTACTCATCCATATAATCCAACCATTTGTCTCTACTATCAATAGCTTTAGTTTGCAATTACATGAACAAATAATCAATCTAAAATTTGCATAATGATCCATAACCTAACAATTCATAAATTGCATAATGAACCATAACATCACAATTCATAAATTGCATAATGAACCATAACATCACAATTCATAAAACAGGAATATATTTAATACAGACTTGCAGAAATCTCCCAAAATTATGCATGCATACCTCTACTATGACCAGTCCTCCCAACCTTAGAGTTCGTTTATCTCCAGAACTCACCCCCGAGCTGAGATCCTCCCAAAACAGACTAACCTCAATCTGTTCTGGAGCAGCTTATTTAAGTTGTGCTTTCCCTAAAGCTTGTTTCCAATTCTGCGTCCAGAATTTCAGGATGCTTTTATTCCTGTTTAGCCTAGGCTTCCCATTTTGGGACTCTTTAAAGCTGCTTTAAGCTTTTCCTCAGCTTTTCCAGCTTTTTCTCACCTCTTCCCAACTACTCCTCTTCATTGGGGAAACTTAGATTTTTCCTCAAAAATCTAATTTAGAAATAATTTCTTTCAAGGATTTTTGAAAGATTTTGGGGAAAGTCTTTTCCTTTTCCATCACCTCATGGATTGGGCATGTGATCTCACTTTCTCATCTAGTCATAGTGCATACATCATATTTTATTTATTTTTCATAAATAAATAGTTAACCACATCCACACAAAAATTATCCATTGGGGTCCACTCCCCTTTGGATTTATGTTCAAATGTCTCATTTGAAAAGCATAGAACTTGGGGGTGTTACATATTCCCCCTCTGAAAATAAACACCATCCTCGGTGTTGACAACTATCTACTTAGTTTATTTTGAACATAATTATGAATGTTGTTCCATCATCTTAGCTTCTCTGTTCCATGTAGCTTTTCAGCAGTAAAGTGCTCCACTGCACCTTTACTCTAGCTACTGTTCGATTTCGCAATTCAATTCCTTCTCGCTTTCATCTTTGAAGCGACTCTGGAAGTAAATTCCTCTTCTGGTTCCACCTGGACCACATTCCAATCAATCATGTGAGAAGCATCATGTAAAAATTATAATTTTTTTTTTTTTTTTCAACAAGGAGACATGAAACATATCAGGAAATTTAATAAGAAATGGTAGGGCTAATTTATAAGCCATTAGTTTCCCTCCTTTCCAACACCTTCCTCGGTGTTACCCTTTAACGTTGATTTTTTTTTTTTCAACTTTGACAAAGATTTCTTCTTCGTCCTTGATTTGTTTCCAGCAGAGTACTCTCCTGCCTCCACTCTATTTACTGATGCCTTCTGCAGTTGCTTTTCTTCCTACTTCTTTGCAAGAAGTCTATCTGGAATATCTTTTTATTCTGTGTTCTCTGTCAACAATTCATACCAATGTAAGTAATGTCAGGTATATACAATTGATAATCCACAACAACATTCTGCATTTCACTAACTTAAGAAATTCAGTTATTAATCAAACCGTTCAGGTTCATAATAGTTTAGTGCACTTTTAGTACACTACTTATCCTTTCTTGTTTTTCAGTGAGATTCTTTCCTCACTCAACTTGGTCCAGTTCCGCTTTTCTTGATTTTCTAGGTGATTTATCTTCACCTTTTTCCTCTTTGTTTCCAGAGTGCCCAATTTCCTGTTACACACTTGACTAACAATTTTACAACTTTTTCATTAGTACTCATAAATGAGAGAAAACAATTGTATCATATGCATGGTTATGCTTACCCTTTCTCATTTTATCGCTGTACTTCTAGTATATTTTCCTTGTTTCTTTTTGGTTAGCCAATCACTTTAATTAGTAATAACCAGACTCGTTAATAATGTCTATAATTCAATTTTTACTTCACACATGAATTGTATCCACTAGTTCAAAACTTACGTGAATAACTTTGGATCTCATGGTTTTCCCCCACACCCAAGTCCAAATACAGCTCATCCTCTTTTCTCTCGGTTTGTAGCTGTATGATTTCACACTATTTCCCTGTCTTTGAATTTAGGACTCAAGAAAATTAACTTTAATAAAATTTACACCAACAAAATTTTATAGTGTGAATACATGTTTTCTTTTATAGTGATAAATGTAATTTCTATAATTCATCACATTCACAATTATTAGTACTTGATAATATCAAACATAAATTTGACATAGTTTCCCCTTTTTCAAAGAATCACTAGAGTTTATGCATTTACTCTTAATTGTATGTTCATGCTGTACTAATTCCAATGATGATTCACCCATCATATCTATATGTGAATGTCACTAATCATTAAAAATCAATCCATGGTTGATATAGGTTTTCACTTCTACCCTAGCTAGCCCACCTGGAAATTTGATTTATCCCTTCATTCATTCATAACTCAATGTAATGGATTTGCATTACATTATTTAATATGCAATGGTCCATACTTACTAAACCAACTATTTAACTGTGTTTATAACTCGTACTTAAGTTTACCACTTCATTATTTTCCATGAACTAAAATATGATTATGACAAAATACTCTAGTCATGACTTGAATATACTTGACTTGAAAATTCATCTTGGAAATTTTTCCAATGAAAACTTAATCTACCACAACTAGTGTTTATTACTCCTTTAACCATAAGTAGCGTAATAATATTCCGGCCATATGGTAGAATATGTCCTTCCACTTCACTTGCAACGTTTAAGGTGAATTCACTTTTTAATATTCACTAGTGAATTTGTTTTTTTCTAACTGACATCAAGTATCATGCATGACGATAGTATATACCTACAACTTAACATTATAATAAGATCACCTATATTTATAATGTTACTTGTAGATTGATTTATGTCCCACGTGCAAATTCTTTCATTTTAATCTATCATTCCTCATGATAATGATTATTATTTTATATATATATATTTTTAATAGTTAATTAAGAATTTACAACTTATATTTAACATACCTCTATTAAATATAAATTGTGATTTTTCTATTTCCCACCTTTCTTTATATGTTCCAATATAACCTTTCCGTCTCTTTTTTTTTTTCTCACTATAATCTATTTTCATTCGAATTAGTAACTTGTAACGGAATAGTAACTAAATACACCTCTTTGGAATTTATCCACTAGATTAAACTTTAATTTAAACACCACCTCTTTAACTTAAAGTTTAAGGTCTACTTTAATTAAAATCCGCCTCCTCTAAAGTTACTTTATTGAACTTTAATTTAACTCCACTCCTTTAAATTAAAGTTTAAAGTCTCCTTTAATTAAAACCCACAAAGTGAATACATTATCCTTTTAAACTCTCATGATGCAAAAGCCTGTAACTATTATTTCATTACATATAATGTAAGAATGGATATATTACCCCTTTCAAATCCCATGCCACCCAATCATTTAACCATTCTTTAATTATAACTGAGATAATAAAGGGTTATATAAGGTTATACCATTTGTCACCTCCAAAATTTTTTTTCTTTTATTCTTGACCACGTATTATTTTTCTCCTAGAAATTTTCCCATTCTAGTTTAATGACAATTGACCAATAAGGGTTGATTTTCAACACCAAGTTCACACCCTTCCTTTATTAAATTCAACTAAATTGAAATTGGATAAATCAAATTAAAGTGTCACTTTATAAATCCAATAGATATATGTCTATATATCCATGGATATTCGACATCTTATGTAACACCCCAAGTTCTATGCTTTTAAAATTAGACATTTGAACATAAATCCAAAGGGGAGTGGACCCCAATGGATAATTATTGTGTGGATGTGGTTAATTATTTAATTATGAAAAATAAATAATTAACATTGTGTATTCACTATGACCAGATGCGAAATTGAGATCACATGCCTAATCCATGAGGTGATGGAAAAGGTAAAGACTTTCCCCAAAATCTTTCAAAAATCCTTGAAAGAAATTATTTCTAATTTAGATTTTGAGGAAAAATCTAAATTCCCCAATGCTGAGGAGTAGTTGGGGAAGAGGTGAGAAAAAGTCGTAGTGCCGAGGAAAAGCTTAAAGCAAGCCTTAAAGAATCCCAAGATGGGAAGCTCCGTTAAACAGAAAGAAAGCATCCTCTCGCTATTCGACGTTGCACTAGAAACATGCTTTGGGGGAAACTATGAGCTTAAATAAGCTATTCCTAGACAAACATCGCAGGTTGATCTCGGGCTAGAAGGTGATTCGTCGTGGGTTGAATCTCGGGAGATAAAGAGGATTCTATGGTTGAGACCGGTCATGTAGAGGTGTGCATGCATACATTTGGAGATATCTCGTAAGTCCGTGTTAAATGTATCCCCGTTTTTATGAAATGGTGATGTTATATTCCTTTACTCAATTTATGAAATTGTGATATGATATTCCTTTATGCAATTTATGAAATGGTGATATGATAGGCTTTTATGAAAATTATGACGTTGTGATGTTATAATCCTTTAGGCAATTTATGAAATTGAAATGTTATAGTGCATTAGGGAATGTATGAATTGTATGTTAAGTTGCAGTATGCCACTGTTAGAGGGATTAATGGTTCAGTACATTATGTAATTGCAAATACAACTATTGACAGTAGAGACAAATAGTTGGGTGTAGGTATGAGTACCTGGTAACAATGAGATTTGAGATGATAGATTTGTTAAACAGCAAATCTAATAACTATGTATATGTATAGCTTGATATCTTTAAAAGGAGTATTTAAGTTCTGTGTGTAGAACCAGAAAATGGTAACAAACCAGTAACCATGAACAGTAAGTTCCAAACAGCTAAACCTATTATACAATACGGATGGCACAGAACCCCCTGTAACCACTAACAGAAAGTAAGAAGCAATGACCCTGTGATAATCGAACGGGGTTCAGTATGTATGTTCCAAAGAAGAGAATGGTAACAGTTAGAATATAAATTATTCTATTAAATGTAAGTGTAATCATCTGAAGGTAAAAGTTGAACCTTAATTAAGGACGAAGATATAACACTAGAAATTCTAAACTATCTGGCAAAAAGATTCTCTACCACCAATTGATTGAAGCACGAGGATCTGTTTCCTAGTTTTCACATGGAACAGCTGAATCTGTACCAAAATGTCACACATGTTGGATGTCTATAACAATAAAATAAGGGGGAAATCCTATTGAACAATCTAGGGTGTGATAACAGTTGGGTGAAGTAAGATTGTAATCATGTGTAAAATACCATGAGCAGAGCATCTGGTTACCATCCATAGAACTACTGGGAAAGTAGTGGAGCAACGGTGGTGAATTGCGTAGAGATAGATGTATGTGAGGAGTCATACATCTATACTTCGATGCTGGAACTTTAACATATGGAAAATATTAGCAGGCCGGCAAACTGGGAAGAGTTTGATGAAGGGCCTAGTGATCATCCTGCACAGAAAAAACCTGAGAAATACAAGGTAAAATATGTAGATATATAAGTCTACTATATGAACTGAGAAGAAGGGAGGTTAAGCCCAAAAATCCTCATGGAAATTCTTGTATTCCAGGGCTGTCTGTAAGTACTGAAAAGAATCTAAACCCCGGATAACAGTCTGCATTGTAGGTGATTCAGTATAAAAACTATGACATTACTAAATAATAATAGAATCCCATGGTATAGAAAAAAAAATGGGTTTGGGAGACGTGACAAATGGTATCGGAGCACAGTTCAAAAAATTGGGCAAGATATGTGCTCACAAAGAAATGGTTAACTGTTATAGATTTTACGAATTTTAAAAATATTTCTTCGAGTATATAGATATCTTGGATATACTTTCAGGTATACATGTAACAGATTGATTTAGTACTACGTTCAACTGAATCTATCTTTTGGTATTCAGCGTCCCGAACTCTGTTTAGCTATAGACAGAAAGTCCATAGAGTAGGAACTCCAGAATCTTTAAACCAAGGAGGGTTTAAAATCTGTATTTACTTAGCTTCTACAGACGATTAATTATTGTTCTGCTTCCTGTAGACATAAAGGTGAAAGTCTATGTTCATAAGTATAATAGAAAAACTTTGTAGCAGAATGGTGATAGAGTAAAAAAAAAATACATTTGAACATGAAACTCAACATGTTTCTAGAAAAAGAAAAAAAAAGAGGAAAATTCTACTCTACAGTAATATTATAGCATTCAGAGAAATTAGGTGGGAGTCTTCTAGCACCTGTAGCCTTTATTGAGCCTATTGAAAATTTAAACCTACCTCTATATCATGAAATAAAAATTATAGTTATTGATGAAATCCATGCTATATGAGTGTTACATATTAAAGGGATGGAACCAAGAAAGGCTTCCTTTCTTTATAGAGGGTGGTAATTCCTCTTTTTTATATAGAGGTTGATGAGAAAAAAAAAAATTCACAATGGAGATTTGGCTTACTCAAGCCAACGTGAGAAGTGAAATCTGCATACTTATGAATATGTATTATTATTAAACCAAAGAGTAAATCTGCAATATAAGAAGGTTACCTCATTTATAGCCATTATAGAATGTATTGAAAATTTTAAGGTCACTTCTAACCCTTAGAAGAAACCTTAGGGTTATGAATTAAATCTATGCATAATGAACTCTATTATATATATATATATATATATATATATATGTTCACAAGTGTCGAGGCCTAGAGCCTTAGGTCCTCTTAGGCTCGACTGCAAATTATTCGGATTTTATATACAAACATGATGTTTGATGTATATATATGCTACATATATATATAGAGGTTCGAATCTGTAACAAAAAAAAAAAAAAAAAAAAGGACGAACATATCTATGATATATATAAATAGAAGTGTTATATTTGTATAGGTATAATAAAGTTATATTGCCGAGGCCTAGAACCCTTAAGTTCGACTGCAAATAAAGATACTTGCATGTAAAACTTGAAATTCTTCTAGATGATAAAGTAAGCGCGTAAGAATGATGAGTAAGAGCGTAAGCGCCGTAACTTACAATCACAACAATACACCTGATTTTATAAAGTACTTTACATGTATATATACCTTCGGCGTATTAAAATTCTTTTGTTTCCTGCATATATATAATATATGAATCAATAGTTATATTGATGAGCTTCGTTGAATCTACGTTAACTCTCTTATCCTAATGCGGATTTCAAGGTTTATAAATAAAATTGACATACGAAATACTCCATAGTAATTAGGAATCGAATAGCCCACCAATTGGGGCATGGTTAAACTCGATTATGACCTATTCAAATATATACCTATAAGTGAGGCTATGCGCTCCAAAAACAATAAAATTAAAACTATTATAAATTAACAATGCATGTTAGCAGTGCCCGGATAGGGTCATATGCTAGTCACGTATATTGGCAAATAAATGATATAAGAAGAGTGTCGCTATTCAAAGATCATTAAAAACGCAAGTAGGCATATTCTTAAAAAGTCAAATGAAATCGCCGCGACTCTGAAACCAAACAATTTCAGATACATATGTAGGAAGTCGACATTTAACCTGTCGCGAGATTCCTTGATCAAATTTGAACGAGTGGATTCGACTGGTAACACCTGCAAGAATTATAATGTCAAATGATAAAACAGGTAACTCTCGGAAAGAAATAATAATAAGCAAAAATTAAAACTAGGTTCAGAAATAGAGTTATATAAATGACCGCAACTCTAAACATGGAAGTTCTGCCAGGCTGCAGTCAACAGAAAGTTTAATTTAAATATACGAGTGGGTAAATATACGCACGAAGGCGGTGACAGTGCAGGGTTATAGTTATTACACAGACAGAACCCTGTCATAAACCTGTGCTTCCGTAGAAAGGGCGGACCAACGAGTAACCCTGCGTGCGGTTTCTCTGTAGTAAGAGGGCGTAACTTAGGCAGGCCGAGTTAAGAAATATAATAAATCGAAAGAAAAAAAAATAAACCTGAGTTCATTCTGCGTCCCAGATTCTTTCGGCACACCACTGTAAAGGGATAGGGTCGAACCTGTGTTTCACACCTGCGTAGACAAGTAGGAGCAGAACAAATTTAGAATCACAGTCAAGCGACCAACGTTGTCATCCATTAAACAGCGTTACTCTTCAATAATAAATTCTCGGAGGATAATATAAACACTCATGAAATGAGAAGGGCGTACTGAGCTATTCACAGGATAGCTAGTAAGAAAATTCTCTGATATCAGAAGCGTAAAGTTCTGGGAAACGCTCATTAAATAATACGCAGCAATATGAAAGAAAATCATAGGTTACCCTCGTACTGCCGAGAGATGTGGGAACGATTATGATCGTTGCAACTCTGACATACAGGACGCGCGCTGAGTTAGAGGACCATTCTGCCTCAGCGAGGATGCGCAGGCACTGGCATATTAACCCTGTGGTTTCGCCACTCCTCAGAGAGCAAGTAAGGCCGAATAAATGAATTGCAATCCCAGGGAAGAGGGTCGGGTTTAAAAAGGATAACTGAAACCCTAACCCTCTCTGCAGTAGCCGCATCTTAAGAGCGCTACAGCTCTGGAGCCTAGATTCAGATTAAAAAAACCCTAATACGCGCCAACAGTATACGTAAATCTTCTATACGTTAACCTCGCAGGACGGTTCGATCCGGCATGTGACGTGTGCCTCGGGCCGTCCATAAACCTGATCTGATGTGAGACATGAAGTACCTAATACAGAGAAGAACGCCGTCTGCCGCCGACTCTGGTACCCCAACTGATCATTCCAGCTCATTCATCGATCTCAGAAAAAGGAAAACCCTACGGGTTACACTGGCATTCCTTGGAGTTGGTACCTACAAAGATCAGGGCGCGGGGAAAATAATCTTTAGTAATACGCTAACTGCAACCACTGTGACACATACACAGCCACCAGAATTCACGCAAGGTTTGTCAGTCGTTTATCATAATGCATTACGCCAGCTCTACTTACCATCACTCCAAGTAGGTGGCGGAAAATCATTACCAAACCAACTCTCTGCAATTCGAGTTTTTAAAGAAATGCAATCTTGACACATAACACTACTGTCCGAAGTATAGATATAAATCCACCCTGGTTAATGAGATGGGTTACCATCGTATGGAACGACACGACCGGAAGGATTATTACAAACTCTATTCAATAATTTCATATGCGTCTATGGGTCGGTTTATGCACGGTTCGTGCGTGGAATGAATTCGTAAGTATAATGAATTATGGGGGAAATTGGCACATACCGGTACAGATATATAAAAATAAATGTATATACCGTGATATATAGGTGGCGTTGCATAAGCGCACCTTATAAACAATTATGATTAAAATAATGTCGGCCTACATATATGGGTAGAGTGTATATATTTGCATATATCAATCTTAGTCGACATGTGTGAAATAACCTAAAGAGTTTTTTTTTTTAAATGGTAAGGGTGTGATATTGAATATATGAATATATATATAGACCTACATATATGTATTTTTATATATAGGTAATGGTTGTAAAGTAGCTCTTTAATCTGATCTAATACCTTCCACTTTAGTGGCGTAAATCAGTGCATGTTGAAATTGAAGACCTATCATAGGGGTCCAATTGAAAAATCCAGAAGTGGAAAATTTGATAGTAGAGATTGAATACTGGTCAAAACAAGAAAAAAAAATATTGTTAGAAAGTATGAAAAGTGGGGGTATGACACTATATATATATATGCACATAAAAATTGTATATTTGATGACAAGACATGCAAAAGGGTATATGGGGGATAGGTTAATATAAGTGGACTATGTAAATGTTGTATAAGAGTATTACCGCATGAGTTACATATATATATAATGATGGAAAATTACATGGGGAATAGAAATATGGGTGAAGAGGTGTACTTCACATATAAATAGGTGTGGAGGGTATAAATGATCCAAAGAAAATGGTTGGTCAATGTATGTTGGACATACATGTCATATAAAGATATATATATATATATATATATTTATATATGTGAGTCACAGATATATATATTTATATATATATATAAATATATATTCTCGTAAAACGTGTCATATAATATATATATATATGTAACAATATATATATAGATTATATGAATGAAGTGGTATGAAGGGAAATAAATGCCACCTTTGAACTTAATTAGTCAAGTATATGAATAAAAAAAAGAAATTTTCCTTAACTAAAGGTGTTACAAATGGTATCAAAATTTTACATTGGTCACTACGCAGCAGATCAAAATTTTACATTTGTCACTACGCAGCAGAGGTATGAAAAAAATATATATAAAAGGGATTATTTTAAAGTATGTGTAATATATATATGGTAGTACTTTCAAAAAGCCTTTGAACTTATATATGAATATATATAATATAGGGATACATAGATATATTCATATGTTCATCAAATTAATATTGCCAAGGCTATATATATATATATATATATATCATGGTTACTTATACAATAAGGTTTGGAAATATATATGAACCTAGTGGATATATAGATATGTTGCATGAGATGTATATTGCCCAAAGCTTGAGATGTAAGTAGTATATGAGTAAGTGGAAGATGTATCCTATAAATAAGGGCTGTATACTGCTATAAAAGAAAAGAAGATTGAAGTACAAGTTTTAATTACAATTAAATGGTTGATTTAGAAATTGTGGAACCATTACATTGAGTTAGGCATGAATGAATGAAGGGGTAAATTAAAATTTTCCTGATGATTTACTTAAGGAAGAATATTCTTGTAATAGTGGAAGAATGATTTCCTAATTACTTATTTATATTCTTCTAGTTGGTATATTTTATGAGTTTAGAGATAATGAGTAATAGAATTGGAAAAAATATGGAGAAGTGATATTTCTCTCATAAGGAAAAAAAAAAAAAACAAATATAAAGTTAAAAATAAAAGCATGAGAGATTTATGGGTTGCTTTTGTTAGAAAAAAAATAGAATGCTTTTATGCATTAGAAAAGAAGGAATTCTTTTATGATTCAGAAAAAGTCGGAGTACTTTTAGGATCTATTCCATTTTAATTGATTCTATTTTATGATATAAACCTATGAGAGAAATAGAAGAGGGGAACTAGAAAAGCATGAACATACAATTAAAAGTAAATTCATAAATTCTGGTGAGTCTTTGAAAAAGGGGAAATTGTGTCAAATTTAATTTTGGCATTATCAAGTATTAATATTTGTGAATGTGATGAATTATAGAAATTACATTTATCACCAGAAAAGAAAACATGTATTCACACTATAAAATTTTGTGGTGTAAATTTTTTTAAAGTTAATTTTCTTGAGTCTTAAATTCAAAGACAGAGAAATGATGGGAAATTATACAGCTACAAACCAAGAGAAAAGAGGATGAGCGGTATTTTGGACTTGGGTGTGGGGGAAACCCATCAGCTCCAAATTTGTTCACTTAAGTTTTGAACTAGTGGATACAATTTCATGTGAGAGGAAAGCATGGAATTGTGGAGATTATTAATGAGTCTAGTTGTTACTAATTAAATTGATTGGTTAACAAAAAGAAACAATGAAAAGGTACTAGAAGTACAACTATAAAATGAGAAAGGGTAAGCATAAACATGCATATGATACCATTGTTTTCTTTCATTTATGAGTACTAATGAAAAAGTTGGAAAAATTGTTTAGCCAAGTGTGTAACAGGAAATTGGGCACTCTGGAACAAAGAGGAAAAAGGTGAAGATAAATCACCTAGAAAATCCATAAAAGCTGAACTGAACCAAGTTGCGTGAGGAAAGAATCTCACTGAAAAACAAGAAAGGATAAGTAGTGTACTAAAAGTGCACTAAACTATTATGAACCTGAACGGTTTGATTAATAACTAAATGTCTTAAGTTATTGAAATGCAGAATGCTATTGTGAATTATCAATTATATGTACCTGATATTACTTACATTGGTATGGATTGTGGACAGAGAAACCAGAATGACGGATCTTCCATACAGACTTCTTGTAAAGAAGTAGGAAGAAAACCAACTGCATAAGGCATCAGTAAATATAGTGGAGGCAGGAGAGTACTCTGCTGGAAACTAATGGCTTATACATTAGCCCTGCCATTGCTTATTAAATTTCCTGATATATTTCATGTCTCCTTGTTGGAGAAGAAAGGTTATAATTTTTGTACATGATGCTTCTCACATGATTGATTGAAAATGTGGTCCAGGTGGAACCAGAAGAGGAATCTCCTTCCAGAGTCGCTTCAAAGATGAAAGCGAGAAGAAATGGAATTGCGAAAGTGAACAGTAGCTCGAGTAAAGGTGCAGTGGAGAATTTTACTGCTAAACAAGCTACATGGCACAGAGAAGCTCAGATGATGGAAAAGCATTTATGATTTTGTTCACAATCAACTAGTAGATAGTTGTCAACACCGAGGACGGTGTTTATTTTCAGAGGGGGAATATGTAACACCCCCAAGTTCTATGCTTTTCAAATGAGACATTTGAACATAAATCCAAAGGGGAGTGGACCCCAGTGGATGATTATTGTGTGGATGTGGTTAATTAATTAATTATGAAAAATAAATAAAATATTATGTACGCACTATGACCAGATGAGAAAATGAGATCATATGCCTAATCCATGAGGTGATGGAAAAGGAAAAAAGACTTTCCCCAAATCTTTCAAAAATCCTTGAAAGAAATTATTTCTAATTTAGATTTTTGAGGAAAAATCTAAATTTCCCCAATGAAGAGGAGTAGTTGGGAAGAGGTGAGAAAAAAGCTGGAAAAGCTGAGGAAAAGCTTAAAGAAGCTTTAAAGAATCCCAGAATGGGAAGCCTAGGCTAAACAGGAATAAAGCATCCTGAAATTCTGGACGCAGAATTGGAAACAGGCTTGGGGAAAGCACAGCTTAAATAAGCTGCTCCAGAACAGATTGAAGTTAGTCTGTTCTTGGAGGATCTCTGCTCGGGGGTGAATCCTGGGAGATAAAGAGGATTCTATGGTTGGGAGGACTGGTCATAGTAGAGGTGTGCATGCATACATTTGGAGATATCTGTAAGTCTGTGTTAAATGTATCCCTGTTTTTATGAAATTGTGATGTTATATTCCTTTATGCAAATTATAAAATTGTGATGTTATATTCCTTTTTGCAAATTATAAAATTGTGATGTTATATTCCTTTATGCAATTTATGAACTTGTGATGTTATAGTCCTTTATGCAATTTATGAAATTGCAATGTTATAGTGCATTATGGAATGTATGAATTGTAGGTTACGTTGCAGTATGCCACTGTTAGATGGATTAATGGTTCAGTAACTTATGTAATTGCAAATACAACTATTGACAGTAGAGACAAATGGTTGGGTGTAGGTATGAGTACCTGGTAATAATGAGATTTGAGATGATAGATTAGTTAAACAGCCAACCTAATAACTATCTATAGGTATAGCTTGATATCTTTGAAAGGAGGATTTAAGTTCTGTGTGTAGAAACCGAAAATGGTAACAAACCAGTAACCATGAACAGTAAGTTCCTAACAACTAAACCTATCATAACCATACAGATGGCACAGAACCCCCTGTAACCAATAACAGAAAGCAAGAAACAAAAACCCTGTGATAGTCGTATGGGGTTCAGTATGTATGTTCCAATGGAGAGAATGGAAACAGTTAGAATTTAAATTATTCTATTAAATGTAAGTGTAATCATCTGGAAGTAGAGGTTGAACCCTAATTAAGGACGAAGATCTAACACTAGAAATTCTAAACTATCCAGTTCAGTATTCTCTACCACCAATTGATTGAAGCACGAGGATCTGTTTCCTAGTTTTCACATGGAACAGCTGAATCTGTACCAAAATGTCACACATGTTGGATGTCTATAACAATAAAATAAGGGGGAAATCCTATTGAACAATCTAGGGTGTGATAACAGTTGGGTGAAGTAAGATTGTAATCATGTGTAAAATACCATGAGCAGAGCATCTGGTTACCATCCATAGAACTACTGGGAAAGTAGTGGAGCAACGGTGGTGAATTGCGTAGAGATAGATGTATGTGAGGAGTCATACATCTATACTTCGATGCTGGAACTTTAACATATGGAAAATATTACCAGGCCGGCAAACTGGGAAGAGTTTGATGAAGGGCCTAGTGATCATCCTACACAGAAAAAACCTGAGAAATACAAGGTAAAATATGTAGATATATAAGTCTACTATATGAACTGAGAAGAGGGGAGGTTAAGCCCAAAAATCCTCATGGAAATTCTTGTATTCCAGGGCTGTCTGTAAGTACTGAAAAGAATCTAAACCCCCCGCATAATAGTCCGTATTGTAGGCATTCCGCATAAAAACTATGACATCACTAAATAATACCGTAATCCCATGGTATAGAAAAAAAATGGGTTTGGGAGACGTGACATTTTACCCATAGAAATATAAAGTGCGACTTTATTAAACCAATATATATATATAAAGGCTTATTTATAGAATTTTATATCTATATATATAACTAAATAGGTAGTTACTATTATACCCATACAATTCTAAAGTAGCTTTGTTTCCATTCATAGATATTTATAAATCCGACCTATATACCCTAGATGTATACGAATTTATACATAGACTTCTCACGCCTACACACTCGTTGACTGAGATTTTAGCGAGATTACTATCTACTTTCATTATATCATCCCCTTGCCTCTTACGTGTCTCATCTTTAGTGTTCAAGGGATCGATCATTCGTTTTTGTACATTCCGCATACCGAGGCGACGCTGGTTCCCATTAAAGCATAGGCTTTCGGCCTCTTGGCGGTAGAGTATGAGGGCGAATACGGCTTTATTAATTTACCGGGAGATCGTGTCAGGGATGGTTACATCCTTACCTGCTATAACGTATCTGTGTTGTTAATTCCCGGATGAAATCAGCTCGCTTACACCAAGCGGATAGTCGACACGTCGCCAGTACTGATCTACTGGGCGAGATACGAAATCGAATTGTCAGGCTTGCCATGTGATTTACTGCAGAGTAGTACCCTCGATCCTGTCTTTTCGTCTCCTCTCAACCATGGCTCACTTCCCGTTCCTACCGCCCAATCTTTCTTGATATACCTATCGTCCTTGTTAGGGTTTCGTCGAGTTACCGGTTGCCAGCGTTCAGCACGCCGTACCTGAGTTTTCACCGGTGGTTGGCTAGGGTTTCTGGAAATGGAGATATAATTCCATTCAAATGTTACAATTACCATCTTTCAGTTTTGTGAAAAGAGGTCTGCGCGCTCCCCTGCGATTCGAAGTTCATAGAGTCGATGGTTCTTATCGGAACGCCTCGCTTCTCCTCTGGTATTGGTAGATTGATTATGTTATTCATCACATTTACTGGTTGATAGTTAGAATGAACAGAATTTCATTTGTCTTTACATCATTTCCCGGGCCAGATTCATATATGAGTTCCTACTTATTTTGCTCAGTTTTGTTTTAAATATTACTATGGCTCACTTTAATACTTACAGCGATTTCTTCTGATGACTACCCTGATTTGCGTTGCGCAAAAGTTCGGGTTGTCAAGCTGAGCTCCTGGAGGAGTTCCTATCAGGCAATGCGTCCTGCATCTGGAATGTAATTTTCTTCGCAATCTTTGCTATGTCGGGGGTTTAAATACCGACTATGGCATTTACTTTCCTTGGTTCAGTTTTATTCGATTTTCATCTTGAATCTAAGTTGCTAGCTCACGCTACCACAGAGTTCGTGCTACAGGACCCGCTCACATCGCCGTGGAGCCATTATGGGTCGGAACGCAACTCAGGGTTTCGAAAGCCCTTCGGCAATACCCCGGGTAGCACTATTGTTTTCCCTTGGTCCGATTCAGGTTAGTGCAGCTCATTAACGCCAGATTTCTGGTTGTAACCTGACCATGATTAATAACTCGCTTCAGCCCGACAAGGGTTTTAGTTTCACAGGTGTTAAAAATTTAGATTAATAACAGTTATGGTCTAACCCCTTTCTTCAGGTATTCATCTGTGGCCAAGATCATTTGGGTTGGAAACTATATGTCGTTCGGAAATTCTATTCATGAAAGGGTGTTCATTAGATAAGTTCCCTCTTTCTCTCGAGGTGAACTCGTAAGGATTTTTGGGTTTGAACGATAGATTTATTTGGTGCGGGGCGCCAGATTTCTACACTCGCAATTTTTATGGAAATCGACCTATGCGTATGAAGAAAAATGGTTATGTTATGGGTTTTTGATTTCAATCTGCAATTTCTTTCAGTTATGTTCATAACAGTTCCCATATTACCACTTAACACCGTCATATAGAATTTCCCCACTGAATTTCTTGGCTACCGTGTATATAATTTAAAGAAAAGAGGGGGTATCCTTTCCGCACTATGGTATACAGCTGTCATATGAATATATGCTATGAAAATTTCTATGATTGTCGTTCCCAACAGGAAAAAGGGTCCACTGGTTTCCTCGTAATAGCTAATGGTTTGATAACAAATGGCCCGAACTGTAGCGCAAATAGGCTGCGCTCTTATGTGAAGGTGTTGGCATATATACCTTTGGAGGTCGGCGGGTCAAAACCCCCACCCGACCTTTCTCCAACCTTCTGGTGGTTATGATTTATATATGGCGTACATTTATTAAAATCACATACGTTGAAACCTTATAATAAGGTTTACCTTATCCATACTCCGGCGGTACGATGATACATCTCATATGGTTTCGAACCATATATAGCACATTAGTACATGCGATGGTGGCAGTTACAATGTAACGTGGCATGGTTTTTTTTTTTTTTTCGTTGAATTTTCTTTCACAGGTCCATGCTACAATAATTTTCCATTTTCAGCAGAGTTTAATCATTTTTATTTGTTGTCCGTCGATAATGTTATGCATTATGTTTTGATTTCCACGGCATAAATAGGATAATAATATATGATTCGAAGTCCTATTTCTCTTTTAATATACATGTTCCTATAAAGAGATCTCTACTTGGTAGCCGTGATACAAAGTATCTACTCGTTTATTTTTGATACTTGTTACTATGTACATATTCTGCCCAAAATACTCTGTTGCAATTTCGACTGTCAATGAGTGATATCATACTTCACTGTGCTTACACCTCAGTTTAAATGGATATCTATTCACTATATATGATCATTATTTTAAATGGGTGTATATGACCGTTATGTTAGTTCGTGGTCCTTTTATTATATTTTTCTTTTGATAAATATAGATGTATGTATTCGGTAATACATGAATAGAGATCAGTCTTGAAATTTAAATATTTGATCAGTACACTTGTTTTCAGGAGGAAAGGTAAATCTAGAAGTGTATATGTGTACCATTAGAAATTTAAGATATAATATATAAATGTTATAACAACCCTATAGACTAGAATGATTCTTCTTCTAGTACAATTTCTGAATTTCATATTCTAATATCTGACTTTATTTTTTTTTTTCTATGGGGACCAAGTAACTTCAGATTTATCTACAGGAACAGAATAATATTTAATCATATTATATAACAGATTTCGCTAATATCACTTAAATGGGTATAGATAAGCCGAAATCGAGATGAAATACTTATATAGCTCACTACACAGGTTGCACTCAACCCCTCCTTTACTCTCATTGTTATAATGATCCAGCTAATTGTGCTCTCGATACATTGTATGCTACATATACATGTTCTTGGTACATTTTCATGCTCTCGGTACATTGTATGGTATGTGCTTACATTTGCATCCTATTTCCATGATATTTATTTAAAGCTTTTCGAAGCAGATTTAAATTAGAAATCTGAACTGTCAATGCTGTAGAATTTTTTTTTTTTTTTGTAGAACAGAATTTATGTTTAGTATGGGAGAACTAGGTGCCCTCAGATTTGAACCGACCTCGGTTTAAAGTTTCTGTGGGTCATAGCTGTAAGATTTGTTACAATTCTATGGTCTCAAATCTCACTAACAAGACCAAACAACTAACCAGCAAGCAAAACACACAAGCAAGGAAGGTTTCATTTTCAGAACCCAAACTCAGGTCAGGTGACTCAAAAGGAATTGTTATCAAGAGAATTTTTTTTGTAACAGCTTATTATTTATTTGCGAGCACATAACCTGCCCAGTTTTCTCAACTTGTGCTCCGATACCATTTGTCATGTCTCCCAGACCCAACTTTCTCATATATAACATAACTCAGATATTCTCCGCTGTATGCGCCAGATAACATCGATAGCTTTATACTGAATCACTTACAATTTCAGACTGTTATCCAGGGTTTAAATTTTTTTTTTTTTTGTAGAACATAATTTCTGTTTAGTATGGAAGAACTAGGTGCCCTCAGATTTGAACCGACCTCGGTTTAAAGTTTCTGTGGGTCATAGCTGTAAGATTTGTTACAATTCTATGGTCTCAAATCTCACTAACAAGACCAAACAACTAACCAGCAAGCAAAACACACAAGCAAGGAAGGTTTCATTTTCAGAACCCAAACTCAGGTCAGGTGACTCAAAAGGAATTGTTATCAAGAGATTTTTTTTTTTGTAACAGCTTATTATTTATTTGCGAGCACATAACCTGCCCAGTTTTCTCAACTTGTGCTCCGATACCATTTGTCACGTCTCCCAGACCCAGCTTTCTACATATATAACATAACTCAGATATTCTCCGCTGTATGCGCCAGATAACATCGATAGTTTTATACTGAATCACTTACAATTTCAGACTGTTATCCGGGGTTTAAATTTCTTTCAGTACTTATAGACAGCCATGGAATATAAGAATTTTCATGAACATTTTTGGGCTTGACATCCCCTCTTCTCAGTCCATCTAGTAGACTTGTATAGCTATAGATATATTACTTTGTATTTCTCAGGTTTTTCTTTTAAGAGTTTTGTCCAACTCTAGATGATTGCTAGGCCCTTCCTCAAATTTCCAGTTTGCAGGCCTTATAAAATTTTCAACATTTTAAAGTTTCAGTATCGAGGTATAGATGTGTGCCTCCTCGCATACATCTATCTATACTCAGTTAACCTCCATTGCTCCAACTACTTTCCCAGCAGTTTATATGGATGGTACACAGATGCTCTATTCATTGTATTTTTACATATGCTTAAAGTCTTACCTCACACAACTTCTATCACACACTAAATTATTCAATAGGATTCCCCCCTTATTTTACTGATTACAATTATGCATGTTAAATTATTCCATTGGACAACTAGGATATAGATCCTCCTGCTCCAATCAAATGGGGGTAGGGAATACTGAAATTGAGAGTTTAGACTTCCTAGTTCCATATTCTAGTACTTAGTTAGGATTCAACTTCTGCTTTCTTATGTTTACACTTACATTTAATAGAATAATTTAAGTTCTAACTTTTACCATTCTTTCCATTGCAGCCGACATACTCAACCCCATACTGCTATCACATTCTTACTGGCTGTTATTGGTTACAGGGAGTTATGTGCCATCAGTATTGTTATGATAGGTTTAGTTGTGTGGTACTTGCTATTCGTGGGTACTGTTTGTTAACATTTTATGTCTATACCCACAGAAATTAACTATTCCTTCAAAAGACAACAAGCCACACCTGTACATAGTTATTTAACTAGCTGTTCAAATGATCTACCATCTCTAACTTCCTTACTACAAGGTACTCATCCCTATAGTCCAACCATTTGTCTTTGCTATCAATAGCTTCAGTTTGCAATTACTTGAGTTACTGAACAAATACTCAATCTAAAATTTGCATAATGGTCCATAACATAACTTTTCATAAATTGCATAATAAACCATAACATCACAATTCATAAATGGCATAGTGAACCATAATATCACAATTCATAAAACAGGGATATATTTAATACAGATTTACAGAAATCTCCAACATTATGCATGCATACCTCTCCTAAGACCAGTCCTCCCAACCGTAGAGTTCGTCTATCTCCAGAACTCACCCCCGAGCTGAGATCCTCCCAGAACAGACTAACCTCAATCTGTTCTGGAGTAGCTTATTTAAGCTATGCTTTCCCCAAAGCTTGTTTCCAATTCTGCGTCCAGAATTTCAGGATGCTTTATTCCTGTTTAGCCTAGGCTTCCCATTTTGGGACTCTTTAAAGTTGCTTTAAGCTTTTCCTCAGCTTTTCCAGCTTTTTCTCACCTCTTCCCAACTACTCCTCTTCATTGGGGAAACTTAGATTTTTCCTCAAAAATCTAATTTAGAAATAATTTCTTTCAAGGATTTTTGAAAGATTTTGGGGAAAGTCTTTTCCTTTTCCATCACCGTAGGCAGGTCATGACCTGCATGCACATATCAGAGACTTGAGCCCACCCTGGGTTCTTCTTAAAACCTGGCATTGCTTTTTTATTGGTAAGGCTACGGTCTAGCAGTAGATTGATGGGAATTAACCACAATTAGACCAGTCTTGATCCTCAGCCTCCATATTCTCCTTGAGATTTGCCGCTTCTTTTTCCTCGGCCTCCATCTTCTCCTTGAGGTTTGCCATTTCTTTTTGTTCATTGGACTGTGGTCCAGCCATACTGCAAGCTTTATTCTCAATGTATTTATATATGAACTTTATTCGAGAACACCAAAGCTACTTGTCCTGAAGTTTCAATCCTGTCCCATCAAAAAACAGAGTGGTTTTTGGCCAAAATAAATAAATTCTCAAATTTTGATTCAAAATCAGTTGTTTAACGGTATATATGGATTCAACACTTGAAAAAGAACCTTGAAACTCTAGATTGTGGAAAATTTATTGCTCAATATTGAACCACCAATATTGTGGAAAATTTACAACGGATTCCAACCAATCCTTCTGATTCACGACAAATTTAACTCAAAAAAACCATAAAAAATTCCAAAATGTATAATATATAGACGACAGCTTAAAGGAACAATGTAAATCGGTCGAGCAGGTATGTTTCAAGTCTGGGTCTGGTCAAATGCTTCTTGTACCTGTAAATTCTGAATAGATAAAATATTTATTTCCGTTAAAAATATATTGAACTAATTCTACAAGAAATTGACACCGTAAAATAATAATATCAGATATTAGTTCTCTCTGGGCCTGAGTACTTACATCTTGATGAAATAATATTTTTCTTTAATTCATTTCATTCTTGAAACGGAGAAAGAACTTTCAAGAAATGTCTAAATTTGACAAGCATTAAATAAAATGACTCTTTATCTCCACCGAGCCATTCAATTCATGCAGGATTTTTGTCTAAACTATAAAGTATTCGCAGATAAAGCAAGGTTTAAGCCATGAAGGATTGGAAGCTATCTGTATGCATTACATATTTGAAAATTCAGGGGAATATTTCAAAAATTCTCATGAACGATGAAAAGTTAAGGCTAAGAAGATTACCCGTGGGGCAAACGCAGACCTGAGGCACAAAAATGCCTCGACAAGCGTTGATAGGATATATGTAAATTGCTTTGACTAGTTACGCAGGATTCTGAGCTTCCCCGCTACCGAAAACAGAACTGATACAAAATAGTAATTATAACTGAATTGGGAAGGATTGGATGCATAATCCACAAATCTAACTTTGTAGATTATGGAACTTATTTCATCCTTCTATACAATCTACAAAACTATGTTATTAATGGAGGAGTAGAAATGATTGGTTACATGATCCACAAAACTAACTTTATAAAACATGGAACTTATCTCAACTCATCATTTTCTAATCTACAAAGCTAAGCCATTAATAGAGGAAGTCATACCTTTGACATCCTAGAAAGCATTTTAATACATAATATTTTCTAAAAATTAAAAGTATATGTAATTGTATTATTTTTTTCACTCTAAAAGATATAATATGTATGTTATTCACTAACTTAATATATAATTTCACTACTTATGATTATACTGGCATAAATTTCACTATATTTTCCCATCTTTTCTTAATTTGAATTTATTCCATTCAAGCAACAAAGATGTAAAAGTTATTTTATTTTTGAAGAACCTACTCGTTATTCAATTTTCTTAATGAAAAAAGCATTAAAAAATGAAAATATAAAAAAAAATTAAATGAATTTATAAAGTTAACAAAAATATTAAAATGAACAAATATCAAATCTTTCGTATTACAATCTTAAACTCTATTCAAACTACTTCCTAATTTAATGTAGATATCAAAGTAACTTATTAAAATTTAGTTTTCCACATTACATATACATATAAAGTGACAGTTTTTCAATTCTAAAAATGAAAATGGAAAAATGTATGTGATTAAGAGTATGTGCAGGACTAGTAAGAATTTCAACTATAATTGACATTATTTTACGAGAACAAAGTGAACACTATCCTAGCTTTAGTTTTTTGAGAAAAGAAAAAATTCAAAAAAACCATAAAATTAAAATTGCTTAAATATATTTTAAATATAAATTAGTTATAAGAATTTAAAGTTTAAAAATAATAATAATAATATTTAAAATTAAAATAACAATTAAGAGAAAATATTGATTTACATTAACCACTAATTTTTTTTTTATAAGCTTGGTAGGACTACATCTTCATCATGTCTAATATAGCACCCCGATCGGGGTGGGGAATTGAATCGGCAACTTCACATCAAGAAGTGCCTTAATAGAGCACCCGATCATCATCTATCCAAGACCCAACAGACATTAACCACTAATTTCAAAAACAAAACAAAACAAAAAAAAATATTTACATTAACCACATTATCTAAAGAATGCAGTTTTGAAAATAATGAAAGAGCTTTAAATAAAAAAGTATTGAGCATACCCTTATATATATGTCATTTCTTTTTTTTTTCCATAAACCCCTAACCTAAATAAATATAAGAAAATATCTCAAAAAAATAAATATCCATCTCCCAAAAACATCTCAAAAAAATAAATCAACTCGCAAAAAAAACCAAACATGGCCTCAAACATAGCTTTAGTAAAAGGAAAAAAGAAACATATCCAGGGCAGATAGTCTATTCCTATTCCAACTATTTTTCTTCATTAAAATATATATATATATATATATATATATATATATATATATATATATATATGCATTATATAATTAAATATATATTTACAATGCAATATCGTATAAGCTATGTCACAAGACACATCCCTCAGGGTCTCGTGTCCTATATTTCATGTGTTGGACACCAGACGCGCCCTAAAATGTGTAAAAAACATATTTTTTAGTGTCCTCCAATTGATACACATGTTTTGGACATGGAAAAAATGTGCCCTAGTGTCTTGGGCTCGGACAGGTGTCCCAGGAAAAAATGAAATTTAAAACCATGACTTGGTTTTTCTTGGGGGTTTTCTTCATTGTTCGTTGCCGAAATCGAATTTTTTTGTTCAATGTGAGGAATTATGCGTGATGACTAATGAGATCAACCATATTTTTACCGACTTCTTGTCAAGCCCATGTCATACTCTCATTTTCCAACCTCACTGAGTTGTTTACCGTCATGTCTTGGATCATTATTCTGTAATAGAATTTGATACAATTTTGTATTTACTTTATAATTTTTAAAAATTTATTCTAATACAAAGGTCCAATGAACATGATTTTTTCGATGTCCTAAATTATCTTTGTTTTACTAATATTCTAACATACATATAGATTTTGCGTTCATATCTAAATACATATGCATAAGCATATGTTTGAATGCGTATCTACATATGTGATTGTAGATGTAAAGCACTCCTGAGTTTTTCATAAATTAAAAAGTGGGATAAATCAATGGTTTCTCCATAATGACTCTATGGAAGATCCATATTAACTCCACAGGAGTGATAATTGTTTTACATGTATTTGATTTGTATACCTTCACTAAAATTTAATATCTAATTTCAAATCGTTGCCCCAAAAGAAATTCCTCTAATATCAAGAAATCAATCTCAAAATAATCACCATAACAACACCGAGGACGGTGTTTATTTTCAGAGGGCGAATATGTAACACCCCCAATTTTTGTGTTGAATTTGAAAAAGTTAGACATTTGAACTTTAATTTTAAGGGGAGTGGACCCCAAAGGATAAGTATGGTGTGAATGTAATTTAATATTTAAATTAATGAAATAAATAAAATGATTATGCATATTGACCAAGATGAGAATTAGAGATCACTTGCCAAAATCCATGAGGATGGATAAGGCAATAAATCCCCATCATTTTTCAAAAATCCTTGAAAGAAATTAATTTAGATTTTGAGGAGGAATCTAAATTTCCCCAATGAAGAGGAAAGTAGTTGGGAAGAGGTAATAAAAGCTGGAAAAGCTGAGGAAAAGCATAAAACAACTTTAAAGAGTCCCAAAATGGGAAGCCTAGGCTAAACAGGAAAGAAAGCATCCTGCTATTCTGGACGCAGAATTAGAAACATGCTTTGGGGAAATATGAGCTTAAATAAGCTGCTCCTAAGTAGATCAGAGGTTGATCTGTGATGGAGGTGATCTCAGCTCGGGGGTGAGTTCTGGGAGACAAAGAGAATTCTAAGGTTGGGAGGTTGGTCATTTGCAATAGTGGTATGTTTCTGAAATTCTTGTTGTTTTTATTTCTTATGGTTTGAATTGGCTACATATAAAAACAAATGTGAATTGTCTGATTGAGTGTAGTACTACATTTCAAAAAATCTTATTGAGGCATTCACCTTCAAGATTCTGTATAGTTGTAGACCATAATTTATGAAGGAGAAAACCCACAGAGACTTTAAACCAAGGTCGGTTTCATTCTGAATGCACTTAGTTCTCCATAGATGAGAAATTTCTAACTCGTTTTGGGTATATATATATATATATATATAAAGAAGTGAGATTATGTGCTCCTGAGTATGCTAGAAAATTTTAGTAGTAAAACTGAAATCTGCAAAGCATAATGTAAACTACAAAAGAGGAGAAAAGCCCTTAGCATATATTTTGAGTATTTTTCCATCTAAAAAGAAATTCTGCTCTATACAAACTTTATAGCATTAATAGTTCAGACTTCTAACTTAAATCTGCTTCTAAAAACTTTAAAATAAATATTATAGAAATAGACTCAATTGTAAAAATATACCATAAAATGTAAGCATGAAATGTACCGAGAGCATATAAAATGTAAGCATGAAATGTACCGAGAGTATTTATATGTAAGCATGTAAATGTAACACGAAATGTGCAAGAACACACATAGATAGTCGATTATAACATTGATGGAAAAAGATTGATCAGAACATGTATACCCGCGCCATGTAGGTATTTCGTTTAGTTTAAAGCGTATCTACACTTATTTAATGGTGTTATCAAATCTGTCAGGTATAAATTCTACTCCAAGAAATAGCTCGGTCAAACCAACCCTAATAATCTCTACATTTACATTTTGGTGTAACATTAGACGAAAGGGAAAATGCCATGATCGCAGTGGGAAAACAAACAATACGTAACCCTTAAGTCTCCGTTAACAGGATTAGTATAATTTGATATAACATGAAAATTTCCATGCGCATAAGATGCGTATAGGTACCATCTATGAGTAAAAGAGCGTAGCCATGCTTGCGCAACATTAAAATTTCTCGTACCGGATAAACGCCATGGGATCGGCTAGATTTGGCAGAGAAAAAGAAATCCATTTCTCATTTAGTGCGGCAAATATAATTCGGGTGCATGCATTTAGAAACGAGAAGGTAGTCACAAAATTTTCAATTCCAGAGTAAATAATAAATTCAGTTAAGACCATGGCCGCCTGTAGTTGCTTAGTAACGCGGCATGATAAAACTAAACTATGTTAGGTTTAATAGTTGCCGACCGACCATAATATGTATCAATAAAAACAAATAGAGAGTACCGGTAATGTTAATAAAAGCCTGAACCGTTAGCTACGTAGGATTGAGACTGGACTGCTCTTTGTCTTACAGTCGAAATCTAAATAGGGTTATCCATAGACAAACCTACTTCTCATTCTTTTCATAAACTGGGAAATATGATCATTTCAGAAAAAAAAAATAAACGCGTGGCCTAACCATGCTGATACTATGTGAAGGTAATAATAGGGTTTACCGACTAAATATAAACTGGAATACCATTTAAACCCAAAGGAAACGAAATCAATGAGGGTGTAATAAGGAATGAGAACGAAAGAAAATTAAAAATTTCACAAGACTTTAATCAGCAGAACTGAGCGGGGTAGGGAAAGGCGAGGCATTTAAATTGCCCCCACGACCTTTACTTTTTCATGCAGACGAGGTTGCATTCGCCGAACTAGCCTGATGGGAACCAAGAGTAAACCATAAGGTCCTGACAATCGTTGCTACGTCTCCGGCACTCAGTAGGATAACTCTGGAGGGTAGGAACCTCTGGCATCGATTCCTTCGAAAACGGGAACTAGCCGGAGGAAAAACCATGGAAGGGGAAGTTGTGGCGTAATACCTGTAAACAAAACCCAAACGCGCCATAAATACGTTATACACACAAATGGTAAATAGGTTCTGTTGCTAGTGCAACGAGGATAGAAAAGTTGGAACGAGAATGGCTTTCTCACCAGAAGTGAAGGTGCAATGCGAGACAACCAGTCCTCGCTCCGCGGGACTGAAAATGCCTTCCCCCTTGGTTACAAAACCCTTATTCGCAAATTTGCGGGAACATCAATACCCTGGACAAAAACAAACTTGATAAGGTTAGCGTAGTGAAGAATTACAGGATGAAAAAAAAACACAACCCGAATAACCTAAATAAACTTTCAGTCCTGGACCAATAATAGGATATAATCAATACGACCCTGTGGAAAAAGAAAGGAATACTCGGCTACCAAAATGCTGAAGATAACACGCTCGCCTCTGGCATCCCTGCCAAGCGATTCAGATCTGGAAGCTGCGAGAAAAAAAAAAGATGAACGAGAAATGCAAATGAAACGAAGTTTTGAAAATAGAATAAAAATGGGCAGACGGGGGTTTAAAAAGGCGAACTGCCATCCAAATACCACTACCCCACAGCTGTACATGCTGCAGCGATTGCTGGTTGAATGTATAGGGAAAAAATGTTAACCCTAAACTGCAATGGCTGGGTGTTGCACAAAATCCCGAGGGGGATTTGACAAATCATAGCATGTAGAACAAGCGGTACCAGTTCAGCGTGGTTGTTTTTATTCAACCCTAAATTCTAAGTACCGCACAGGTGATAATTCGGCCCAAGCGCTGCGATCTGTCCCTGCCGAGGTGAACCATATCAATGGGCCTCCTAACTTGTGTTGACACCTGCCGAGTTCATCGAGCCAAAGTACCGTGGTTGGAAACCCCATATTCTTGAAATAAGAGAAGTCCACCCCAACCTGTACCTGGAACAATCTTAGCGCATTAGAGTGAGACATGTATAGCTTCCTACCTCCCGAGACGGGTTGATGAGCTGTGGTGAGTACTCGCACAGCTGAATGCGGAACACTGCCGTGGCGGGTTCACCCATCCAAACACTCCAGCGAAATGAAAACGCGTTAGTACTTGACGCACGAACAAGTGAGAACTGTTAATAATGGAGTTTAAGAAATCAGAGATGAGCCTATTGCCGATTGAGTTCATATTATCATAGCGGTTCATAAAATATAGATTGTGAAATTTTAAACCGAGGGGGGGTTTATTTAACGTTGAATTATATACGGTGGGAGCATATTCAAATACCCCATAATATGCGTTGTAGGTTTTATATGACCATTTTATATAACGTCCCTCTTATACTCTACAATAATCATATTCGATGTGAATATAAATGGCCGTATAACAATTCTTACATTATGTGTAGTTAAATAGTAGTTGGATGATTTTATATTATGGGAAGTGAAAAGGGTAATATATCCACCTTATGTTAGGTGGATGTAAATGGAAATGAAATAACCTTAGAAGATGTGGATTTTAATTAAGTGGAATAATAATTATACATAAATGGTTGGAGTGAGTAGGACAACACCTATATGTATATATATATATATATATATCTATATATATATATATATATATATATATATATATAGGTATATAATTGGATTTAAAATAAAATTTGAGGGTTTCCAAGTAGATATTGTAAGGGGTATAATCACTAATAGAGATCAAAGAAGATACTCACAAATAGAGATCAAAGAGGATACAATACTTTGGGATCCTGGAAAAAAAAAAAAAAAAATTGGAGGTGTGACATAAAGTTTAACAAAAATATTAAAATGAACAAATATCAAATATTTCGTATTACAATCTTAAACTCTATTCAAACTACTTTCTAATTTAATGTAGATATCAAAGTAACTTATTAAAATTTAGTTTTCCACATTACATATACATATAAAGTGACATTTTTTCAATTCTAAAAATGAAAAATGGAAAAATGTATGTGATTAAGAGTATGTGCAGGTCTAGTAAGAATTTCAACTATAATTGACTTTATTTTATGAGAACAAAGCGAACACTATCCTACCTTTAGTTTTTTGAGAAAAAAAAAATTTCCAAAAAACCATAAGATTAAAATTGCTTAAATATATTTTAAATATAAATTAGTTATAAGAATTTAAAGTTTTAAAATAATAATAATAATATTTAAGAGAAAAATAACAATTAAGAGAAAATATTGATTTACATTAACCACTAATTTTTTGTTTATAAGCTTGGTAGGACTACATCTTCATCATGTCTAATATAGCACCCCGATCGGGGTGGGGAATTGAATCGGCGACTTCACATCAAGAAGTGCCTTAACAGAGCGCCCTATCATCATCTATCCAAGACCCAACGAACATTAACCACTAATTTCAAAAACAAAACAAAACAAAAAAAAATATTTACATTAACCACATTATCTAAAGAATGCACTTTTAAAAATAATGAAAGAGCTTTAAATAAAAAAGTATTGAGCATACCCTTATATAGATGTCATTTCATTTTTTTCCATAAACCCCAACCCTAAATAAATATAAGAAAATATCTCAAAAAAATAAATATCCATCTCCCAAAAACATCTCTAAAAAATAAATCAACTCGCAAAAAAAACCAAACATGGCCTCAAACATAGCTTTAGTAAAAGGAAAAAAGAAACATATCCAGGGAAGATAGTCTATTCCTATTCCAACTGTTTTTCTTCATTAAAATATAACTATATATATATATATGCATTATATAATTAAATATATATTTACAATGCAATATCATATAAGCTATGTCACAAGACACATCCCTCAGGGTCTCGTGTCCTATATTTCACGTGTTGGACACGAGACGCGCCCTAAAATGTGTAACAAACATATTTTTTAGTGTCCTCCAATTGAGACACGTGTTTTGGACATGGAAAAAATGTGCCCTAGTGTCTTGGGCTCGGACAGGTGTCCCAGGAAAAAATGAAATTTAAAACCATGACTTGGTTTTTCTTGGGGGTTTTCTTCATTGTTCGTTGCCGAAATCGATTTTTTTTGTTCAATGTGAGGAATTATGCGTGATAACTAATGAGATCAACCAGATTTTTACCAACTTCGTGTCAAGCCCATGTCATACTCTCATTTTCCAACCTCACTGAGTTGTTTACCGTCATGTCTTGGATCATTATTTTGTAATAGAATTTGATACGATTTTGTATTTACTTTATAATTTTTTAAAATTTATTTTAATATAAAGGTCCAATGAACATGATTTTGTTGATGTCCTAAATGATCTTTGTTTTACTAATATTGTAACATACATATAGATTTTGCGTTCATATCTAAATACATATGCATAAGCATATGTTTGAATGTGTATCTACATATGTGCTTGTAGATGTAAAGCACTCCTGAGTTTTTCATAAATTAAAAAGTGGGATAAATCAATGGTTTTTCCATAATGACTCTATGGAAGATCCATCTGAACTCAACAGGAGTGATAATTGTTTTGCATGTATTTGATTTGTATACCTTCACTAAAATTTCATATCTAATTTCAAATCGTTGCCCTAGAAGAAACTCCTCTAATATCAAGAGATCAATTTCAAAATAATCACCATACATCATGTGATGAATCTACTTGTATCTAAAAAATTCACCAATCTATTTTCTATCCATTAAGCTATTTAGTATTGAAGTACTTCTATGTACTCATTTTCAGGAAATTGTTTTCACTCTCATACATGAAATAGAGAGATGTTAGTATCTTTCTATATTTTGTTACTTGTAAAATTGGGAGAGCTATTTCGTGTCCCATTATTATTGTTTTCAGCAACAACAAGAAAAATGGTATATGAAAAGAACAACGGAAAATAATCTCAACCAACATGATGTCATCATAAGGCAACAAGTTCAAGAGAGTAGATTATTGATAGTTGTTTATAAGGCAACAGTTCAAGAGAGTATATTATTGATAATTGTATATCGGAATCTAATAAGCTCCTAATTGTTAGAGCTTTTCAACCAAAATATATGTTTTCTTCTAGATGAATGCATAACTTCATACTAAATACTAAATAGATATCATACTGATTCATATCTGTAGATGTTCTAATTTCTAAAAAATATGGATTAGACACTATATTTCAATATATTTTTTAATATATCTATTTTTCTATATATTGTATATATCGTGTCATTTGTATCTTATTTTCGGGGTCACTGTGTCTCGTGTCGAATACTCTTATTTATGTGTCATCTCTATCTTGTGTCCTCGTGTCACGTGACTTAACGTATCCTTTGTACATTTTTTAAATTAATTTAAGAAAAAAAAACATATACATTATATTTAGACATAAAAAAATAAGTTAGTTTCTAAAATATACCAATTATGGAGCTTTAATTTATAGGGGCATAGATATATAAACAAAAATGAATGAAATCATAAGAATTAACCAAGCTAAACCACTTAAGTGGGATGGGGGTTGGGCTCCCTACCCCATCTCACTCACGCAGCTACTGAAGAGAGATGGGCTTGGGCTCCTTCGCCATCTTGTTTTTGTTGACCTTCCCTCCTACGAGACCTCCTTGGATTTTTCTCTGACTACACCGTTGATCTACCCTTTAATCTGATGTTGTTACACACTTCTATATATCATAGAATTTACCTGATTCTATGATATATACAAGTGTGTAACAGCATCAGATTAACTAGACTCAATCTAATGCTGTTAGATAAATATAGTAACGAGCAATCTTATAAAATAAAGCCGGCTTTAGTTTTTTGTTTTTTTAAATATTTCCGAAAACACCATAAAATTAAAAAATGTTTAATTATATTTTAAATATAAATTAATTTTAATTTAAAAATAGTAATAATAATATTTAAAAAAATTAAAAAATTAAAAAATTAAAAAAATATATATTTCTATTAACTATTAATTTTAAAACAAAAAATAATGTTTAAAAAAAAATTGAGAAAAAATCTATTTATATTATGTAAATTTTCTTTTAAAAATAATGAAGAAAATTTAAATAAGAAAATATTGAGCATACTCTTATATATATGTCATCTCATTTTTTTTTTTCCATACAACATAATTCTAAATAATAATAATAATAATAATAATAAACTATCTCAAAAAAATAAATATCTATTTCCCAAAAACATTTAAAAAAAAATAAATCAATTCCCAGAAAAACCAAACAAAACAGTGCCTCAAACGTTGCTTTTGTAAAATGGAAAAAGAAACATATCCAACGCAGATAGACTATTCCATCCACAAGGAAAAGTAAAAGACACAACGAAATACATAGTTAATATAAAAATCTAAAGCATATTTATACATTATATATTTATACATTATATAGTTAAATATATATTTATAAGGTAATATCATATCATTTATATATATTTTTTAAATTAATTTAGAAGAAAGAAAACATATATATATAGACATAATTAAATAAGTTAATTTCTAAAAGATATCAATTATCGAGCTTTAATTTATATGCTAGTTCATAGATATATAAATAAATATGAATGAAATCATAAGTATTAACCAAGCTAAACAATTTAAGAAGGATGGGGTTAGGCTCCCTTCCCATCTCACTCATGTAGCTGACTCAAGAGGGATGGGCTTGGGCTCCTTCGCCCACTAGTTGTTGTTGACCTTCCCTCCTACCGGGCCTCTTTTTCTGTGATTACACTATTGATTTACAAACTTTTTTGGTGGCAGTAGCAAGGGCATGGGTAGCTTTAAAAATAACTCCTAAGAAAATTTGGAGGACCTCAATCTATTTACAAATGATGAAGTTAGAGTGCAAATAGAAGACTAGATTCTCGACCTGGACATACCAAGGCTACCCAAAACCTCTATCTGTGTGTTGTGGAGATTTATTGGCATGTAAAGACTCTCATAGGGAAAGCTTTGGTTGAAAATGAGGAAAAAAACTCTGAAACTGATCTACAGTTTAACATAATTCTAGTTGAGTGCCACCAGATCTTCTCAAAGGACCAGACCCACTAGGAGATCCCTAGGCACCTGTAGTTGTCTCCAATCATGTTCAATTGCTACAATCTACATTACTAGTTATTTATTTAGCTGGCTGCAACACTCTTGGATCAATCTCACTAGGAGATCCCACCTGTAATTTTTTCCAATTATGCTTAATTGCTACAATGTTCATTACTAGTTGCTCATTTTGCTGGTTGCAACACTCTTCTTCTTTTATGGCCTTTGGATATCATGTGAATTTGTTAGCAGTATTATGGTTTTGGATTTTGTTATTCAAGTAATGTGAGTTATTTGTATGATGGTTTTCAAGTTAGTCTTTCCATTTGGACTTGTTAGCTGTATCATGATTTTCGGTTTTGTTATGCAAGTAATGTTAGTTATTTCTATGATGGTCATCATTTTAATCTTATTTATACTATTAATTTTAATTCTAAAAAACTCTTTTAAAAAGACTAGTTTCATTTCCCTAGAGACAAATTGTAACAAGAGATGATAAGATGTACTACCTTTTCTATATACATGAAACTTTACTATTTTATATATATATAACTTTCCTATGTAATGATAACCATACAAAAATAATTACTTTATTAAATGATGAAACTAATTTAGACATGCCAAAATGTAACAATAACACTCTATATTCAAATCATACCTCGGTAGTTTTAAAACAGTCAGCCTGGTTTCATAAAAACAAAAACCATTAGCAGAAAGGACAAGCCAGTTACTATAAGTTACAAGTATTTCAATATGACTAATAACATTTCTAAATATTCTTGGTCGAGACTCTGAATAATTTGATAGAACCTTGTAATGGGTCCACAAAGAATGAAGGTTCTATCCTAATTTATGAATCCGTCAATTTATGTTACGAGTTTAGTAAACTAGTAATAAAAACCAAGAGGAGAAAGGACAGACCACTTAATTTAGGAAGAGGGCGTGCCCAACTGCTGGTCCGGTCCGAGAATTACATTTCTCCGACGACCAACAATCTAGGGGCTTCAGGGCAGCATTTCAATCATAAACCTAAGTTACAATTACTTCCATATAAACAAAAATATTTGGAAATAATAATATAAATAACAAGATTTCTAGGTAACAGTTTAGAGAATTGGCTGGTTTCTTGTATTTGAAAATGGAATTGGCAGGACGAATATTACTTTGTCGAAAGCGTGCACTTCCACCAACTATCAAAAGAACTACCAATTAACCAAATACCGCAGCAATAAGAAATAACATATATGATGGGACATATATTTTTCCTTAGCTTTCATAGGGAAAATGTCAGTTCTCTTAATATTTCATGTGCCATGGTGCTCATACACTTCCCACGAAACCCTCGAAAATACAATTTGTTCAGATTGTGAATAATTTGACGGAACCTTGTAATGGACCCCCAAGAATCAAATGCAACTATCTCAATTGATCAAAATATCAGTTCATCAATTTCTATTAAGAGCTTTTGGCATTTGGTTTAAAATTAAGAAGCGAGACATTGGGTCAGTGATAGCCTAGGGTCTGTGAGGTTTCTTCGATGACCATCTCTTATAGTCGCACTTACCCTATGTTAATGAAACTCCACTCAACCTTAAAAATTAATATGCTGAATTTCAAGATACGATTTCTTTAGTATATCGAACTCAATCTAAAAATGAAATGAAATGTTAAAATAAAACTTCATATGAAACTTAATATCTACAGAATTTCAAGATGCGATTTATTGAGTATGCCAACCTAACGAATCTTCACATTAAAAGAAATTTTAAACTGTGCTAGATTTTAAGTATTATTATTTTTATTCATTTAATATGTGACCGTTGATTACCATCAATTATTTATATAATGTTTATATATTTACATAGTTATATCAGTTTCCATTTGATTGAGTTAAATTTAATTAAAATAAATTATTATACAAAATTTTAATATACTAAAATGTTATTTGTAAAAAAAATTAAATATTAAAAATAGTTTAAATTTTAAAAAAATTATATAATTTTATATATAAAAATATGCATACACAACCCAATATAAAGTTTAATATTAAAAAGTTAGAATGTAATATTTTATAAAAATTATAAAAATTTAACTATATAATAATTAAAATTATATTACTAGCAATATTTAATAATTTTTTTTATTTAAATTTATTTAATTTAAACAATAACATAAATTTATAACTAAAATATGAGAATTATTAAATTTTATAATATAATTTTGTATCATAATAACAAATTCTGTTTAATTTAAATTTTTATATAAAATTATATATTACATATTTTAATATAATTTTAAAATTTTAAATTAATTTAATATTAAAACTATTTTCGTAATTTCTTATTAAATTAGAATTTTTTCCATCAAAATTATATATATGAGGATGATTAATGTCCATATATTATTTTGAAATAAATTTAAACTTTGGATAAATTTATAAAACAAAATATAAAAATCATTAAATTTTATAATATAATTGTTCATCATAATAACAAATTCGATTTAATTTTAATTTTTGTTTAAACTTATCTAAAACATATTTTAATATAATTTTAAAATTTTAAATTAACCACTATTAAAACCATTTTCATAATTTATTGTCAGATTAGAATTTATATACACGAAGGTTATATATATTATTTTAAATTTAAATTTTATGCTACTGAATTTTATTTTAAATTTATCCGAAAAAAATCCCTTATATTTTAAATATAATAGAGCCGTTGTGTATAAATAGGTTGAAATAGAGTATTAAAACCAAACCTGCCATATACACCTATAGTTATAGATTAGCGAACTTCATGGGTTTAGCTTCACCATTTGTGATTTTCTATGACTTATCTTCCAAACTTGGCGAATATTAAAAAATCAATGTCTGCAGCACGCAGGGTTAAAGAACTTACTAGCCATTTCTGTCTTTCTATTACTTGATTACCAACAATTCCGCCAAAATAGCCATGTCCAAAAATCAATTTGAAATAGCAGATATCTAAAAGATAGTTTTAAAATTTATGAGAGTGGGCACATATCTGGCAGAGAATATGGTAATGGTAAAGGCATGTGAGAACCGTGCGCACAATAAAAAGCGACTCTATTTGAGCTCAGGATTAATCGCAAGCCCAACTTGTTTTTAGGTAAGGATGAAACAATAACCTCTACGACCACTACATTAAATTACAGTACACAGAAGAAATCCCTAAATTCTAAAAACACTCAGGACTAAATTCCTAAATTCGAAAATATTGTTCGCACCAAAAATTCAATACAAAATAAATAGCATATATATATTTGAGATATTTAAGAATTAATTTTATGAATCCACATTACGTACCTGAATTAGGAACTCCTTAACAATGTACAACTACTCCAGCAGAAACAATTGATTCACTGCAAACCAGCAAAATGAAAAGATGGACAGAGATTAAAAACACAGCACGGCAATGATGGGTATCGCCAGATATACGGCTTAGAAAAATGTACCTGCAACCAGACACCATTATAAGTAAGAAAATATTTGTGCCACTTCATCTTTAAAGAAACATCTAATTAAAAAAAAAATTGAACATACGTTTCAACTTCTTTTCTTTATTCCCTGATCTAAGTGCAAATCCAGGAAACCCCGCTCGGAAAAAGTTTAGAGAAACATCTTTTCATAAAGATAAATAAGGACTATAACAGCCGCTTCACCACCTGCTTAGGTAAATGAATATCATGGTTTCATCTCTAATATATCTTGTACTCTGCATTCTAAAACAGATAAAATTGGCACGCCCAGCAATGCACACACAACTAAAGATAAATCGATTCGCACAGTAAAAACATTAAAACACCCATAAAGGAAAACCAAACCAAGCAGCATGGCCATGCTGCAGAAAAACAAAGAAACAAGCGAAGCCAAGCCAATCCAAAGCGGAATGCAAAAACAATTGAGATGGAAGTGCTCTGTTTCTTGGTTCTGAGCATTGCTTTATGTACACTCAATTTCCAACGGTCACTAGTTTTGCAGATTTAAATTATTTTAGATGTTTATTAAGGCCCGTTTTTTTCGCTTTTTCCTTTCTTTCTAAAATTAGGGTGCGCCCGCCATGAATCATGGAACTTGCTTTTGTTTTTATTGCATTCTAAACTAAATTTTTGCTACATTAAAAAGAAATATTCATTTAATCAAAGTCGCATATCGCTTAATCAAAAGTTTTTTTTTATATGCCTATTTGCTATTTATTATTAAGTAATATTCGGACATAAAATATTTACAAGAAGGCATGGTACTTACGATAATTTTAAGTTAATTTAATGATTGATAGGAATATTCGATAACAAATAGAGAGTGTGATTAAATTTCTAACCATGGAGGGAAGACGTAGCCTTTCGTGATATTTGGGCTTTGTAATAGTCGTAACAACTTTTTGGGGACATTCCTTATTACAAAAAAGAGTAGCTGAACACGATATTTTGAACTTAATATGGTTGTGTGTTCTATTTTTACGCTGTAAAGCACTTTTATTTGAAAACAAGCCACCTAAAGTGCCACCTGTATCATTATGTACCATTGATGTTCATGTTAGACGATTCAAATGATTTCAACCTTTGATTCATTACTGTTATTATTCAGTTATAAAAACGACTTTAAACTTCTTGAACGGGCATTTCCACTTAACAGAATGACTACTAGATAGAGTGTTCACCAAGAGGGGCAAAAATGGATATAAAATATTAGCGTCAGAGCTGGTTGATGCAATTGTGCCGATGCGAGCTGCTTTCAACCCGAAATCGACCCAATTGGGATTTCCCAACGGCATCTGATGGCGGCTCATCCCTGTAAATAATCGATTGCCTTCACTGGTGCGCTAAATTAATCCAAGAGAAGAACATTGCAAAGATTGGAGATATATAAGTCCACCTTGAAAGGCTAGAAGAGGACAGGGAGCTTTGCATCCCAGCAGTCCCAAACTCATGTGGCAGCTCATACTTATTCCCCATCAACATTGGAGACGGGCAAGAAGGTTAAGACGTGAAAGTCAGCACGATAGTTTTCATCTCTACAGAGAGCTCTGAGGAAGACAGTGGACAGTCAAAACAGGGACAGGGACCAATTGCAAGCTGCGTGTTTTTGGTTAGCATATTTCACATTTTGCAGTAAATCTTAGACGCACTTGGCCATTTTTGTCGATCAGCAATTTTAATATTGAACTCTCATAGCTCTTCCACATGCACAAAGCGCTCTTTGTTTTTTGTTCATTATGGTGCTACAGAGCACACTCACATAGCCCTTGCAATGGCTTCGCTTCAGCTCCTAGTGGTGAACAAATTTACTAAAATTATTGAATGAACAAACTCTTCGATGAATATTGTTGTGGAGCAATTAATTTGAACAATATTACGACTGCAAATATTAACTTTAACAGTAGGGGTGGACGACATGTACGTGAGAGGGCTCGAATAGACCCATGACATAACAGTGTTGAGCTCTTTGAAACCCCGAGTATCGTGACACTATGAATTTCGGAGTTTATCATGGTAGTTGGAGGAGTTAGTTACTGAGGCATTAATTCTCATCCATGCTAGTGCTAGTGTTAACCTTAGCTTTTTTTGTTTAAAATGTTTTACTTCATAATGTTTGATATTTTCCAAATGGGCTTGGGACCAAGGCTTAACTCGAAAATAGGTTGCATTCTCACAGGCCATTCTGGTACATTGAGGTAGTGGCCGTAGGCAGGTCATGACCTGCATGCACATATCAGAGACTTGAGCCCACCCTGGGTTCTTCTTAAAGCCTGGCATTGGATTTTTATTGGTAAGGCTACGGTCTAGCAGTAGATTGATGGGAATTAACCACAATTAGACCAGGCTTGATCCTCAGCCTCCATATTCTCCTTGAGATTTGCCGCTTCTTTTTCCTCGGCCTCCATCTTCTCCTTGAGGTTTGCCATTTATTTTTGTTCGTTGGACTGTGGTCCAGCCATACTGCAAGCTCAATTCTCAATGTATTTATATATGGACTTTATTCGAGAACGCCAAAGCTACTTGTCCTGAAGCTTCAATCCTGTCCCATCAAAAAACAGAGTCGTTTTTGGCCAAAATAAATAAATTCTCAAATTTTGATTTAAAATGAGTTCTTTAACGGTATATATGGATTCAGCACTTGAAAAAGAACCTTGAAACTCTAGATTGTGGAAAATTTACAACGAATTCCAACCAATCCTTCTGATTCTGGACAAATTTAACTCAAAAAAACCATAAAAAATTCCAAAATCTATAACATATAGACGACGGCTTAAAGGAACAATGTAAATCAGTCGAGCAGGTATGTTTCAAGTCTGGGTCTGGTCAAAGGCTTCTTGTACCTGTAAATTCTGAATAGATAAAATATTTATTTCCGTTAAAAATATATTGAACTAATTCTACAAAAAATTGACACCGTAAAATAATAATATCAGATATTAGTTCTCTCTGGGCCTGAGTACTTACATCTTGATGAAATAATATTTTTCTTTAATTCATTTCATTCTTGAAACAGAGAAATAACTTTCAAGAAATTTCTAAATTTGACCAACATTAAATAAAATGACTCTTTATCTCCACCGAGCCATTCAATTCATGCAGGATTTTTGTCTAAACTGTAAAGTATTCGTAGCTAAAGCAAGGTTTAAGCCATGAACGATTGGAAGCTATCTGTATGCATTACATATTTGAAAATTCAAGGGAATATTTCAAAAATTCTCATGAACGATGAAAAGTTAAGGCTAAGAAGATTACCCGTGGGGCAAACGCAAACCTGAGGCACAAAAATGCCTCGGCAAGCCTTGATAGGATATATGTAGATTGCTTTGACAAGTCACGCAGGATTCTGAGCTTCCCCGCTACCGAAAATAGAACTGATACAAAATAGTAACTGTAACTGAATTGGGAAGGATTGGATGCATAATCCACAAATCTAACTTTGTAGATTATGGAAATTATTTCATCCTTCTATACAATCTACAAAACTATGTTATTAATGGAGGAGTAGAAATGATTAGTTACATGATCCACAAAACTAACTTTATAAAACATGGAACTTATCTCAACTCATCATTTTCTAATCTACAAAGCTAAGCCATTAATAGAGGAATTCATACCTTTGACATCCTAGAAAGCATTTTAATACATAATCTTTTCTAAAAATTAAATGTATATGTAATTGTATTATTTTTTTCATTGTAAAAGATATAATATGTATGTTATTCACTAACTTAATATATAATTTCACTACTTATGATTATACTGGCATAAATTTCACTATATTTTCCCATCTTTTCTTAATTTGAATTTATGCCATTCAAGCAACAAAGATGTAAAATTTATTTTATTTTTGAAGAACCTACTGATTATTCAATTTTCTTAATGAAAAAAGCATAAAAAAATGAAAATATAAAAAAAAATTAAATGAATTTATAAAGTTAAAAAAAATATTAAAATGAACAAATATCAAATCTTTCGTATTACAATCTTAAACTCTATTCAAACGACTTTCTAATTTAATGTAGATATCAAAGTAACTTATTAAAATTTAGTTTTCCACATTACATATACATATAAAGTGACAGTTTTTCAATTCTAAAAATGAAAAATGGAAAAATGTAAGTGATTAAGAGTATGTGCAGGACTAGTAAGAATTTCCACTATAATTGACTTTATTTTATGAGAACAAAGCGAACACTATCCTAGCTTTAGTTTTTTGAGAAAAAAATAATTTTCAAAAAAACCATAAAATTAAAATTGCTTAAATATATTTTAAATATAAATTAGTTATAAGAATTTAAAGTTTTAAAATAATAATAATAATATTTAAAAGAAAAATAACAATTAAGAGAAAATATTGCTTTACATTAACCACTAATTTTTTTTTATAAGCTTGGTAGGACTACATCTTCATCATGTCTAATATAGCACCCCGATCGGGGTGGGGTATTGAATGGGCGACTTCACATCAAGAAGTGCCTTAACAGAGCGCCCGATCATCATCTATCCAAGACCCAATGGACATTAACCACTAATTTCAAAAACAAAACAAAACAAAAAAAAAATATTTACATTAACCACATTATCTAATGACTGCACTTTTAAAAATAATGAAAGAGGTTTAAATAAAAAAGTATTGAGCATACCCTTATATAGATTTCATTTCATTTTTTTCCATAAACCCCAAACCTAAATAAATATAAGAAAATATCTCAAAAAAATAAATATCCATCTCCCAAAAACATCTCAAAAAAATAAATCAACTTGCAAAAAAAACCAAACATGGCCTCAAACATAGCTTTAGTAAAAGGAAAAAAGAAACATATCCAGGGCAGATAGTCTATTCCTATTCCGACTTTTTTTCTTCATTAACATATATATATATATATATATATGCATTATATAATTAAATATATATTTACAATGCAATATCGTATAAGCTATGTCACAAGACACATCCCTCAGGGTCTCGTGTCCTATATTTCACGTGTTGGACACCAGACGCGCCCTAAAATGTGTAACAAACATATTTTTTAGTGTCCTCCAATTGAGACACATGTTTTGGACATGGAAAAACTATGCCCTAGTGTCTTGGGCTCGGACAAGTGTCCCAGGAAAAAATGAAATTTAAAACCACAACTTGGTTTTTCTTGGGGGTTTTCTTCATTGTTCGCTGGCGAAATCGAATTTTTTTGTTCAATGTGAGGAATTATGCGTGATGACTAATGAGATCAACCATATTTTTACCGACTTCTTGTCAAGCCCATGTCATACTCTCATTTTCCAACATCACTGAGTTGTTTACCATGTCTTGGATCATTATTTTGTAATAGAATTTGATACGATTTTGTATTTACTTTATAATTTTTTAAAATTTATTTTAATATAAAGGTCCAATGAACATGATTTTGTCGATGTCCTAAATTATCTTTGTTTTACTAATATTGTAACATACATATAGATTTTGCGTTCATATCTAAATACATATGCATAAGCATATGTTTGAATGTGTATCTACATATGTGCTTGTAGATGTAAAGCAATCCTGAGTTTTTCATAAATTAAAAAGTGGGATAAATCAATGGTTTCTTCATAATGACTCTATGGAAGATCCATCTGAACTCCACAGGAGTGATAATTGTTTTGTATGTATTTGATTTGTATACCTTCACTATAATTTCATACCTAATTTCAAATCGTTTCCCCAGAAGAAACTCCTCTAATATCAAGACATCAATTTCAAAATAATCACCATACATCATGTGATGAATCTACTTGTATCTAAAAAATTCACCATTCTATTTTCTATCCATTAAGCTATTTAGTATTGATGTACTTCTATGTACTCATTTTCAAGAAATTGTTTTCACTCTCATACATGAAATAGAGAGATGTTAGTATCTTTCTAGATATTGTTACTTGTAAACTTGGGAGAGCTATTTCGTGTCCCATTATTATTGTTTTCAGCAAAAACAAGCAAAACAGTATATGAAAAGAACAACGGAAAATAATCTCAACCAACATGATGTCATCATAAGGCAACAAGTTCAAGAGAGTAGATTATTGATAGTTGTTTATAAGGCAACAGTTCAAGAGAGTAGATTATTGATAATTGTATATCGGAATCTAATAAGCTTCTAATTGTTAGAGCTTTTCAACCAGAATATATGTTTTCTTCTAGATAAATGCATAACTTCATACTAAATACTAAATAGATATCATACTGATTCATATCTGTAGATGTTCTAATTTATAAAAAATATGGATTAGACACTATGTTTCAATATTTTTTTTAATATATCTATTTTTCTATATATTATATATATCGTATCATTTGTATCTTATTTTCGGGGTCACTGTGTCTCCTGTCGAATACTCTTATTTATGTGTCATCTCTAACTTGTGTCCTTGTGTCACGTGACTTAACGTATCCTTTGTATATTTTTTAAATTAATTTAAGAAACAAAAAACATATACATTATATTTAGACATAAACAAATAAGTTAGTTTCTAAAATATACCAATTATGGAGCTTTAATTTATAGGGGCATAGATATATAAAGAAAAATGAATGAAATCATAAGAATTAACCAAGCTAAACCACTTAAGAGGGATGGGGGTTGGGCTCCCTACCCCATCTCACTCACGCAGCTACTGAAGAGAGATGGGCTTGGGCTCCTTCGCCATCTTGTTGTTGTTGACCTTCCCTCCTACGAGGCCTCCTTGGCTTTTTCTCTGACTACACCGTTGATCTACCCTTTAATCTGATGTTGTTACACACTTGTATATAACATAGAATTTACCTGATTCTATGATATATACAAGTGTGTAATAGCATCAGATTAACTAGACTCAATCTGATGCTGTTAGATAAATATAGTAATGAGCAATCTTATAAAATAAAGCCGGCTTTAGTTTTTTTTTTTTTTTAATATTTCCGAAAACACCATAAAATTAAAAAAAGTTTAATTATATTTTAAATATAAATTAATTTTAATTTAAAAATAGTAATAATAATATTTAAAATTAAAAAAAAAAATTTATATTAACTATTAATTTTAAAAGAAAAAATAATATTTAAAAAAAATTGAGAAAAAATCTATTTATTTTATATAATTTTTCTTTTAAAAATAATAAACAAAATTTAAATAAGAAAATATTGAGCATACTCTTATACATATGTCATCTCATTTTTTTTTCCATACACCATAATTCTAAATAATAATAATAATAATAATAATAATAATAATAATAATAATAATAAACTATCTGAAAAAAATAAATATCTATTTCCCAAAAACATTTAAAAATAAATAAATCAACTACCAGAAAAAACAAACAAAACAGTGCCTCAAACGTTACTTTAGTAAAATGGAAAAAGAAACATATCCAACGCAGATAGACTATTCCATCCACAAGGGAAAGTAAAAGACACAACGAAATACATAGTTAGTATAAAAATCTAAAGCATATTTATACATTACATAGTTAAATATATATTTATAAGGTAATATCATATCATTTATATATATATTTTTAAATTAATTTGGAAGAAAAAAAACATATATATATATATATATAGACATAATTAAATAAGTTAATTTCTAAAAGATATCAATTATCGAGCTTTAATTTATATGCTAGTTCATAGATATATAAAGAAATATGAATGAAATCGTAAGCATTAACCAAGGTAAACAATTTAAGAAGGATGGGGTTAGGCTCCCTTCCCATCTCACTCATGTAGTTGACTCAAGAGGGATGGGCTTGGGCTCCTTCGCCATCTAGTTGTTGTTGACCTTCCCTCCTACCGGGCCTCTTTTTCTCTGATTACACTATTGATTTACAAAATTTTTTGGTGGCAGTAGCAAGGGCATCGGTAGCTTTGAAAACAACTCCTAAGAAAATTTGGAGGACCTCAATCTATTTACAAATGATGAAGTTAGAGTGCAAATAGAAGATTAGATTCTGGACCTGGACATACCAAGGCTACCCAAAACCTCTATCTGTGTGTTGTGGAGCTTTATTGGCATGTAAAGACTCTCATAGGGAAAGCTTTGGTTGAAAATGAGGAAAACAACTCTGAAACTGATCTACAGTTTAACATAATTCTAGTTGTGTGCCACCAGATCTTCTCAAAGGACCAGACCCACTAGTAGATCCCTAGGCACCTGTAGTTGTCTCTAATCATGTTTAATTGCTATAGTCTACATTACTAGTTATTTATTTAGCTGGCTGCAACACTCTTGGATCAGTCTCACTAGGAGATCCCACCTGTAATTTTTTCCAATTATGTTTAATTGCTACAGTGTGCATTACTAGTTACTTATTTTGCTAGTTGCAACACTCTTCTTCTTTTATGGCCTTTGGATATCATGTGAATTTGTTAGCAGTATTATGGTTTTGGATTTTGTTATTCAAGTAATGTGAGTTATTTGTATGATGGTTTTCAAGTTAGTCTTTCCATCTGGACTTGTTAGCTGTATCACGATTTTCGGTTTTGTTATGCAAGTAATGTCAGTTATTTCTATGATGGTCATCATTTTAATCTTATTTATACTGTTAATTTTAATTCTAAAAAGCTCTTCTAAAAAGACTAGTTTGATTTCCCTAGAGACAAATTGTAACAAGAGATGATAAGATGTACTACCTTTTCTATATACATGAAAATTTACTATTATATATATATATATAACTTTCCTATGTAATGATAACCATACAAAAATAATTACTTTATTAAATGATGAAACTAATTTAGGCATGCCAAAATGTAACAATAACACTCTATATTCAAATCATACCTCGGTAGTTTTAAAACAGTCAGCCTGGTTTCATAAAAAATAAAAACCAACACCAAAAAGGACAAGCCAGTTACTATAAGTTACAAGTATTTCAATATGACTAATAACATTTCTAAATATTCTTGGTCGAGACTCTAAATAATTTGATAGAACCTTGTAATGGGTCCAAAAAGAATGAAGGTTCTATCCTAATTTATGAATCCGTCAATTTATGTTACCAGTTTAGTAAACCAGTAATAAAAACCAAGAGGAGAAAGGAAAGACCACTTAATTTAGGAAGAGGGCATCCCCAACTACTGGTCTGGTCCGGGAATTACATTTCTCCAGCGGCCAACAATCTAGGGGCTTCAGGGCAGCATTTCAATCATAAACCTAAGTTACAATTACTTCCATATAAATAAAAAGATTTGGAAATAATAATATAAATAACAATATTTCTAGGTAATAGTTTAGAGAATTGGCTGGTTTCTTGTATTTGAAAATGGAATTGGCAGGACGAATATTACTTTTTCGAAAGCGCGCACTTCCACCAACTATCAAAAGAACTACCAATTAACCAAATACCGCAGCAATAAGAAATAACATATATGATGGGACATATATTTTTCCTTAGCTTTCATAGGGAAAATGTCAGTTCTCTTAATATTTCATGTGCCATGGTGCTCATACACTTCCCACGAAACCCTCGAAAATACGATTTGTTCAGATTGTGAATAATTTGACGGAACCTTGTAACGGACCCCCAAGAATCAAATTCAACTATCTCAATTGATCAAAATATCAGTTCATCAATTTCTATTAAAAGCTTTTGGCATTTGGTTTAAAATTAAGAAGCGAGACATTGGGTCAGTGATAGCCTAGGGTCTGTGAGGTTTCTTTGATGACCATCTCTTATAGTCGCGCTTACCCTATGTTAATGAAACTCTACTCAACCTTAACAATTAATACACTGAATTTCAAGATACGATTTCTTTAGTATGTCGAACTCAATCTCGAAATTAAATGAAATCTTAAAATAAAACTTCATATGAAACTTAATATCTGCAGAATTTCAAGATGCGATTTATTAAGTATGCCAACCTAACGAATGTTCACATTAAAAGAAATTTTAAACTGTGCTAGATTTTAAGTATTATTATTTTTATTCATTTAATATGTGACCATTGATTTCCATCAATTATTTATATAATGTTTATATATTTACATAGTTATATCAGTTAGCATTTGATTGAGTTAAATTTAATTAAAATAAATTATTATACAAAATTTTAATATACTAAAATATTATTTGTAAAAAAATTTAAATATTAAAAATAGTTTAAATTTAAAAAAAAAATTATATAATTTTATATATAAAAATATGCATACACAACCCAATAAAAAATTTAATATTAAAAAGTTAGAATGTAATATTTTATAAAGATTATAAAAATTTAACTATATAATAATTAAAATTATATTACTAGCAATATTTAATAATTTTTTTTATTTAAATTTATTCAATTTAAACAATAACATAAATTTATAACTAAAATATGAGAATTATTAAATTTTATAATATAATTTTGTATCATGATAACAAATTCTGTTTAATTTAAATTTTTATATAAAATTATATATATCATATTTTAATATAATTTTAAAATTTTAAATTAATTTAATATTAAAACTATTTTCATAATTTCTTGTTAAATTAGAATTTTTATCCATCAAAATTATATATATGATGATTAATGTCCATATATTATTTTGAAATAAATTTAAACTTTGGATAAATTTATAAAACAAAATATAAAAACTATTAAATTTTATAATATAATTGTTCATCATAATAACAAATTCGATTTAATTTTAATTTTTGTATAAACTTATATAAAACATATTTTAATATAATTTTAAAATTTTAAATTAACCACCATTAAAACCATTTTCATAATTTCTTGTCAGATTAGAATTTATATACACGAAGGTTATATATATTATTTTGAATTTAAATTTTATGCTACTGAATTTTATTTTAAATTTATCCCAAAAAAATCCCTTATATTTTAGATATAATAGAGCCGTTGTGTATAAATGGGTTGAAATAGAGTTTTAAAACCAAACCTACCATATACACCTATAGTTATAGATTAGCGAACTTCATGGGTTTAGCTTCACCATTTGTGATTTTCTATGACTCATCTTCCAAATTTGGCGAATATTAAAAAATCAATGTCTACAGCACTCAGGGTTAAAGAACTTACTAGCCATTTCTGTCTTTTTATTACTTGATTACCAACAATTGAAAGCTAGTTTTAAAATTTATGAGAGTGGGCACATATCTGGCAGAGAATATGGTAATGGTAAAGGCATGTGAGAACCGTGCGCACAATAAAAAGCGACTCTATTTGAGCTCAGGATTAATCGCAGGCCCAACTTGTTTTTAGGTAAGGATGAAACAATAACCTCTACGACCTGCAGTACACAGAAGAAATCCCTAAATTCTAAAAACACTCAGGACTAAATTCCTAAATTCGAAAATATTGTTCGCACCAAAAATTCAATACAAAATAAATAGCATATATATATTTGAGATATTTAAGAATTAATTTTATGAATCCACATTACGTACCTGAATTAGGAACTCCGTAACAATGTACAACTATTCCAGAAGAAACAATTGATTCACTGCAAACCAGCAAAATGAAAAGATGGACAGATTAAAAACACAGCCTGGCAATGATGGGTAGCGCCAGATATACGGCTTAGAAAAATGTACCTGCAACCAGACACCATTATAAGTAAGAAAATATTTGTGCCACTTCATCTTTGAAGAAACATCTAATTAAAAAAAAAATTGAACATACGTTTCAACCTCTTTTCTTTATTCCCTGATCTAAGTGCAAATCCAGGAAACCCCCGCTCGGAAAAAGTTTAGAGAAACATCTTTTCATAAAGACAAATAAGTACTATAACAGCCGCTTCACCACCTGCTTAGGTAAATGAATATCATGGTTTCATCTCTAATATATCTTGTACTCTGCAGTCTAAAACAGATAAAATTGGCACGCCCAGCAATGCACACACAACTAAAGATAAATCGATTCGCACAGTAAAAACATTAAAACAACCATAAAGGAAAACCAAACCAAGCAGCATGGCCATGCTGCAGAAAAACAAAGAAACAAGCGAAGCCAAGCCAATCCAAAGCGGAATGCAAAAACAATTGAGATGGAAGTGCTCTGTTTCTTGGTTCTGAGCATTGCTTTATGTACACTCAATTTCCAACGGTCACTAGTTTTGCAGATTTAAATTATTTTAGATGTTTATTAAGGCCCGTTTTTTTCGCTTTTTCCTTTCTTTCTAAAATTAGGGTGCGCTCGCCATGAATCATGGAACTTGCTTTTGTTTTTATTGCATTCTAAACTAAATTTTTGCTACATTAAAAAGAAATATTCATTTAAAAAAAATAAAAAATTTTGATGTCATGATTACATGGATCATATAAATTTGAGTCCTTCAAAGCATTTAAATTTATTGGAGGGGTGTTATACTCTATCTACTTAGGTATCATATAATATTCTCATGAAAAAATCGAAGTCGCATATCGCTTAATCAAAAGTTTTTTTTTTATATGCCTATTTGCTATTTATTATTAAGTAATATTCGGACATAAAATATTTACGAGAAGGTATGGTACTTACTATAATTTTAAGTTAATTTAATGATTGATAGGAATATTCGATAATAAATAGAGAGTGTGATTAAATTTCTAATTATGGAGGGAAGACGTAGCCCTTCGTGATATTTGGGCTTTGTAATAGTCGTAACAGCGTTTTGGGGACATTTCTTATTATAAAAAAAGAGTAACTAAACACGATATTTTGAACTTAATATGGTTGTGGGTTCTATTTTTACGCTGTAAAGCGTTTTTATTTGAAAACAAGCCACCTAAAGTGCCACCTATATCATTATGTACCATTGATGTTCATGTTAGACGATTCAAATGATTTCAACCTTTGATTCATTATTGTTATTATTTAGTTATAAAAATGACTTTAAACTTGTTGAACGGGATTTTCCACTTAACAGAACGACTACTAGATAGAGTCTTCGCCAAGAGTGGCAAAAATGGATATAAAATATTAGCGTCAGAGCTGGTTAGCGCAATTGTGCCGATGTCGGCTGCTTTCAACCCGAAATCGACCCAATTGGGATTTCCCAGCGGCATCTGATGGCGGCTCGTCCCTGTAAATAATCGATTGCCTTCACTGGTGCGCTAAATTAATTTGAGAGAAGAACATTGCAAAGATTGGAGATATATAAGTCCACCTTGAAAGGCTAGAAGAGGACAGGGAGCTTCGCATCCCACCAGTCCCAAACTCATGTGGCAGCTCATACATATTCCCCATCAACATTGGAGACGTGCAAGAAGGTTAAGATGTGAAAGTCAGCACGATAGTTTTCATCTCTACAGAGAGCTCTGAGGAAGACAATGGACAGTCAAAAAAGGGATAGGGACCAACTGCAAGTTGCGTGTTTTTGGTTAGCATATTTCACATTTTGTAGTAAATCTTAGACGCACTTGGCCATTTTTGTCGATTAGCAATTTTAATATTGAACTCTCATAGCTCATCGACATGCACAAAGCGCTCTTTGTTTTTTGGTCATTATGGTGCTGCAGAGCACACTCACATAACCCTTGCAATGGCTTCGCTTCGGCTCCTAGTGGTGAACAAATTCACTAAAATTATTGAATGAACAAACTCTTCGATGAATATTGTTGTGGAGAAATTAATTCGAAAAATATTACGACTACAAATATTAACTTTAACAGTAGGGGTGGACGACATGTGTGTGAGAGGGCTCGAATAGACCCATGACATAATAGTGTTGAGCTCTTTGAAACCCCGGGTAGCGTGACAGTATGAATTTCGGAGTTTATCATGGTAGTTGAAGCAGTTAGTTACTGAGGCATTCATTCTCATCCATGCTAGTGCTAGTGGTAACCTTAGCTTTTTTTTCTTAAAATGTTTTACTTCATAATGTTTGATATTTTCCAAATGGGCTTGGGACCAAGGCTTAACCCGAAAATAGGTTGCATTCTCACAGGCCATTCTGGTACATTGTGGTAGTGGTCGTAGGAAGGTCATGACCTGCATGCACATATCAGAGACTTGAGCCCACCCAGGGTTATTCTTAAAGCCTGGCATTGTTTTTTTATTGGTAAGGCTACGGTCTAGCAGTAGATTGATGGTAATTAACCAAAATTAGACCAGGCTTGATCCTCAGCCTCCATATTCTCCTTGAGATTTGCCGCTTCTTTTTCCTCGGCCTCCATCTTCTCCTTGAGGTTTGCCATTTCTTTTTGTTCGTTGGACTGTGGTCCAGTCATACTGCAAGCTCGATTCTCAATTTATTTATATATGGACTTTATTCGAGAACGCCAAAGCTACTTGTCCTGAAGTTTCAATCATGTCCCATCAAAAAACAGAGTGGTTTTTGGCCAAAATAAATAAATTCTCAAATTTTGATTTAAAGTCAGTTTTTTAACGGTATATATGGATTCAGCACTTGAAAAAGAACCTTGAAACTCTAGATTGTGGAAAATTTACTGCTCAATATTCAACCACCAGGATTGTGAAAAATTTACAACGGATTCCAACCAATCCTTCTGATTCTGGACAAATTTAACTCAAAAAAACCATAAAACTTCCAAAATGTATAACATATAGATGACGGCTTAAAGGAACAATGTAAATCAGTCGAGCAGGTATGTTTCAAGTTCGGGTCTGGTCAAATGCTTCTTGTACCTATAAATTCTGAATAGATAAAATATTTATTTTCGTTAAAAATATATTGAACTAATTCTAGAACAAATTGACACTGTAAAATAATAATATCAGATATTAGTTCTCTCTGGGCCTGAGTACTTACATCTTGACGAAATAATATTTTTCTTTAACTCATTTCATTCTTGAAACAAAGAAAGAACTTTCAAGAAATGTCTAAATTTGACCAGCATTAAATAAAATGACTCTTTATCTCCACCGAGCCATTCAATTCATGCAGGATTTTAGTCTAAACTATAAAGTATTCGCAGCTAAAGCAAGGTTTAAGCCATGAAGGATTGGAAGCTATCTATATGCATTACATATTTGAAAATTCAGGGGAATATTGCAAAAATTCTCATGAACGATGAAAATTTAAGGCTAAGAAGATTACCCGTGGGGCAAACGCAGACCTGAGGCACATAAAATACCTCAGAAAGCCTTGATAGGATATATGTAGATTGCTTTGACTAGTTACGCAGGATTCCGAGCTTCCCCGCTACCGAAAACAGAACGGATACAAAATACTAACTGTAACTGAATTGGGAAGGATTGGATGCATAATCCACAAATCTAACTTTGTAGATTATGGAACTTATTTCATCCTTCTATATAATCTACAAAACTATGTTATTAATGGAGGAGTAGAAATGATTGGTTACATGATCCACAAAACTAACTTTATAAAACGTGGAACTTATCTCAACTCATCATTTTCTAATCTACAAAGCTAGGCCATTAATAGAGGAAGTCATACCTTTGACATCCTAGAAAGCATGTTAATACATAATCTTTTCTAAAAATTAAATGTATATGTAAAAGTTATTTTATTTTTGAAGAACCTACTCGTTATTCAATTTTCTTAATGAAAAAAGCATAAAAAAATGAAAATATAAAAAAAAATTAAATGAATTTATAAAGTTAACAAAAATATTAAAATGAAAAAATATCAAATCTTTCGTATTACAATCTTAAACTCTATTCAAACTACTTTCTAATTTAATGTAGATATCAAAGTAACTTATTAAAATTTAGTTTTCCACATTACATATACATATAAAGTGATAGTTTTTCAATTCTAAAAATGAAAAATGGAAAAATGTATGTGATTAAGAGTATGTGCAGGACTAGTAAGAATTTCAACTATAATTGACTTTATTTTATGAGAACAAAGCGAACACTATCCTAGCTTTAGTTTTTTGAGAAAAGAAAAAAAAATTCAAAAAAACCATAAAATTTCAAACCCAACGAACATTAACCACTAATTTCAAAAAAAAAAAAAAAAAAAATTATTTACATTAACCACATTATCTAAAGAATGCACTTTTAAAAATAATGAAAGAGCTTTAAATAAAAAAGTATTGAGCATACCCTTATATAGATGTCATTTCATTTTTTTCCATAAACCCCAACCCTAAATAAATATAAGAAAATATCTCAAAAAAATAAATATCCATCTCCCAAAAACATCTCAAAAAAATAAATCAACTCGCAAAAAAAACCAAACATGGCCTCAAACATAGCTTTAGTAAAAGGAAAAAAGAAATATATCCAGGGCAGATAGTCTATTCCTATTCCAACTGTTTTTCTTCATTAAAATATAACTAAATATATATATATATATATATATATATATATATATATATATATATTTTTATGCATTATATAATTAAATATATATTTACAATGCAATATCATATAAGCTATGTCACAAGACACATCCCTCAGGGTCTCGTGTCCTATATTTCACGTGTTGGACACCAGATGCGCCCTAAAATGTGTAACAAACATATTTTTTAGTGTCCTTCAATTGAGACACATGTTTTGGACATGGAAAAAATGTGCCCTAGTGTCTTGGGCTCGGACAGGTGTCCCAGGAAAAAATGAAATTCAAAACCACGACTTGGTTTTTCTTGGGGGTTTTCTTCATTGTTCGCTGCCGAAATCGAATTTTTTTGTTCAATGTGAGGAATTATGCATGATGACTAATGAGATCAACCATGTTTTTACCGACTTCTTGTCAAGCCCATGTCATACTCTCATTTTCCAACCTCACTGAGTTGTTTACCGTCATGTCTTGGATCATTATTTTGTAATAGAATTTGATACGATTTTGTATTTACTTTATAATTTTTTAAAATTTATTTTAATATAAAGGTCCAATGAACATGATTTTGTCGATGTCCTAAATTATCTTTGTTTTACTAATATTGTAACACACATATATATTTTGCGTTCATATCTAAATACATATGCATAAGCATATGTTTGAATGTGTATCTACATATGTGCTTGTAGATGTAAAGCACTCCTGAGTTTTTCATAAATTAAAAAGTGGGATAAATCAATGGTTTCTCCATAATGACTCTATGGAAGATCCATCTGAACCCCACAGGAGTGATAATTGTTTTGCATGTATTTGATTTGTATACCTTCACTAAAATTTCATATCTAATTTCAAATTGTTGCCCCAGAAGAAACTCCTCTAATATCAAGAGATCAATTTCAAAATAATCACCATACATCATGTGATGAATCTACTTGTATCTAAAAAATTCACCATTCTATTTTCTATCCATTAAGCTATTTAGTACTGATGTACTTCTATGTACTCATTTTCAGGAAATTGTTTTCACTCACATACATGAAATAGAGAGATGTTAGTATCTTTCTAGATTTTGTTACTTGTAAAATTGGGAGATCTATTTCGTGTCCCATTATTATTGTTTTCAGCAAAAACAAGCAAAATGGTATATGAAAAGAACAATGGAAAATAATCTCAACCAACATGATGTCATCATAAGGCAACAAGTTCAAGAGAGTAGATTATTGATAGTTGTTTATAAGGCAACAGTTCAAGAGAGTAGATTATTGATAATTGTATATCGGAATCTAATAAGCTCATAATTGTTAAAGCTTTTCAACCAGAATATATGTTTTCTTCTAGATGAATGCATAACTTCATACTAAATACTAAATAGATATCATATTGATTCATATCTGTAGATGTTCTAATTTCTAAAAAATATGGATTAGAAACTATATTTCAATATTTTTTTTAATATATCTATTTTTCTATATATTATATATATCGTGTCATTTGTATCTTATTTTCGGGGTCACTGTGTCTCGTGTCGAATACTCTTATTTATGTGTCATCTCTATCTTGTGTCCTCGTGTCACGTGACTTAACCTATCCTTTGTATATTTTTTAAATTAATTTAAGAAGAAAAAAACATATACATTATATTTAGACATAAACAAATAAGTTAGTTTCTAAAATATACCAATTATGGAGCTTTAATTTATAGGGGCATAGATATATAAAGAAAAATGAATGAAATCATAAGAATTAACCAAGCTAAACCACTTATGAGGGATGGGGGTTGGGCTCCCTACCCCATCTCACTCACGCAGCTACTGAAGAGAGATGGGCTTGGGCTCCTTTGCCATCTTGTTGTTGTTGACCTTCCCTCCTACGAGGCCTCCTTGGCTTTTCCTCTGACTACACCCTTGATCTCCCCTTTAATCTGATGTTGTTACACACTTGTATATATCATAGAATTTACCTGATTCTATGATATATACAAGTGTGTAACAGCATCAGATTAACTAGACTCAATCTGATGCTGTTAGATAAATATAGTAACGAGCAATCTTATAAAATAAAGCCGGCTTTAGTTTTTTGTTTTTTTAAATATTTCCGAAAACTCCATAAAATTAAAAAATGTTTAATTATATTTTAAACATAAATTAATTTTAATTTAAAAATAGTAATAATAATATTTAAAAAAAAAAAAAATTTAAAAAAAAATATTTATATTAACTATTTATATTATGTAATTTTTCTTTTAAAAATAATGAAGAAAATTTAAATAATAAAATATTGAGCATACTCTTATATATATGTCATCTCATTTTTTTTTTCCATACACCATAATTCTAAATAATAATAATAATAATAATAATAATAATAATAAACATAAACTATCTCAAAAAAATAAATATCTATTTCCCAAAAACATTTAAAAATAAATAAATCAACTCCCAGAAAAACCAAACAAAACAGTGCCTCAAACTTTGCTTTAGTAAAATGGAAAAAGAAACATATCCAACGCAGATAGACTATTCCATCCACAAGGAAAAGTAAAAGACACAACGAAATACATAGTTAATATAAAAATCTAAAGCATATTTATACATTATATAGTTAAATATATATTTATAAGGTAATATCATATCATTTATATATATTTTTTAAATTAATTTACAAGAAAAAAAATATATATAGACATAATTAAATAAGTTAATTTCTAAAAGATATCAATTATCGAGCTTTAATTTATATGCTAGTTCATAGATATATAAAGAAATATGAATGAAATCATAAGCATTAACCAAGCTAAACAATTTAAGAAGGATGGGGTTAGGCTCCCTTCCCATCTCACTCATGTAGCTGACTCAAGAGGGATGGGCTTGGGCTCCTTCGCCATCTAGTTGTTGTTGACCTTCCCTCCTATCGGGCCTCTTTTTCTCTGATTACACTATTGATTTACAATATTTTTTGGTGGCAGTAGCAAGGGCATGGGTAGCTTTAAAAATAACTCCTAAGAAAATATGGAGGACCTCAATCTATTTACAAATGATGAAGTTAGAGTGCAAATAGAAGACTAGATTCTGGACCTGGACATACCAAGGCTACCCAAAACCTCTATCTGTGTGTTGTGGAGCTTTATTGGCATGTAAAGACTCTCATAGGGAAATCTTTCGTTGAAAATGAGGAAAACAACTCTGAAACTGATCTACAGTTTAACATAATTCTATTTGAGTGCCACCATATCTTCTCAAAGGACCAGACCCACTAGGAGATCCCTAGGCACCTGTAGTTGTCTCCAATCATGTTCAATTGCTACAGTCTACATTACTAGTTATTTATTTAGCTGGCTGCAACACTCTTGGATCAGTCTCACTAGGAGATCCCACCTGTAATTTTTTCCAATTATGTTTAATTGCTACAGTGTGCATTACTAGTTGCTTATTTTGCTGGTTGTAACACTCTTCTTCTTTTATGGCCTTTGGATATCATGTGAATTTGTTAGCAGTATTATGGTTTTGGATTTTGTTATTCAAATAATGTGAGTTATTTCTATGATGGTTTTCAAGTTAGTCTTTCCATTTGGACTTGTTAGCTATATCATGATTTTCGGTTTTGTTATGCATGTAATTTTAGTTATTTCTATGATGGTCATCATTTTAATCTTATTTATACTATTAATTTTAATTCTAAAAAACTCTTCTAAAAAGACTAGTTTGATTTCCCTAGAGACAAATTGTAACAAGAGATGATAAGATGTACTAGCTTTTCTATATACATGAAACTTTACTATTTTATATATATATAACTTTCCTATGTAATGATAACCATACAAAAATAATTACTTTATTAAATGATGGAACTAATTTAGACATGCCAAAATGTAACAATAACACTCTATATTCAAATCATACCTCGGTAGTTTTAAACCAGTCAGCCTGGTTTCATAAAAACAAAAACCAACAGCAGAAAGGACAAGCCAGTTACTATAAGTTACAAGTATTTCAATATGACTAATAACATTTCTAAATATTCTTGGTCGAGACTTTGAATAATTTGATAGAACCTTGTAATGGGTCCACAAAGAATGAAGGTTCTATCCTAATTTATGAATCCGTCAATTTATGTTACGATTTTAGTAAACCAGCAATAAAAACCAAGAGGAGAAAGGAAAGACCACTTAATTTAGGAAGAGGGCGTGCCCAACTGCTGGTCCGGTCCAGGTATTACATTTCTCTTGCAGCCAACAATCTAGGGGCTTCAGGGCAGCATTTCAATCATAAACCTAAGTTACAATTACTTCCATCTAAACAAAAATATTTGGAAATAATAATATAAATAACAAGATTTCTAGGTAACAGTTTAGAGAATTGGCTGGTTTCTTGTATTTGAAAATGGAATTGGCAGGATGAATATTACTTTTTCGAAAGCACGCACTTCCACCAACTATCAAAAGAACTACCAATTAACCAAATACCGCAGCAATAAGAAATAACATATATGATGGGACATATATTTTTCCTTAGCTTTCATAGGGAAAATGTCAGTTCTCTTAATATTTCTTGTGCCATGGTGCTCATACACTTCCCACAAAACCCTCGAAAATACGATTTGTTCAGATTGTGAATAATTTTACGGAACCTTGTAATGGACCCCCAAAAATCAAATTCAACTATCTCAATTGATCAAAATATCAGTTCATCAATTTCTATTAAGAGCTTTCGGCATTTGGTTTAAAATTAAGAAGTGAGACATTGGGTCAGATATAGCCTAGGGTCTGTGAGGTTTCTTTGATGACCATCTCTTATAGTCGCGCTTACCCTATGTTAATGAAACTCCACTCAAACTTAACAATTAATATGCTGAATTTCAAGATACAATTTCTTTAGTATGTCGAACTCAATCTCGAAATTAAATGAAATCTTAAAATAAAACTTCATATGAAACTCAATATCTGCAGAATTTCAAGATGCGATTTATTAAGTATGCCAACCTAATGAATCTTCACATTAAAAGAAATTTTAAACTGTGCTAGATTTTAAGTATTATCATTTTTATTCATTTAATATGTGACCATTGATTACCATCAATTATTTATATAATGTTTATATATTTACATAGTTATATCAGTTGGCATTTGATTGAGTTAAATTTAATTAAAATAAATTATTATACAAAATTTTAATATATTAAAATGTTATTTGTAAAAAAAATTAAATATTAAAAATAGTTTAAATTTAAAAAAAAAATTATATAATTTTATATATATAAATATGCATACACAACCCAATAAAAAGTTTAATATTAAAAAGTTAGAATATAATATTTTATAAAAATTATAAAAATTTAACTATATAATAATTAAAATTATATTACTAGCAATATTTAATAATTTTTTTTTTATTTAAATTTATTTAATTTAAACAATAAAAGAAATTTATAACTAAAATATGAGAATTATTAAATTTTATAATATAATTTTGTATCATAATAACAAATTCTGTTTAATTTAAATTTTTATATAAAATTATATATAACATATTTTAGTATAATTTTAAAATTTTAAAATAATTTAATATTAAAACTATTTTCGTAATTTCTTGTTAAATTAGAATTTTTATCGATCAAAATTATATATATGATGATGATTAATGTTCATATATTATTTCGAAATAAATTTAAACTTTGGATAAATTTATAAAACAAAATATAAAAATTATTAAATTTTATAATATAATTGTTCATCATAATAACAAATTCGATTTAATTTTAATTTTTGTATAAACTTATATAAAACATATTTTAATATAATTTTAAAATTTTAAATTAACCACTATTAAAACCATTTTCATAATTTCTTGTCAGATTAGAATTTAATACACGAAGGTTATATATATTATTTTGAATTAAAATTTTATGCTACTGAATTTTATTTTAAATTTATCCCAAAAAAATCCCTTATATTTTAAATATAATAGAGCCGTTGTGTATAAATAGGTTGAAATAGAGTATTAAAACCAAACCTGCCATATACACCTATAGTTATAGATTAGCGAACTTCATGGGTTTAGCTTCACCATTTGTGATTTTCTATGACTTCTCTTCCAAATTTGGCGAATATTCAAAAATCAATGTCTACAGCACGCAGGGTTAAAGAACTTACTAGCCATTTCTGTATTTCTATTACTTGATTACCAACAATTCCGCCAAAATAGCCCATGTCGAAAAATCAATTTGAAATAGCAGATATCTAAAAGCTAGTTTTAAAATTTATGAGAGTGGGCACATATCTGGCAGAGAATATGGTAACGGTAAAGGCATGTGAGAACCGTGCGCACAATAAAAAGCGACTCTATTTGAGCTCAGGATTAATCGCAGGCCCAACTTGTTTTTAGGTAAGGATGAAACAATAACCTCTACGACCACTGCATTAAATTAGAGTACACAGAAGAAATCCCTAAATTCTAAAAACACTCAGGACTAAATTCCTAAATTCGAAAATATTGTTCTCACCAAAAATTCAATACAAACTAAATAGCATATATATATTTGAGATATTTAAGAATTAATTTTATGAATCCACATTACGTACCTGAATTAGGAACTCTGTAACAATGTACAACTACTCCAGCAGAAACAATTGATTCACTGCAAACCAGCAAAATGAAAAGATGGACAGAGATTAAAAACACAGCCTGGCAATGATGGGTAGCGCCAGATATACGGCTTAGAAAAATGTACCTGCAACCAGACACCATTACAAGTAAGAAAATATTTGTGCCACTTCAGCTTTAAAGAAACATCTAATTAAAAAAAAAAAAATTGAACATACGTTTCAACCTCTTTTCTTTATTCTCTGATCTAAGTGCAAATCCAGGAAACCCCCGCTCGGAAAAAGTTTAGAGAAACATCTTTTCATAAAGATAAATAAGGACTATAACAGCCGCTTCACCACCTGCTTAGGTAAATGAATATCATGGTTTCATCTCTAATATATCTTGTACTCTGAATTCTAAAACAGATAAAATTGGCACGCCCAGCAATTCACACACAAGTAAAGAGAAATCGATTCGCACAGTAAAAACATTAAAACACCCATAAAGGAAAACCAAACCAAGCAGAATGGCCATGCTGCAGAAAAACAAAGAAACAAGCGAAGCCAAGCCAATCCAAAGCGGAATGCAAAAACAATTGAGATGGAAGTGCTGTGTTTCTTGGTTCTGAGCATTGCTTTATGTACACTCAATTTCCAACGGTCACTAGTTTTGCAGATTTAAATTATTTTAGATGTTTATTAAGGCCCGCTTTTTTCGCTTTTTCCTTTCTTTCTAAAATTAGGGTGCGCCCGCGATGAACCATGGAACTTTCTTTTGTTTTTATTGCATTCTAAACTAAATTTTTGCTACATTAAAAAGAAATATTTATTTAAAAAAAAAAAAATTGATGTCATGATTACATGGATCATATAAATTTGAGTCGTTCAAAGCATTTAAATTTCTTCGAGGGGTGTTATACTGTATCTACTTAGGTATCATATAATATTCTCATGAAAAAATCAAAGTCGCATATCTCTTAATCAAAAGTTTTTTTTTTTTTTATATGCCTATTTGCTATTTATTATTAAGTAATATTCGGACATAAAATATTTACGAGAAGGCATGGTACTTACTATAATTTTAAGTTAATTTAATGATTGATAGGAATATTCGATAATAAATAGAGAGTGTGATTAAATTTCTAACCATGGAGGGAAGACGCAGCCCTTCGGGATATTTGGGCTTCGTAATAGTCGTAACAGCTTTTTGGGGACATTCCTTATTATAAAAAAAGAGTAACTGAACACGATATTTTGAACTTAATATGGTTGTGTGTTCTTTTTTACGTTGTAAAGCGTTTTTATTTGAAAACAAGCAACCTAAAGTGCCACCTGTATCATTATGTACCATTGATGTTCATGTTAGACGATTCAAATGATTTCAACCTTTGATTCATTATTGTTATTATTCAGTTATAAAAATGACTTTAAACTTCTTGAACGGGCATTTCCACTTAACTTAACGGGAAAAAAGAAACATATCCAGGTTAAGTAGCTTCAGATTTAAACCGAACTTGGTTTAGAGATTCTGAAGTTTCTACTCTATGGAGATTCTAGTCTACAACAAAACGGAATCTGGAGGGTGATTACCTTAAGATGGACACTGTTAAATGTAGTACTAATATCAATCCCACCATTAATTAAATTTTCTATATGTAGCCAATTCATACCATAGAAACCTAGACTAACAAAAGTTTCAGAACATACCACTGTCTGCAAATGACCAACCTCCCAACCTTAGAATCCTCTTTATCTCCCAGCATTCACCCCCGAGCAGAGATCACCTCCTAGCACAGATCAACCTCTGATCTGCTTAGGAGCAGCTTATTTAAGCTCATAATTCCCCCAAAGCATGTTTCTAATTCTGCGTCCAGAATAGCAGGATGCTTTCTTTCCTGTTTAGCCTAGGCTTCCCATTTTGGGACTCTTTAAAGCTGCTTTAAGCTTTTCCTCAGCTTTTCCAGCTTTTTTCACCTCTTCCCAACTACTCCTCTTCATTGGGGAAATTTAGATTCCTCCTCAAATCTAAATTAATTTCTTTCAAGGATTTTTGAAAGATTTTTGGGGATTTGTTGCCTTATCCATCCTCATGGATTTGGCAAGTGATCTCAATTTCTCTTTTTGGTCAAAATGCACAATCATTTTATTTATTTCCTCAAATAAAATATGCAATTACATTCACACCATACTCATCCCTTGGGTCCACCCCCTTAGGATTAAAGTTCAATGTCTAACTTTTTAAAAAAAATTCAACACACAAATTGGGGGTGTTACATATTCCCCCTCTGAAAATAAACACCGTCCTTGGTGTTCTTATTCAACTACTAGCGTTCATTTAAACAAAAATGGATATTGCTCCATCATTTCAGCTTCCCTTTCCCAGGTGGCTTCTTCAGCAGTAAAGTGCTTCCACTGCACTTTTACTCTGGCCACTGTTCTGTTTCTCAATTCAATTTCTTCCCGCTCCAATATTTGAAGCGGTTCTGGCAGAAATTCCCCTTCTGGTTCCACCTGTACAACAGTCCAATCAACTATGTGAGACGCATCATGCACATATATTTTTAATAATGAAACATGAAATACATTATGCACTCTAACATGGGGTGGTAAGGCCAGCTTGTAAGCCACTGGTCCCACCCTTTCTAACACCTCAAAAGGCCCACAATATCTAGGAGCCAGTTTTGCACAACTTCCTGCATAAAGTGTGCTCTTTTTGGGTTTGATGCGCAAATACACATGATCCCCTACTTTGAATTCTCGGTGCACCCTTTTCTTATCAGCATAGCTCTTCTGTCGGTCTTGTGCTGTCTTTATATTTCTCTGTATTTGTTTAACAATTCTTTCCATCTCTTGTAGTGCATCTGGTCCCAACACCAGTTTATCCTCTGGTTGACTCCAGCTCAAGGGAGTACGGCACTTCCTCCCATAGAGTGCCTCAAATGGACTCATCTTAATAGAGGATTGGTAGCTATTATTATAGGAAAACTCAACTAAATGCAGATATTCTTCCCATTTTGATGGCCTATCCATCACGTACATTCTCAGCATATCCTCTAAAATTTTATTTGTTCTTTCTATTTGCCCATCAGTTTGAGGGTGATAGGCAGTACTAAAATTCAGCTTAGTACCCATCCCTCCAAACAATCCTTTCCAAAATGCTGCTGTAAACTTAGCATCTCGATCTGAGACAATTACTTTGGGCACCCCATGAAGCCTTACTATCTCTTTCAGGAAAACATTTGCTACTTGAGATGTTCCGAAAGTAGATTTGACTGGTATAAAGTGAGCAACTTTGGTTAATGTGTCTACTACTACCATTACTGAATCATGTTGGTATTTGGTCTTGGGCAATCCTGTTATAAAATCTAGGGAAACTGTGTCCCATTTCCATTCTGCAATTGGCAGGGGATTTAAAATCCCTGCTGGGTGTTGATGCTCAACTTTTACTAACTGACATTCCATACATCTACTTAGATACTCTGCCACATCTCTTTTCATTCCTGGCCAGAACAACTTCTTCTTCAAGGCTGTTAACATCTTTTGGTACCCTGGATGTCCTGCATAGGGCTGTTTGTGATATTCATCTAGTATTTCTCTTTTCAATGACTCTATATTTGGAATATACAACCTGTTTTTGTAATAGAGCAGCCCTTTTTGGTTTTTAGTGAAATCAGTTTTATCCCTTTTCTGTAGTTTCACCAAGAGTGCTTCATAGTGGGGATCTTGAGTTGCTGCTTTTCCCACCAATTCCTCTACCTCCATATGAGCACTACTCCCACTGCTGTTTAAATGTAGACAAGCATTTCTACTTAAGGCATCAACAACTTTATTTTCTTTCCCCTTGATATGTTTTATGTCCATATCAAATTCACTTAGAAAAGACAGCCACCTGGCTTGTCTTGCATTCAGGTCAGTTTGGGAAAAGAAATATTTAAGGCTAATATGATCAGTCATCAAGGTGAACTTCTTCCCCAGCAGATAGTGCCTCCACATTTTTAAAGCATGAATAACAGCTGCAAACTCCAAATCATATGCACTATAATTCTGTTCATGAGTTTTCAATTTCCTAGACTCATAGGCAATAACTGAATTTTCTTGCAACAGGACTCCTCCTAGCCCCTCTCTGCAAGCATCTGTACATACCACAAACTCTTTATCAGGATCAGCAATTTTTAATATTGGAGCTGAAATAAGTTTCTGTTTCAATTGTTCGAAGCTGTTTTGACATTTCTCAGTCCACACGAACTTAACACCCTTCCTTTGTAATGAGGTTATGGGATTTGATATAGCAGAAAATCTTTCTACAAATCTGCGATAATAGCCTGCAATTCCCATAAATGATCTTACTGATGAGACATCAGTGGGAACTGGCCATTCTTTAATGGCTTTTATCTTTTCAGGGTCAACTGCCAACCCTTTTTCAGAAATTATATGACCCAAATATTGAATTTTATCTTTATAAAATTCACATTTACTGAACTTGGCATATAGCTGATTTTCTTTCAAATTTTGCAACACTATTCTCAGGTGTTCCTTATGTTCTTCCTCATTTTTGGAGTCAACTAAGATATCATCTATGAACACAAGAACAAATTTGTCCAAATAATTATTCAGCACACTATTCATCAGACACATAAATGTGGCAGGGGCATTTGTCAAACCAAAAGGTAGGACTACAAATTCGTAGTGCCCATACCTGGTTCGAAATGCTGTTTTGCTGATGTCTTCTTCTTTTATTCTAAGCTGGTGATACCCCGTCCTTAGGTCTATCTTGGAGAACACTGAAGCTCCTCTCACTTGATCAAAAAGATCATCAATTCTAGGAAGTGGATACCTATTCTTAATGGTCAACTTGTTCAGTTGACGATAGTCAATGCACATTCTAAAAGTTCCATCCTTCTTTTTAACAAATAACACAGGTGCTCCCCATGGAGACACACTTGGTCTAATATACCCTTTATCGAATAATTCTTGCAGCTACATTTTCAGCTCTATTAGTTCTGGTGGACTCATCCGATAAGGAGTTTGGGAAATAGGTGTAGCTCCTGGCACCAGATCTATAGAAAAGTCAATCTCCCTTTTGGGGGGAAGATGAAGGATTTCGTTGGGAAATATTTCCTTAAACTCTCTGATGACTGGTATAGCATCAAGTAATTCTTCCTCATTTTTCTGCTCTATTTCTTCTACATGCACTGCATAAACTTGGTATCCTTTTCTAGCTGTTCTTTTCAATTGTAAGGCTGATATTTGTCTTACCACAATGGGTTTTGGTTTCCCTTTTAGGGTAAAAGGTTTCCCTTCGTCATCTACACAATGCAGGGTTTTATCCCAGCAGTTCATCAAGGCTTTCTTCCTTTCCATCCAATCCATTCCTATCAGCAGATCATAGGATCCTAATGGCAATATGTTCAAGTTTACTTCTGTTGAAAAACCATTTAATTGTATTGCTGTTTTGGGCAACTTATGAGTGACTTTTCTCTTAGTTCCAATGGCCAACTGTACTAACCATGACTGCTGAAATTTTTCAGGTTTAATTTTACATTTTTCTACAATTCCAGGACTAATGTAACTCAAAGAAGCACCTGGATCAATCAAAACAGTAACAGGTAGGTCATAAATCTTACCCTCCATTTCCACCATGGTTGCTTGATGTTCTGCCTGTCGATTTTCCAGGGCTGCACTGATGGTTGGTATGTTTCTGGCTATGTCATTGACGGTTGTTGCTTCTCGCTCTCTGCTGATCATGTGTATATTTCGATGGGGGCAGTCCCTCATCATATGGGGTTCTCCACAGCCCCAACATTTCAGAGGTTCCTTCATTCTGACTGTCCCTTCCTTTTTATTGTTCCCTTCTACTGGTTTTGAAGCCACTTGGGACTGGGCAGTTTGACTTTCTTTTGGTTTGCTGAACTTTTTCCTTTGATGATCTCTACCAAAATTCCTTAAATATGCTGGTTTTGGTCTCTTTCCTTTGAATTCACCCTTGTTCGTCCAGCTCTTCCCTTGTTCAGTTTTACCTTTAAACTGTTGATAGCATAATCTTGCTTTTCTAATAGCTTCATCCATGGTCTTTAGGTTGTCAAATTCAATTTTCTCCTTGTAAACAGTAGGCAAACAATTTAAAAATCTTTTCACTTTTGCCTTTTCTTCCCTAATGTAAGGAACATACCTCAATAAATTTGTAAACTTGGTGACAAACTCATCAATAGTGAGCTGCCCTAACCTAAGTTCATGGAATTCTTTTGCTTTATCGTCATAATAACATTCATTTAAATAACGATTTTTGAACTTAGTCTGAAAATCTTCCCAAGTAACTGTCTTTTCATCAATGGCATGCACCATTTTTGTCTCTTCCCACCAGAGTGTAGCTTTTCCTTGTAGCTGGTACACAGCTAATCTAGCCTTCAGATTGCTCTCATATTCATAGACTTGGAAATACTTGATGATGTTCAGCAACCAAGCTTCAGCATCCTCCTCCTTCTCCCCATCATAGGAGGGAGGTTTGATCTTTCTAAATTCCCCTTGCAACTCTCTTTTCTGCTTATGTTGATTTCTAGCTGCATCCTCATCCTCAGATTCATCCATCTTTCTTTTTCCAGAACCTTCGCCCTCCTGGCTGTTCCGGGAAGTTAGCTCTCTGATGAGCTTTTCCTGCTCCTTACTGGCTGATGAAAACATGTCATTTTGGCTTTTTAATTCAGCCAACTCTCGTTGCATCCGGTGCAACATAGCCAGTACCGGGGCATTGGGATCTGGAGTAGCAAACTCATCCCGCAGATCCACATAAATCCCTTCACCTTCAGCCATTTCAACTGTACACACTTACAACGCAGATTAGCAAAGTTAATAAACTTCAGAAAAACAAAATATGAAATAAACATTGAGCACAAAACAACAGCCCAATTTGTTGTAACTAGGGCTCTGATACCATTTGTCACACCTCGAGTTTAGGGAATTTTTTTTTTTTTTTTTTTTGTAATCCCCACTATTAGCTGAGGATATATATATATATATATATATATATATATATATATATATATGTAACCCACAGATATAAATATATATATCTTTATGCTAACATATGTTCAACATGCTCTCATCACCCATCACTCTGAGTATATTTATAACACCCTCAACCATTATATGTGAAGTACATCTCTAAAACAAAATACTTCAACGATGTTTACATACCCCATGTAACCATCTATCAATATATATAGGTTTAACACGCCTTGGGATACTCTTATCTAATACCTACATAGTCCAAGTATATTAACCTACCTCATGCACTACTTGCATTTATATTCATTACGATATATAATTTTTCTTATGTGTATATATATATATAGTCCCTCTATATATATATACATATATAACATAACTATAACCAAGCCTCCCTTTTTTTTTATTTAATGTAACATATATACCTAGGGAACTTCTATTAATCCCATTCGATAGACATATTAAGACCCTTTTTCCATTTCCAATATCTATATATATTCCTTTAGGTCATTTTGTTTTTCTTCCAAATCGAATATGTATATATCCACGGTAATTTAACTCTTATTATTGATTGGAGGTTATATATATATACTCCGGCGCATGCAACTCTCGGTTGTTTTAATTTCGTGGCATTTTATACGTATAGATCATCTATTCTCATAATGATTGTCAAACTCCCTTGTATGTTAAAGTTGATTACCACTATATAGCTGGCACGCACGAATTCACAAACCTCCGTTGAAACTCCATTCAGGTATTTTCGTATAAGTCGACCACATGCCATGCGCGAGAATTTTAATTATACCGCCATCCACGTGGTTGTCATTGACGTAGGGTAGGGTGTATAACCCTGGCGTGATAGTTATCCGTCCGCATAGGTGGCGCCTCCATCACAAAGCGGTTTTCAGATTACCATGGTCGAATTGAACCCTAGTCTACCCTATGTCTATTCGCACGCATATGATTTCAGTTTTTCTGGCTTTGTGTACAGATGACAGACTTTAATGGCAGCCACATGTTTCCGGTGGCGTGTGACAGTTTACCTAACTGTGGCAACTCATACCCCAACGCAATTCACCACCGAGAGGGAACTTCTTTTTGAGGTGCCACCTCTCCTGACTTCCTCTGCAACCCGCCTCTCACGTACAGTGAGATGGCTTAAAGAAATTTTCACCGGACAAAAGGGTACCCAGGGTGTCGCGCATTGTTGCTCTGGAAATCCTCTCCGGGATTTTGCACCCATTCGACTTAACTGAAGGGTACCTGGTTAACTCTGCGAACCGGGTTTCCAGTACTTGTAATGCTTTTGTTTTAGGGTTTTGGGGTTCCTTATTAACCCTTCACCATCCCAATCCATATTTCTATCTTATTTCTTTCTTTCGTTGATCCAAGTTGCATTGATTCATGGCTGCGAGGTTTTAATCCCCGGCTCGCCCTCTACTGCCGACGCACTTACCTGGTCATTCTGCGATTCACAAGTTTCTTTTATCGTAGAATGCGTTATTCATTCCTTTCAGTTTGTTTTTCTTTTCTAGAATTGCATTGGTCTGCTTTATTCTCATAATGCTTTGGACGGGTCTACTGTTTAATTCATGGCAATGTTGCAGGTTCGCAGATTATTCGGAAATGAGGAAATTTCATTCGGCTACGAGTGAGGGTGGTTCCTTTGTTTTTCTCTACTCTATTCGTAACTCGCTTCGCCTTTGGGGATTTAGAACGAAATGAGATTTTTATCTCTTAAGCACTTCGTACACCCGCGTTGTAAAATTACTTCAGCCTATTCTATTTTTGCAGCTATTATAAATGGAGTGTATGAAGAACTAGGTTTTCGTAACATGATTATGGTTCGGCGTTTGGCTAACTATCTTTCGCTGGACTGTGGCCGAGTGTAAATGGCCGGTTCATTTATCATGTTTCCATTTATTCAGTTTCATTTTAATCGCTATGGATACTCACCCTCACCTCAACCTTTTTCTGTACCCTAATACGATGTCATCTGTGCACAGATCTGGAAGATTGACAGCGTTCAGGACGAAGTAGGTAAGGATGATTGGTGTTCTGAGTTTCTGTAGTATTTTAAATCCACCGTATATCTACGAATCTGACTATTCTCCACCACAACTAATATATAGAGTGGATTTGGATATTCGACCCTGTGGCACTAATTTCCGTCTCGTAGAAATTCTTGTAAAAACTGTGTAGTTCTCTTCGCTCTGGCGTGAGGATTTTAATTTCAACTCTTCGGTTTCGCATTGTTTTATTGTGTCGTTCGTCCTCCGTTCGGTCGCAATTACTTTTGACCGGGTTCCACGTGCCGTGGTGTAGGAGGTCACACCCATCAGATATACGTCGAATAAGGTTTTTATGCATATAGTAGTTTTCATGATTTCTCCACATTATTATTACTCGACCATACCTCTGTTCCAATTGCGCTAATGATTACCCATTCACATATTACGTTGATTCATTATGATATTGTTTTCGGTTTGTATTGTATGATGGTATATGTATATACGATGCACAGATATATTCCCTTTTTGGACATACCTCCTTTGACTATGTGATTTGGCTCGTTATTTAATGCGGTTATCCTATAATTTGTAGTTATCGGTATGTCTATTGCGCCCTTGTATTTGGATACAAAAAGGTTCAGGGTTCTTCTAAGGCCGAACTTATTAATATGTCTTCTCTCCTTGATCTTTAAGTGCGGATTATTATAGAAATTTGATAATGAGATTTAGGAATATACTTTGTGCATATTTTCTTTCAATTGCCCTAAAGTTGGTTATAAGGTTTAGTTATAGAGTTAACTTATAATTTACTATAACATTTGCTATATGGGTATAGCCCTCATCGCATGCAAGGTCAATTGATGTTTTAATAAGAATTTAGAATATATGCTCTAAAGTTTTCTTTCCTCTTACTTTAAATCGAATTTCAATGTACACCTATATGTACACAATAATATTTCACTCAAGAAATGTAATTATAAATGAAATTCTTTTGCTATGATACTTGTATTCAACAATTTAGAAAGATTTCCTGAATACAATATAACCACTTATAACTTGCTAGATCATGTAAATAGAGTAGAAGTAAAGTATTTTTATATCATTGGGAATTTTAGTCATTTATAACTTGTAGTATCAAGCATATAGAGTAGAAGTATATTTATATATTTTTTTTTCTCTTTATACCTACAAACTCGGTAGGTTTATATCGTTTTACTTTAGTGCTCGCTATAATATCTCTAGCATTCTCATCGCATGAAGTAGCACTTGGTGCCTTCCTAAATAACAATAATTGGTCATTTGTAGAGTATTTTTAGCTTCGTAGAGATTAAAACCGAACTTGGTTTAGGGATTCTGTCAAGTTTCTACTCTATGGAGATTCTAGTCTACAACAAAATCGAACTTGAGGTGATTACCCTCAGATGGACACTGTTAAATGTAGTACTAATATAAATCCCACCATTAATTAAATTTTCTTATATGTAGCCAATTACCAAGATAGAAACCCAGACTAACAAAAGTTTCAAATAACATACCACTCTGCCCGCAAATGACCAACCTCCCAACCTTAGAATCCTCTTTATCTCCCAGGATTCACCCCCGAGCAGAGATCACCTCCCAGCCCAGATCAACCACTAATCTGTCTAGGATCAGCTTATTTAAGCTCATACCCCAAAGCATGTTTCTAATTCTGCGTCCAGAATAGCAGGATGCTTTCTTTCCCGTTTAGCCTAGGCTTCCCCTCTTGGGGTTCCTTAAAGCTGCTTTAAGCTTTTCCTCAGCTTTTCCAGCTTTTCTCACCTCTTCCCAACTACTCCTCTTCATTGGGGAAATTTAGATTCCTCCTCAAATCTAAATAAATTTCTTTCAAGGATTTTTGAAATATTTTTGGGGATTTGTTGCCTTATCCATCCTCATGGATTTGGCAAGTGATCTCAATTTCTCTTTTTGGTCAAAATGCACTATCATTTTATTTATTTCCTCAAATAAAATATGCAATTACAGTCACACCATACTCATCTCTTGGGTCCACCCCCTTAGGATTAAAGTTCAATGTCTAACTTTAAAAAAAAAATCAACACACAAATTGGGGGTGTTACATATTCCCCCTCTGAAAATAAACACCGTCCTCGGTGTTCTTATTCAACTACTAGCGTTCATTTAAACAAAAATGGATATTCCTCCATCATTTCAGCTTCCCTTTCCCAGGTGGCTTCTTCAGCAGTAAAGTGCTTCCACTGCACTTTTACTCTGGCCACTGTTCTGTTTCTCAATTCAATTTCTTCCCGCTCCAATATTTGAAGCGGTTCTGGCAGAAACTCCCCTTCTGGTTCCACCTGTACAACATTCCAATCAACTATGTGAGAAGCATCATGCACATATCTTTTTAATAATGAAACATGAAACACATTATGCAATCTAACATGGGGTGGTAAGGCCAGCTTGTAAGCCACTGGTCCCACCCTTTCTAACACCTCAAAAGGCCCACAATATCTAGGTGCAAGTTTTGCACAACTTCCAGCATAAAGTGTGCTCTTTTGGGTTTAATGCGCAACACAAGAAACATGATCCCCCATATTGAATTCTCGGTACCCTTTTCTTATCAGAATAGCCTTTCCTACGGGTCCTATGCTATCTTTATATTTCTTTGTATTTGTTTAACAATTCTTTCCATCTCTCGTAGCATCCGGTCCCAATACCGCCTTATCTTCCGGTTGACTCCAACTCAAGGGAGTGCGGCACTTTCTCCCATAAAGTGCCTCAAACGGACTCATCTTAATGGAGGATTGGTAGTCGTTATTATAGGAAAACTCAGCTAAATGCGTATACTCTTCCCATTTTGATGTCTATCCATCACATACATTCGCAACATCTCCTCCAATACTTGATTCGTTCTTTCTGTCCGCCCCATCCGTTTGAGGGTGATAGGCGTACTAAAATTCAGCTTAGTACCCATTCCTGCAAACAATCCTTTCCAAAATGCTGTTGTAAACTTAGCATCACGGTCTGAGACAATCACTTTAGGAACTCCATGAAGCCTTACTACCTCTTTTAAGAAAACATTTGCTACCTGAGCTGTTCCAAAGGTAGATTTTACTGGTATAAAGTGAGCAGCCTTGGTTAAAGTGTCCACTACCACCATTACTGAATCATGTTGGTATTTGGTTTTGGGTAGTCCTGTTATAAAATCCATGGAAACTGTGTCCCATTTCCATTCTGCAATTGGCAGAGGATTTAACAGCCCTGCTGGGTGTTGATGCTCAACCTTGACCAGTTGACACTCCATACATTTACTCAGATATTCTGCCACATCTCTCTTCATTCCTGGCCAGAACATCTTCTTTCTCAAGGCTGTTAACATCTTCTGGTACCCTGGGTGTCCTGCATAAGGTTGTTTGTGGTATTCATCTAATATTTCTCTTTTCAACGACTCTATATTTGGAATATACAACCTGTTTTTGAAATAGAGCAGCCCTTGTGGATTTTTCGTATAATCTGTGTTATCCCTTTTCTGTAATCTCACCAAGAGGGCTTCATAGTCGGGATCTTGTTTTGCTGCTTCTCCCACCAATTCTTCTATCTTCATCTGGGCACTACTCCCAATGCTATTTAAATGTGGACAAGCATTTCTACTTAAAGCATCAGCAACTTTATTATCCTTCCCTTTGATATGCTTTATATCCATATCAAATTCACTTAGAAAAGACAGCCATCTGGCTTGTCTTGCATTCAGATCAGTTTGGGAGAAAAAATATTTGAGACTGATATGATCAGTCATTAATGTGAACTTCTTCCCCAGCAGATAGTGCCTCCACATTTTTAAGGCATGAATAACAGCTGCAAACTCCAAATCATATGCACTATAATTATTTTCATGAGTTTTCAATTTCCTGGACTCATAGGCAATCACTGAATTTTCTTGCAATAAGACTCCTCCTAGTCCTTCTCTGCAAGCATCTGTACATACCACAAACTCTTTATCAGGATCAGCAATTTTTAATATAGGAGCTGAAATAAGTTTCTGTTTCAATTGTTCGAAACTGTTTTGGCATTTTTCAGTCCACACAAACTTAACACCCTTCCTTTGTAATGAGGTTATGGGATTTGCTATAGCATAAAATCTCTCCATAAATCTGCGATAATAGCCTGCCATTCCCATAAATGATCTTACTGCTGAGACATCAGTGGGAACTGGCCATTCTTTAATGGCTTTTATCTTTTCAGGGTCAACAACAAGTCCTTTTTCAGAAATAATATGGCCTAAATATTGAATTTTATCTTTATAAAATTCACATTTACCGAACTTGGCATATAGCTGGTTTTCTTTTAAAGTCTGCAACACTATTCTCAGATGTTCCTTGTGTTCCTCTTCATTTTTAGAATAGACTAATATATCATCTATGAACACAAGAACAAATTTGTCCAAATACTTATTCAACACACTGTTCATTAGACACATAAATGTGGCAGGGGCATTTGTCAGACCAAAAGGTAGGACTACAAATTCGTAATGCCCATACCTGGTTCGAAATGCTGTTTTGCTGATGTCTTCTTCTTTAATTATGAGCTGGTGATACCCCGTCCTTAGGTCTATCTTGGAGAAGACTGAAGCTCCTCTCACTTGATCAAAAAGATCATCAATTCTAGGAAGTGGATACCTATTCTTAATGGTCAACTTGTTCAGTTGATGATAGTCAATGCACATCATAAAATTTCCATCCTTCTTTTTAACAAATAAAATAGGTGCTCCCCATGGAGACACACTTGGTCTAATGTACCCCTTATCTAATAATTCTTACAGCTGCATCTTCAGCTCTATCAGTTCTGGCGGACTCATCCGATAAGGAGCTCGGGAAATAGGTGTAGCTCCCGGCACCAGATCTATAGAAAAGTCAATCTCTCTTGGGGGGGGGAAGATGAGGGATTTCCTTGGGAAATATTTCCTTAAACTCTCTGATGACCGGTATAGCATCCAGTAACTCTTCCTCGGTTTTCTGTTCTATTTCTTCTACATGCACTGCATAGACTTGGTATCCTTTTCTAGCTGTTCTTTTCAATTGTAAGGCTAATATTTGTCTTACTACAATGGGTTTTGGTTTCCCTTTTAAGGTAAAAGGTTTCCCTTCGTCATCTACACAATGCAAGTAGTTATCCCAGTAGTTCATAAGGGCTTTCCCTTTTTCCGTACAATCCATTCGCACGTTAGATCATAGGATCCTAATGGCAATATATTCAAGTTTACTTCTGTTGCAAAACCATTTAATTGTATTGCTGTTTTAGGCAGCTTATGAGTGACTTTTCTCTTAGTTCCAGTGGCCAGCTGTACTAACCATGACTGCTGAAATTTTTCAGGTTTAATTTTACATTTTTCTACAATTCCAGGACTAATGTAACTAAAAGAAGAACCTGGATCAATCAAAACAGTAACAGGTAGGTCAGAAATCTTACCCTCCATTTCCACCATGGTGGCTTGATGTTCTGCTTGCCTATTTTCCAATGTTGCACTGATGGTTGGTATGTTTCTGGCTATGTCATTGACTGTTGTTGCCTCTCGCTCTCTACTGATCATATGAATATTTCGATGGGGACAGTCCCTCATCATATGGGGTTCTCCACAGCCCCAACATTTCAGAGGTTCCTTCATTCTGACTGTCCCTTCCTTTTTATTGTTCCCTTCTACTGGTTTTGAAACCACTTGGGACTTAGTAGTTTGAATTTCCTTTGGTTTGTTGAACTTTTTCCTTTGATGATCCCTACCAAAATTCCTTAAATATGCTGGTTTTGGTCTTTTTCCTTTGAACTCACCCTTGTTAAGCCAGCTCTTCCCTTATTCCACTTTACCTTTAAACTGCTGATAGCATAATCTTGCTTTTCTAACAGCTTCATCCATGGTCTTTGGGTTGTCAAATTCAATTTTCTCCTTGTAAACAGTAGGCAAACAATTTAAAAACCTTTGCACTTTTGCCTTTTCTTCCCTAATGTAAGGAACATACCTTAGTAAATTAGTAAACTTAGTGACAAACTCATCAATAGTGAGCTGCCATAGCCTAAGTTCATGGAATTCTTTTGCTTTATCGTCATAATAACGTTAATTCAAATAACGACTTTTGAACTTAGTCTGAAAATATTCCCAAGTAACTGTCTTTTCATCAATGACATGCACCATTTTTGTCTCTTCCCACCAAAGTGTAGCTTTTCCTTGTAGCTGGTACACAGCTAATCTAGCCTTCAGATTGCTCTCATACTCATATACTTGGAAATACTTGATCATGTTCAACAACCAAGCTTCAGCATCCTCCTCCTTCTCCCCATCATAGGAGGGAGGTTTGATCTTTCTAAATTCTCCCTGCAACTCTCTTTTCTGCTTATGTTGATTTCTAGCTGCATCCTCATCCTCAGATTCATCCATCTTTCTTTTCCCCGAACCTTCGCCCTCCTGGCTGTTCCGGGAAGTTAGCTCTCTGATGAGCTTTTCCTGCTCCTTACTGGCTGATGACAACATGTCATTTTGGCTTCTTAATTCAGCCAACTCTCGTTGCATCCGGTGCAACATAGCCAGTACCGGGGCATTGGGATCTAGAGTAGCAAACTCATCCCGCAGATCCACATAAATCCCTTCACCTTCAGCCATTTCAACTGTACACACTTACAACACAGATTAGCAAAGTTAATAAACTTCAGAAAAACAAAATATGAAATAAACATTGAGCACAAAACAACAGCCCAATTTGTTGTAACTAGGGCTCCGATACCATTTGTCACACCTCCAGTTTAGGGAAATTTTTTTTTTTTTTTTTTTGTAATCCCCATGATTAGCTGAGGATATATATATATATATATGTAACCCACAGATATAAATATATATATCTTTATATAACATATATGTTCAACATACCTTGATCACCCATCACCTTTGGAGTATTTATAACCCCCTAACCATTATATGTGAAGTACATCTCTAAACAAAATACTTCAACCATGTTTACATACCCCATGTAACCATCTATCAATATATATAGGTTTAACACGTCTTGGGATACTCTTATCTAATACCTACATAGTCCAAGTATATTAACCTACTCCCCATGCACTACTTGCATGTATATTCATTACGATATATAATTTTCCTTATGTGTATATATATATATAGTCCCTCTATATATATATACATATATAACATAACGATAACCAAGCCTCCTTTTTTTTTTATTTAATGTAACATATATACCTAGGGAACTTCTATTAATCCCATTTGATAGACATATTAAGACCCTTTTTCCGTTTCCAATATCTATATATATCCCTTTAGGTCATTTTGTTTTTCTTCCAAATCGAATATGTATATATCCACGGTAATTTAACTCTTATTATTGATTGGAGGTTATATATATATACTCCGGCGCATGCAACTCTCGGTTGTTTTAATTTCGTGGCATTTTATACGTATAGATCATCTATTCTCATAATGATTGTCAAACTCCCTTGTATGTTAAAGTTGATTACCACTATATAGCTGACATGCACGAATTCACAAACCTCCGTTGAAACTCCATTCAGGTATTTTCGTATAAGTCGACCACATGCCATGCGCGAGCATTTTAATTATACCGCCATCCACGTGGTTGTCATTGACGTAGGGTAGGGTGTATAACCCTGGCGTGACAGTTATCCATCCGCATAGGTGGCGCCTCCATCACAAAGCGGTTTTCAGATTACCATGGTCGAATTGAACCCTCGTCTACCCTATGTCTATTCGCACGCATATGATTTCAGTTTTTCTGGCTTTGTGTACAGATGACAGACTTTAATGGCGGCCACAAGTTTCCTGTATGGTGATGCTGCATCTAATCAGGCAACTCATAATTCCCAACGCACTACCCACCGGGAACTTTTCGAGGTGCCACCTCCCCGATCTCCTTCAATCCGCTCTCACGCACAAAGTGAGTCGGCTTAAAGAAATTTTCACGTGACACAAGGGTACCCAGTGGTGTCGCGCATTGTTGCTTTGAAACTTTCCTCCTCATTTTGGCACCTATTCACTTAACCGAAGGGTACTCCGGTTAAATCTCGCGAACCGGTTTCAGCATTTTATAACGTTTGTTTTAGTCTTGGGGTTCCTTATTAACCCTTCACCGTCCCAATCCATATTGCTATCTGATTTCTTTCTTTCGTTGATCCAAGTCGCATTGATTCATGGCTGCGAGGTTTTAATCCCCGGCTCACCCTCTACTGCCGACGCACTTACCTGGTCATTCTGCGATTCACAAGTTTCTTTTATCGTAGAATGCATTATTCATTCCTTTCGGTTTGTTTTTCTTTTCTAGAATTGCATTGGCCTGCTTTATTCTCGTAATGCTTTGGACGGGTCTACTGTTTAATTCATGGCAATGTTGCAGGTTCGCAGATTATTCGGAAATGAGGAAATTTCATTCGGCTACGAGTGAGGGTGGTTCCTTTGTTTTTCTCTACTCTAGTCAGAACTCTGGCTTCGGCCTTTGGGGATTTGTAGGAACGAGTCAGAGATTTTTATCTCTTGCTACCCCTGTACACCCAGCGTAAAATTACTTCAGCCTATTCTATTTTTGCAGCTATTATAAATGGAGTGTATGAAGAACTAGGTTTTCGTAACATGATTATGGTTCGGCGTTTGGCTAACTATCTTTCGCTGGACTGTGGCCGAGTGTAAATGACCGGTTCATTTATCATGTTTCCATTTATTCAGTTTCATTTTAATCGCTATGTATACTCACCCTCACCTCAACCTTTTTCTGTACCCTAATACGATGTCATCTGTGCACAGATCTGGAAGATTGACAGCGTTCAGGACGAAGTAGGTAAGGATGATTGGTGTTCTGAGTTTCTGTAGTATTTTAAATCCACCGTATATCTACGAATCTGACTATTCTGCACCACAACTAATATATAGAGTGGATTTGGATATTCGACCCTGTGGCACTAATTTCCGTCTCGTAGAAATTCTTGTGAAAACTGTGTAGTTCTCTTCGCTCTGGCGTGAGGATTTTAATTTCAACTCTTCGGTTTCGCATTTTTTTATTGTGTCGTTCGGCCCCTCTGTCTGGTCGCAATTACTTTTGACTGGTCTCCACGGTGCCGTGGTGTAGGAGGTCGCACCCATCAGATTTATACGTTGAATAAGGTTTTTATGCATATAGTAGTTTTCATGATTTCTCCGCATTATTATTACTTGACCATACCTCTGTTCCAATTGCGCTAATGATTACCCATTCACATATTACGTTGATTCGTTATGATATTGTTTTCGGTTTGGAATGTATGATTGTATATATATAAACGATGCACAGGTATATTCCCTTTTTGATATACCTCCTTTGACTATGTGATTTGGGTCGTTATATAACGCGGTTATCCTATAATTTTTAGTTATCTATATGTCTATTGCGCATTTGTATTTTGATACCAAAAGGTTTCAGATTACTATAAGGCTGAGACTTATTAATATGTCTATTCTCCTTGATTTTCAAGTGCAGATCATTATAGAAATTCGATAATGAGATTAAGGATATACTTTGCGCATATTTTATCTCGATTGCCCTAAGGTTGGTTATAAGGTTTAGTTATAGAGTTAAATTATAGTTTACTCTAAAATTTTCTATATGGGTATAGCCCTCATCTCATGCAAAGTCAATTGATGTTTTAATAAGAATTTAGAATATCTTCTCTAAAGTTTTCTTTCCTCTTAACTTCAATTTGGCTTTCAATGTACACCTATATGTACACAATGGTATTGCACTAAAGGAATGTAATTATAAATGTAATTCTTTTGCTATGATACTTGTATTCAACAATTTAGAAAATTTCCTGAATACAAAATAACCAATTATAACTTGCTATATCATGTAAATAGAGCAGAAGTAAAGTCTTTCTATATCATTGGAAATTTTAATCATTTATAACTTGTAGTATCAAGCAGATAGAGTAGAAGTATATTTATATATTTTTTTTCTCTTTATACCTACAGCTGGTGGTATTTATATCGTTTTACTTTAGTGCTGCTATAATATTCTTCTAGCATTCTCATCAGTATGAAGTAGCACCTTTGTGCCTCTCCGAAATAACAATAATTGGTCATTTGTAGAGGTTAAGTAGCTTCAGATTTAAACCGAACTTGGTTTAGAGATTCTGAAGTTTCTACTCTATGGAGATTCTAGTCTACAACAAAACGGAATCTGGAGGGTGATTACCCTAAGATGGACACTGTTAAATGTAGTACTAATATCAATCACCAAGAGTGCTTCATAGTTGGGATCTTGAGTTGCTGCCTTTCTCACCAATTCATCTATCTCCATCTGGGCACTGCTCCCACTGTTGTTTAAATGTTGACAAGCATTTCTACTTAAGGCATCAGCAACTTTATTCTCCTTCCCCTTGATATGCTTTATGTCCATGTCAAATTCACTTAGAAAGGACAGCCATCTGGCTTGTCTTGCATTCAGGTCAGTTTGGGAGAAAAAATATTTGAGGCTAATATGATCAGTCATTAATGTGAACTTCTTCCCCAGCAGATAGTGCCTCCACATTTTTAAAGCATGAATAACAGCTGCAAACTCCAAATCCTATGCACTATAATTCTGTTCATGAGTTTTCAATTTCCTAGACTCATAGGCAATAACTGAATTTTCTTGCAATAGAACTCCTCCTAGCCCCTCTCTGCAAGCATCTGTACATACCACAAACTCTTTATCAGGATCAGCAATTTTTAATATAGGAGCTGAAATAAGTTTCTGTTTCAATTGTTCGAAACTGTTTTGACATTTCTCAGTCCACACAAACTTAACACCCTTCCTTTTCAATGAGGTTATGGGATTTGCTATCGCAGAAAATCTCTCCACAAATCTGCGATAATAGCCTGCAATTCCCATAAATGATCTTACTGCTGAGACGTCAGTGGGGACTGACCATTCTTTAATGGCTTTTATCTTTTCAGGGTCAACTGCCAAACCTTTTTCGGAAATTATATGACCTAAATATTGAATTTTATCTTTATAAAATTCACATTTACTGAAGTTGGCATATAGCTGATTTTCTTTCAAAGTTTGCAACACTATTCTCAGGTGTTCCTTATGTTCTTCCTCATTTTTGGAGTAAACTAAGATATCATCTATGAACACAAGAACAAATTTGTCCAAATAATTATTCAGCACACTATTCATCAGACACATAAATGTGGCAGGGGCATTTGTCAAACCAAAAGGTAGGACTACAAATTCGTAGTGCCCATACCTGGTTCGAAATGCTGTTTTGCTGATGTATTCTTCTTTTATTCTAAGCTGGTGATACCCCGTCCTTAGGTCTATCTTGGAGAAGACTGAAGCTCCTCTCACTTGATCAAAAAGATCATCAATTCTAGGAAGTGGATACCTATTCTTAATGGTCAACTTGTTCAGTTGACGATAGTCAATGCACATTCTAAAAGTTCCATCCTTCTTTTTAACAAATAACACAGGTGCTCCCCATGGAGACACACTTGGTCTAATATACCCTTTATCCAATAATTCTTGCAGCTGCATTTTCAGCTCTATTAGTTCTGGTGGACTCATCCGATAAGGAGTTCGGAAAATAGGTGTAGCTCCTGGCACCAGATCTATAGAAAAGTCAATCTCCCTTTTGGGGGGAAGATGAGGGATTTCGTTGGGAAATATTTCCTTAAACTCTCTGATGACTGGTATAGCATCAAGTAATTCTTCCTTAGTTTTCTGCTCTATTTCTTCTACATGCACTGCATAAACTTGGTATCCTTTTCTAGCTGTTCTTTTCAATTGTAAGGCTGATATTTGTCTTACCACAATGGGTTTTGGTTTCCCTTTTAAGGTAAAAGGTTTCCCTTCGTCATCTACACAATGCAGAGTTTTATCCCAGCAGTTCATAAGGGCTTTCCTTTTTTCCAGACAATCCATTCCTATCAGCAGATCATAGGATCCTAATGGCAATATGTTCAAGTTTACTTCGGTTGAAAAACCATTTAGTTGTATCGCTGTTTTGGGCAACTTATGAGTGACTTTTCTCTTAGTTCCAGTGGCTAGCTGTACCAACCATGACTGCTGAAATTTTTCAGGTTTGATTTTACATTTTTCTACAATTCCAGGACTAACATAACTCAAAGAAGCACCTAGATCAATCAAAACAGTAACAGGTAGGTCAGAAATCTTACCCTCCATTTCCACCATGGTTGCTTGATGTTCTGCCTGTCGATTTTCTAGGGCTGCACTGATGGTTGGTATGTTTTTGGCTATGTCATTGACTGTTGATGCCTCTCGCTCTCTGCTGATCATGTGTATATTTCGATGGGGACAGTCCCTCATCATATGGGGTTCTCCGCAGCCCCAAGATTTCAGAGGTTCCTTCATTCTAACTGTCCCTTCCCTTTTATTGTTTCCTTCTACTGGTTTTGACACCACTTGGGACTGAGCAGTTTGACTTTCCTTTGGTTTACTGAACTTTTTCCTTTGATGATCTCTGCCAAAATTCCTTAAATATGTTGGTTTTGGTCTTTTACCTTTGAACTCACCCTTGTTCAACCAGCTCTTCCCTTCTTCCGCTTTACCTTTAAACTGCTGATAGCATAACCTTGCTTTTCTAACAGCTTCATCCATGGTCTTTGGGTTGTCAAATTCAATTTTCTCCTTGTAAACAGTAGGAAAACAATTTAAGGAACCTTTTCACTTTTTCCTTTTCTTCCCTAATGTAAGGAACATACCTCAATAAATTTGTAAACTTGGTGACAAACTCATCAATATTGAGCTGCCCTAACCTAAGTTCATGGAATTCTTTTGCTTTATCGTCATAATAACGTTCATTTAAATAACGATTTTTGAACTTAGTCTGAAAACCTTCCCAAGTAACTGTCTTTTCATCAATGGCATGCACCATTTTTGTCTCTTCCCACCAGAGTGTAGCTTTTCCTTGTAGCTGGTACACAACTAATCTAGCCTTCAAATTGCTCTCATATTCATAAACTTGGAAATACTTGATCATGTTTAGCAACCAAGCTTCAGCATCCTCCTCCTTCTCCCCATCATAGGAGGGAGGTTTGATCTTTCTAAATTCTCCTTGCAACTCTCTTTTCTGCTTATGTTGATGTCTAGCTGCATCCTCATCCTCAAATTCATCCATCTTTCTTTTCCCCCAGAACCTTCGCCCTCCTGGCTGTTCCGGGAAGTTAGCTCTCTGATGAGCTTTTCCTGCTCCTTACTGGCTGATGACAACATGTCATTTTGGCTTCTTAATTCAGTCAACTCTCGTTGCATCCGGTGCAACATAGCCAGTACCGGGGCATTGGGATCTGGAGTAGCAAACTCATCCCGCAGATCCACATAAATCCATTCACCTTCAGCCATTTCAACTGTACACACTTACAACATAGATTAGCAAAGTTAATAAACTTCAGAAAAACAAAATATGAAATAAACATTGAGCACAAAACAACAGCCCAATTTGTTGTAACTAGGGCTCCGATACCATTTGTCACACCTCCAGTTTAGGGAAATTTTTTTATTTTTTTTTTGTAATCCCCACGATTAGCTGAGGATATATATATATATATATATATATATATATATATGTAACCCACAGATATAAATATATATATCTTTATATAACATATATGTTCAACATACCTTGATCACCCATCACCTTTGGAGTATTTATAACCCCCTAACCATTATATGTGAAGTACATCTCTAAACAAAATACTTCAACCATGTTTACATACCCCATGTAACCATCTATCAATATATATAGGTTTAACACGTCTTGGGATACTCTTATCTAATACCTACATAGTCCAAGTATATTAACCTACTCCCCATGCACTACTTGCATGTATATTCATTACGATATATAATTTTCCTTATGTGTATATATATATATAGTCCCTCTATATATATATACATATATAACATAACTATAACCAAGCCTCCTTTTTTTTTTATTTAATGTAACATATATACCTAGGGAACTTCTATTAATCCCATTCGATAGACATATTAAGACCCTTTTTCCATTTCCAATATCTATATATATCCCTTTAGGTCATTTTGTTTTTCTTCCAAATCGAATATGTATATATCCACGGTAATTTAACTCTTATTATTGATTGGAGGTTATATATATATACTCCAGCGCATGCAACTCTCGGTTGTTTTAATTTCGTGGCATTTTATATGTATAGATCATCTATTCTCATAATGATTGTCAAACTCCCTTGTATGTTAAAGTTGATTACCACTATATAGCTGGCACGCACGAATTCACAAACCTCCGTTGAAACTCCATTCAGGTATTTTCGTATAAGTCGACCACATGCCATGTGCGAGCATTTTAATTATACCGCCATCCACGTGGTTGTCATTGACGTAGGGTAGGGTGTATAACCCTGGCGTGACAGTTATCCGTCCGCATAGGTGGCGCCTCCATCACAAAGTGGTTTTCAGATTACCATGGTCGAATTGAACCCTAGTCTACCCTATGTCTATTCACACGCATATGATTTTAGTTTTTCTGGCTTTGTGTACAGATGACAGACTTTAATGGTGGCCACAAGTTTCCGGTGGCGTGTGACAGTTTACCTAACTGTGGCAACTCATACCCCAACGCAATTCACCATCGAGAGGGAACTTCTTTTCGAGGTGCCACCTCTCCTGACTTCCTCTGCAACCCGCCTCTCACGTACAGTGAGCTGGCTTAAAGAAATTTTCACCGGACACAAGGGTACCCAGGGTGTTGCGCATTGTTTCTCTGGAAATCCTCTCCGGGATTTTGCACCCATTCGACTTAACTGAAGGGTACCTGGTTAACTCTACAAACCGGGTTTCCAGTACTTGTAACGCTTTTGTTTTAGGGTTTTGGGGTTCCTTATTAACCCTTCACCGTCCCAATCCATATTGCTATCTGATTTCTTTCTTTCGTTGATCCAAGTCGCATTGATTCATGGCTGCGAGGTTTTAATCCCCGGCTCGCCCTCTACTTCCGACGCACTTACCTGGTCATTCTGCGATTCACAAGTTTCTTTTATCGTAGAATGCGTTATTCATTCCTTTCGGTTTGTTTTTCTTTTCTAGAATTGCATTGGCCTGCTTTATTCTCGTAATGCTTTGGACGGGTCTACTGTTTAATTCATGGCAATGTTGCAGGTTCGCAGATTATTCGGAAATGAGGAAATTTCATTCGGCTACGAGTGAGGGTGGTTCCTTTGTTTTTCTCTACTCTAGTCAGAACTTTGGCTTCGGCCTTTGGGGATTTGTAGGAACGAGTCAGAGATTTTTATCTCTTGCTACCCCTGTACACCCAGCGTAAAATTACTTCAGCCTATTCTATTTTTGCAGCTATTATAAATGGAGTGTATGAAGAACTAGGTTTTCGTAACATGATTATGGTTCGGCGTTTGGCTAACTATCTTTCGCTGGACTGTGGCCGAGTGTAAATGGCCGGTTCATTTATCATGTTTCCATTTATTCAGTTTCATTTTAATCGCTATGGATACTCACCCTCACCTCAACCTTTTTCTGTACCCTAATACGATGTCATCTGTGCACAGATCTGGAAGATTGACAGCGTTCAGGACGAAGTAGGTAAGGATGATTGGTGTTCTGAGTTTCTGTAGTATTTTAAATCCACCGTATATCTACGAATCTGACTATTCTCCACCACAACTAATATATAGAGTGGATTTGGATATTCGACCCTGTGGCACTAATTTCCGTCTCGTAGAAATTCTTGTAAAAACTGTGTAGTTCTCTTCGCTCTGGCGTGAGGATTTTAATTTCAACTCTTCGGTTTCGCATTGTTTTATTGTGTCGTTCGGCCCCTCTGTCTGGTCGCAATTACTTTATTTTCATTAATCTCCGTGCCGTGGTGAGGTCGAAACATCGTGATTGATGACGGTGAATAAGGTTTATATAGTAGTTATCAGATTTCTCCGCATTATTATTTCGACCATACCTCTGTTCCAATTGCGCTAATGATTACCCATTCACATATTACGTTGATTCACTATGATATTGTTTTCGGTTTGTAGTGTATGATGGTATATATATATACGATGCACAGGTATATTCCCTTTTTGACATACCTCCTTTGACTATGTGATTTGGCTCGTTATATAATGCGGTTATCCTATAATTTGTAGTTATCTATATGTCTATTGCGCACTTGTATTTGGATACAAAAAGGTTCAGATTTCTTCTAAGGCCGAGACTTATTAATATGTCTTTTCTCCTTGATTTTTAAGTGCGGATTATTATAGAAATTCGATAATGAGATTAAGGATATACTTTGCGCATATTTTATTTCAATTTCCCTAAGGTTGGTTATAAGGTTTAGTTATAGAGTTAACTTATAATTTACTCTAACATTTGCTATATGGGTATAGCCCTCATCTCATGCAAGGTCAATTGATGTTTTAATAAGAATTTAGAATATATGCTCTAAAGTTTTCTTTCCTCTTAACTTTAATTTGGCTTTCAATGTACACCTATATGTACACAATAATATTGCACTAAAGAAATGTAATTATAAATGAAATTCTTTTGCTATGATACTTGTATTCAACAATTTAGAAAATTTTCCTGAATACAATATAACCAATTATAACTTGCTAGATCATGTAAATAGAGTAGAAGTAAAGTCTTTTTATATCATTGGGAATTTTAGTCATTTATAACTTGTAGTATCAATCAGATAGAGTAGAAGTATATTTATATATATATATATGTTTTTCCTCTTTATACCTCCAGCTGGTGGTGTTTATATCGTTTTTCTTTAGTGTTGCTATAATATTCTTCTAGCATTCTCATCAGTATGAAGTAGCACCTTTGTACCTCTCCGAAATAACAATAATTGATCATTTGAAGAGGTTAAGTAGCTTCAGATTTAAACCGAACTTGGTTTAGAGATTCTGAAGTTTCTACTCTATGGATATTCTAGTCTACAACAAAACGGAATCTGGAGGGTGATTACCCTAAGATGGACACTGTTAAATGTAGTACTAATATAAATCCCACCATTAATTAAATTTTCTATATGTAGCCAATTCATACCATAGAAACATAGACTAACAAAAGTTTCAGAACATACCACTGTCTGCAAATGACCAACCTCCCAACCTTAGAATCCTCTTTATCTCCCAGGATTCACCCCAGAGTAGAGATCACCTCCTAGCACAGATCTACCTCTGATCTGCATAGGAGCAGCTTATTTAAGCTCATAGTTCCCCCCAAAGCATGTTTCTAATTCTGCGTCCAGAATAGCAGGATGCTTTCTTTCCCGTTTAGCCTAGGCTTCCCATTTTGGGATTCTTTAAAGCTGCTTTAAGCTTTTCCTCAGCTTTTCCAGCTTTTTCTCACCTCTTCCCAACTACTCCTCTTCATTGGGGAAATTTAGATTCCTCCTCAAATCTAAATTAATTTCCTTCAAGGATTTTTGAAAGATTTTTGGGGATTTGTTGCCTTATCCATCCTCATGGATTTGGCAAGTGATCTCAATTTCTCTTTTTGGTCAAAATGCACAATCATTTTATTTATTTCCTCAAATAAAATATGCAATTACATTCACACCATACTCATCCCTTGGTTCCACCCCCTTAGGATTAAAGTTCAATGTCTAACTTTTTAAAAAAATTCAACACACAAATTGGGGGTGTTACAGAAAGAAATTAATTTAGATTTGAGGAGGAATCTAAATTTCCCCAATGAAGAGGAGTAGTTGGGAAGAGGTGAGAAAAAAGCTGAAAAGCCCCGAGGAAAAAACGGCAAAGGCATCCAAAGGAAACCTATTCCTTGAGGAAAAGCATCCTGCTATTCTGGACGCAGAATTAGAAACATGCTTTGGGGAATTATGAGCTTAAATAAGCTGCTCCTAAGCAGATCAGAGGTTGATCTGTTCTAGGAGGTGATCTCTACTCGGGGGTGAGTCCTGGGAGACAAAGAGGACTCTAAGGTTGGGAGGTTGGTCATTTGCAGATTGTGGTATGTTCTGAAATTTTTGTTATTCTATTTTCTGATGGTATGAATTGGCTACATATAGAAAAATTAATTAAATGGTGTGTTTGATGATAGTACTACATTTAACAGAATCCATCCTAAGGAATTCACCTTCCAGATTCTGTTTAGTTGTAGACCAGAAATCCATAGAGTAGAAACTCCAGAAACTCTAAACCAAGGTCAGTTTAAATCTGAAGTTACTTAGCCTCTACAGATGATTACTTTTTGTTGTGTTCCCTGTAGAGACAAGGGTGATATTATCTGCTCATGTGTATGCTGGAAAAATATTATATCCAAACTGAAGATACATGGTACAAAATTAAAAGGAAGAAAGTAAGAACATTAAAATATGCCATTTGAAGATTGTGCTAGAGAAAGAGTACTTTACTTTATAGGATTTTTATAATACTTATAAGTGTAAAGATTTCATTTATAAATCTACTTTACAAGTGTAACTCTGCTTTACAAGAATATTACAACAATCATAAGGGCTTAGATTTCACTTTCAAGTCTATTTTTACCCTTGAATCTGGTAGTGTAGCCAAGACTTACACTATAATCAAAGACCGCTATTTAAGCACTATCTAAAACATATATACATATGCAAAAAAAAAAAAAAAATGTATAGATATATATAAAAGTGTAAAAGCTTTTATAAGCCGCCCAAAGGCACATATCATTTCTAAATCTATTTTAAAACCTTTGAAGTAAAGATCATAGGAATATAATAAACATAAAGTGGGAGGTTTCCCATAACCCTTGGAATACGATGGTCAAAATAGATTAGTTTTTAGTGGAAATAGCACATAATAAAAGGTCAGGCTGCACCGATTAGTTATTGACATATGCGAGTTAAATGCGTTAAATGATCGATAGTCCACGGTGGAAATTAATGAAACTTGAGTTGAAAGAAAAGTGAATACCAACAAAAATATAAATGCGGAGAGCTAAATTAAAAAGCTCGTATTAATATTGCCTGCGATACCTTTATATATAAGAGTAAAGCAAGAAGATAATGGGTGGCGAGCGTGTAAGGGTTCTGTTAATATTGTCATCAAAGAGAAGGAGATTTAATGAAAAGTGTATCACATGAACCATCATACATATATGCGTTTACACAAATATCCATACCTTAATAAGGAAATTAGGGTTTGAGCGTAAATATTTTACGACGAGGAAAACTATCTATAGTGAGAATGAAGAGAGGAACATCGAGAATGAAGGAACCTTTGAAATGCTGGGGCTGTGGAGAACCCCATATGATGAGAGACTGCCCCCATCGAAATATACACATGATCAGCAGAGAGCGAGAGGCAACAACTGTAAATGACATAGCCAGAAATATACCAACTATCAGTGCAGCCTTGGAAAATCGGCAAGCAGAACATCAAGCAACCATGGTGGAAATGGAGGGTAAGATTTCTGACCTACCTATTACTATTTTGATTGATCCAGGTGCTTCTTTGAGTTACATTAGTCCTGGAATTGTAGAAAAATGTAAAATGAAACCTGAAAAATTTCAGCAGTCATGGTTGGTACAGCTAGCCACTGGAACTAAGAGAAAAGTCACACATAAGTTGTCCAAAAAAACAGTACAATTAAATGGGTTTTCAACAGAAGTAAATTTGAACATATTGCCATTAGGATCCTATAATATACTGATAGGAATGGATTGGCTGGAAAAGAAGAAGGCCTTGATGAATTGCTGGGATAAGACTCTGCATTGTACAGATGAGGAAGGGAAACCTTTTATCCTCAAAGGGAAACAAAAACCTATTTCTGTAAGACAAATTTCAGCCCTGCAATTGAAAAGAGCAGCTAGGAAGGGATACCAAAAGATGTTAACAACCTTAAAGAAGAAATTTTTCTGGCCAGGAATGAAAAGAGATGTGGCAGAGTATTTAAGTAGATGTATGGAATGTCAGTTAGTCAAAGTTGAGCATCAACACCCAGCAGGGCTTTTAAACCCTTTGCCGATTGCAGAATGGAAATGGGACACAGTTTCCATGGAATTTATAACCGGATTACCCAAAAAAAATTATCAGCGTGATTCTGTAATGGTGGTAGTAGACACTCTCACCAAAGCTGCCCACTTTATACCAGTAAAATCTACTTTTGGAACATCTCAAGTAGCAAATATTTTCCTAAAGGAGATAGTAAGGCTTCATGGAGTGCCCAAGGTGATTGTTTCAGATCGGGATGCCAAATTCACAGCAGCATTTTGGAAAGGATTTTTTGCAGGAATGGGTACTAAGCTGAATTTTAGTACTACCTATCACCCTCAAACTGATGGGCAAACAGAAAGGACAAATCAAATTCTAGAGGATATGCTGAGAATGTATGTGATCGATAGGCCATCAAAATGGGAAGAGTATCTTCATTTAGCCGAGTTTTCCTATTATAATAGTTACCAATCCTCTATTAAGATGAGTCCGTTTGAGGCACTCTATGGGAGAAAGTGCCGTACTCCCTTGAGCTGGAGTCAACCAGAGGATAAACTGGTGTTGTGACCAGATGCACTGCAAGAGATGGAAAGAATTGTCAAACAAATACAAAGAAATATCAAAACAGCATAAGATCGCCAGAAAAGCTATGCTGATAAGAAAAGGGTGCACCGAGAATTTAAAGAAGGGGATCATGTGTATTTACGCATTAAACCCAAAAAGAGCACACTTTATGCTAGAAGTTGTGCAAAACTTGCTCCTAGATATTGTGGTCCCTTTGAAGTATTAGAAAGGGTGGGACCAGTGGCTTACAAGCTGGCCTTACCACCCCATGTTAAAGTGCATAATGTGTTTCATGTTTCATTATTAAAAAGATATGTGCATTATGCTTCTCACATAGTTGATTGGAATGTTATACAGGTGGAACCAGAAGGGGAGTTTCTGCCAGAACCGCTTCAAATATTGGAGCGGGAAGAAATTGAATTGAGAAACAGAACAGTGGCGAGAGTAAAAGAGCAGTGGAAGCACTTTACTACTGAAGAAGCTACCTGGGAAAGGGAAGCTGAAATGATGGAGAAATATCCATTTTTGTTTAAGTGAACTCTAGTAGTTAAATAATAACACCGAGGACGGTGTTTATTTTCAGAGGGGGAATATGTAATACCCCCAATTTGTGTGTTGAATTTCTAAAGTTGGACATTTGAACTTAAATCCTAAGGGGGTGGACCCCAAGGGATAAGTATGGTGTGAATGTAATTGCATATTTTAATTGAGGAAATAAATAAAATGATTGTGCATTTTGACCAAGATGAGAATTAGAGATCACTTGCCAAATCCATGAGGATGGATAAGGCAACAAATCCCCAAAATCTTTCAAAAATCCTTGAAAGAAATTAATTTAGATTGAGGAGGAATCTAAATCTCCCCAATGAAGAGGAGTAGTTGGGAAGAGGTGAGAAAAATCTGGAAAAGCTGAGGAAAAGCTTAAAGCAGCTTTAAAGAGTCCCAAAAATGGGAAGCCTAGGCTAAACAGGAAAGAAAGCATCCTGCTATTCTGGACGCAGAATTAGAAACATGCTTTGGGGAAATATGAGCTTAAATAAGCTGCTCCTAAACAGATCAGAGGTTGATCTGTGATGGAGGTGATCTCAGCTCGGGGGTGAGTTCTGGGAGACAAAGAGGACTCTAAGGTTGGGAGGTTGGTCAATTGCAGTAGTGGTATGTTCCTGAAATTATTGTTATTCTATTTTATGATGGTATGAATTGACTACATATAAAAAAAAAAATTAATTAAATGGTGTGATTGATGTTAGTACTACATTTAACAGAATCCATCCTAAGGCATTCACCTTCCAGATTCTGTTTAGTTGTAGACCAGAAATCCATAGAGTAGAAACTCCAGAAACTCTAAACCAAGGTCGGTTTAAATCTGAAGTTACTTAGCCTCTACAGATGATTACTTTTTGTTGTGTTCCCTGTAGAGACAAGGGTGATATTATCTGCTCATGTGTATGCTGGAAAAATATTATATCCAAACTGAAGATACATGGTACAAAATTAAAAGGAAGAAAGTAAGAACATTAAAATATGCCATTTGAAGATTGTGCTAGAGAAAGAGTACTTTACTTTATAGGATTTTCATAATACTTATAAGTGTAAAGATTTCATTTATAAATCTACTCTACAAGGGTAACTCTGCTTTACAAGAATATTACAAAAATCATAAGGGCTTAGATTTCACTTTCAAGTCTATTTGTACCCTTGAATCCGATAGTGTAGCCAAGACTTACACTATAATCAAAGACCTCTATTTAAGCACTATCTAAAACATATATACATATGCAAAAAAATAAAATAAATAAAAACGTATATATATATATATATATAAAAGTGTAAAAGCTTTTATAAGCCGCCCAAAGGCACATATCAGTTCTAAATCTATTTTAAAACCTTTGAAGTAAAGATCATAGGAATATAATAAACATAAAGTGGGAGGCTTCCCATAACCCTTGGAATACGATGGTCAAAATAGATTAGTTTTAGTGGAAATAGCCCATAATAAAAGGTCAGGCTGCACCAATTAGTTATTGACATATGCGAGTTAAATGCGTTAAATGATCGATAGTCCACGGTGGAAATTAATGAAACTTGAGTGGAAAGAAAAGTGAATACCAACAAAAATATAAATGCGGAGAGCTAAATTAAAAAGCTCGTATTAATATTGCCTGCGATACCTTTATATATAAGAGTAAAGCAAGAAGATAATGGAGGTGCCGAGAACTGATGTAAGGGTTCCTGTTAATATTGTTTTCAAAGAAAATTGAGATTTAATGAAAAGTGTATCACATGAACCATCTAATACATGTAACCGCGTTTACACAAATATCCATACCTTAATAAGAAATTAGGGTTTGAGCGTAAATATTTTCTGACAGGGAAAACTATCTATAGTAGAACTGACTTGGGTCAAACCATACCATTGTGGCAACTTTAAACTCCATTGAGCACCAAGACAGAAATATTCGGCGGCAACCTCTACACCTTTCATACCACGAATAGGTCGTGGGTTCTACTGTCAGTAGATTACAAGTAATGCGTAGAATAAGATCTTCTCGAAAAAACAAGATTTCAAAAGCAGAACCAACATTAAGTAAACAGTAAGCAAAAACCTTATCAGAGGTTTTCTAGAAGTTAATTGATAAATTTCCGTAAATCTGAGTGAGATGGTTGTATATATACGGGAAAATAAGTAAACGTAGGTATGAAACATAAACCGATATAATTATGTTATCAAACTGAGGATAAATGCTACACACAAGAACAAGAATATTCGGTTCTGCCGCATACAAAGCTTCTTGTGATTATAGACACAGTCAATAGCACAGAGATTGGGTGGACTCAAAGAGATACAGAACATCATTGTAGCATATGTAGGAGTAACGAACTCAAATCGAATTTAGTTGGTAGGAACAACTATTACCAGATTTGTAAGGGCGGATATATATATATATATACGCAACCCGGATTAGCAATATAAAATTTTACGATACCGCTCTATGTAAACTGAGCCGTGTAACACAACTAGTTACCGATAGATGTATTAAGTCAATTAAAAACGTTGTTCCTGTAACAACCGGTGAACCAGATTTCCCTCAACGAGTTAAAGATATGCGAGTATAAGACGATTTAAATGATAAAACAATCAAACGATGGGAATACAGTAATAAATTAACATTACTGGAACACAAACGCAAATGCATAACTCCAGACGTTACTGGAACAAACCGGAGCATGAATAGACTCGATACCCAGAGCGGCCTCTCCATCAACCCTTTTGGGAAATGGAGAAAAGAGAAACTTGTACTTCGACACTCCCTGGAACCTGTGTAACGAAATGTGAAGTTAAACGCTGAGCATGAGTGGTAAAAACCCTAGGATAAACACAGTTGAAAAAAAAAAAAAAAAGAGAAACCGAGAAAACCACAAGCAAAATTTCCTGTCGAATGAAAACTGGATAGTTCGCCATGAATGGAATGGAGGAGACTGGGAAAAGATTGGGTTGTCTAACCCCAGCAAAATAACATATTTCGTCCTACCCTAGCGCTGTGACTCCGAACCTGGCAGAATACAAAAAAGCCAGAGTTAAAAATCAAGAAACCGTAACGTATCTGCGCCGTAAATCCTGAAATGGTTCATATGAATGTATTTCATCAAATCAAAATAAAAACAAACACAGATCTCTGGCGGAATCAACAAGAGGATCCATTCTACGCACAAGAGAAGGCCACAATCCAACAAACGCGGAACATGGAACTCAGGCGAGTTGCATAGTAGAACAGCCGTCTATTGAAAGAGTAATAACAGGAGTCAAGAGTCGAGGATCAATCCTATAAAGGAAATGGTAAAACCCCGCACCGGAGCTTATGCAATAACCCTTGAAGCTCTCGAGCTCGACAAAATCCCGAGGGGGATTGTAACCATTGCATCGAACAGAAACAATGGTACTAGGCCGTAAGGGTTAACATTTTTTAATCTTTGTTAATGTACCTGAAAACCCAAATATCCGGCGGAGTAATAAACTTGTCTGGCTGATCGAACCTCTTACCCACTGCTCCGCCAGCTGGGGTTGAAGACATGCCAGGCGCGACCTTAACAGTGCAATTCTCCTGACAGTAAACCTCCAATAGTGTGTACCAGGAACACACAAGCCTGGATTTTCGTGAACCGGTAGCAAGGAAGGGTAGGACGCGTGCCCTCCCTCAGCCCAACGATGGATTGCTGTGCACAAATGCTCCATAACCCTACGTGAGACGCGGCCCGGAAGTACCTACCTACACAATGAAAGATCCACAGTTAAAATATTTCGTGTAAAAGCGGCACCAAATGTCATTCATATTAACGTTACATGATAATCTATTATTATTATAACGTTAATCATATTAACGTTAAATGATAACCCCTTTATCCTTAATGATCACCCATTCATAAATGCGTATTGTCATTAATATGATCATTCATGTTAACATTCATATTATCATTCATATTAACGTTGAATGATAACCCAACCATATATCATGGCGGCCGAAATCGTAGCACACGATTTTAGGTATATATATAGGTGCGCCCAAACAGAATATGGGGACCATATCATTAACATAGGGTTATGTAACACGGATCTGGAGTGTTACGATTAATATCTATATGTTGGTATATAATAGGGTCAAGCATGATAGTAAAAAGGGGTAAGAAACTAACATAAATATTAGGGGTTGTAACCTCTAAATCAATTCATAATAATAGGGGTTGTTACCCCTTATTACAATTAATGTTTAATTTGATGTGAAGGAAGGAGTCTAAAATGAATTGGGAAAGTAAATAGACAATTGCAAACCAGTGGAATCACGAAAAAAAAAATTAAAAAATTTGGTGTGACAGAATTGGCTGGTTTCTTGTATTTGAAAATGGAATTGGCAGGACGAATATTACTTTGTCGAAAGCGCGCACTTCCACCAACTATCAAAAGAACTACCAATTAACCAAATACCGCAGCAATAAGAAATAACATATATGATGGGACATATATTTTTCCTTGGCTTTCATAGGGAAAATGTCAGTTCTCTTAATATTTCCTGTGCCATGGTGCTCATACACTTCCCACGAAACCCTCGAAAATACGATTTGTTCAAATTGTGAATAATTTGACGAAACCTTGTAATGGACCCCCAAGAATCATATTCAACTATCTCAATTGATCAAAATATCAGTTCATCAATTTCTATTAAGAGATTTTGGCATTTGGTTTAAAATTAAGAAGTGAGACATTGGGTCAGATATAGCCTAGGGTCTGTGAGGTTTCTTTGATGACCATCTCTTATAGTCGTGCTTACCCTATGTTAATGAAACTCCACTCAGCCTTAACAATTAATATGTTGAATTTCAAGATACAATTTCTTTAGTATGTCGAACTCAATCTCGAAATTAAATGAAATCTTAAAATAAAACTTCATATGAAACTTAATATCTGCAGAATTTCAAGATGTGATTTATTAAGTATGCCAACCTAACGAATCTTCACATTAAAAGAAATTTTAAACTGTGCTAGATTTTAAGTATTATTATTTTTATTCATTTAATATGTGACCATTGATTACCATCAATTATTTATATAATGTTTATATATTTACATAGTTATATCATTTGGCATTTCATTGAGTTAAATTTAATTAAAATAAATTATTATACAAAATTTTAATATACTAAAATGTTATTTGTAAAAAAAATTAAATATTAAAAATAGTTTAAATTTAAAAAAAAAATTATATAATTTTATATATAAAGATATGCATACACAACCCAATAAAAAGTTTAATATTAAAAAGCTAGAATGTAATATTTTATAAAAATTATAAAAATTTAACTATATAATAATTAAAACTATATTACTAGCAATATTTAATAATTTTTTTTATTTAAATTTATTTAATTTAAACAATAACGTAAATTTATAACTAAAATATGAGAATTATTAAATTTTATAATATAATTTTGTATCATAATAACAAATTTTGTTTAATTTAAATTTTTATATAAAATTATATATAACATATTTTAATATAATTTTAAATTTTTAAATTAATTTAATATTAAACTATTTTCGTAATTTCTTGTTAAATAAGAATTTTTATCCATCAAAATTATATATATGATGATGATTAATGTCCATATATTATTTCGAAATAAATTTAAACATTAGATAAATTTATAAAATAAAATATAAAAATTATTAAATTTTATAATATAATTGTTCATCATAATAAAAAATTCGATTTAATTTTAATTTTTGTATAAATTTATATAAAACATATTTTAATATAATTTTAAAATTTTAAATTAACCACTATTAAAACCATTTTCATAATTTCTTGTCAGATTAGAATTTATATACACGAAGGTTATATATATTATTTTGAATTTAAATTTTATGCTACTGAATTTTATTTTAAATTTATCCCCAAAAAATCCCTTATATTTTAAATATAATAGAGCCGTTGTGTATAAATAGGTTGAAATAGAGTATTAAAACCAAACCTGCCATATACACCTATAGTTATAGATTAGCGAACTTCATGGGTTTAGCTTCACCATTTGTGATTTTCTATGACTTATCTTCCAAATTTCGCGAATATTAAAAAATCAATGTCTACAGCACGCAGGGTTAAAGAACTTACTAGCCATTTCTTTCTTTCTATTACTTGATTACCAACAATTCCGCCAAAATAGCCCATGTCGAAAAATCAATTTGAAATAGCAGATATCTAAAAGCTAGTTTTAAAATTTATGAGAGTGGGCACATATCTGGCAGAGAATATGGTAATGGTAAAGTCATGTGAGAACCATGTGCACAATAAAAAGCGACTCTATTTGAGCTCAGGATTAATCGCAGGCCCAACTTGTTTTTAGGTAAGGATGAAACAATAACCTCTACGACCACTGTAATTAAATTACAGTACACAGAAGAAATCCCTAAATTCTAAAAACACTCCGGACTAAATTCCTAAATTCGAAAATATTGTTCGCACCAAAAATTCAATACAAAACAAATAGCATATATATATTTGAGATATTTAAGAATTAATTTTATGAATCCACATTAGGTACTTGAATTAGGAACTTTGTAACAATGTGCAACTACTCCAGCAGAAACAATTGATTCACTGCAAACCAGCAAAATGAAAAGATGGACAGAGATTAAAAACACAGCTTGGCAATGATGGGTAGCGCCAGATATACGGCTTAGAAAAATGTACCTGTAACCAGACACCATTATAAGTAAGAAAATATTTGGGCCACTTCATCTTTAAAGAAACATCTAATTAAAAAAAAAATTGAACATACGTTTCAACCTCTTTTCTTTATTCCGTGATCTAAGTGCAAATCCAGGAAACCCCCGCTCGGAAAAAGTTTAGAGAAACATCTTTTCGTAAAGATAAATAAGGACTATAACAGCCGCTTCACCACCTGCTTAGGTAAATGAATATCATGGTTTCATCTCTAATATATCTTGTACTCTGCATTCTAAAACAGATAAAATTGGCACGCCCAGCGATTGACACACAACTAAAGAGAAATCGATTCGCACAGTAAAAACATTAAAACACCCATAAAGGAAAATCAAACCAAGCAGCATGGCCATGCTGCAGAAAAACAAAGAAACAAGCGAAGCCAAGCCAATCCAAAGCGGAATGCAAAAACAATTCAGATGGAAGTGCTGTGTTTCTTGGTTCTGAGCATTGCTTTATGTACACTCAATTTCCAACGGTCACTAGTTTTGCAGATTTAAATTATTTTAGATGTTTATTAAGGCCCGCTTTTTTCGCTTTTTCCTTTTTTTCTAAAATTAGGGTGCGCCTGCGATGAACCATGGAACTTGCTTTTGTTTTTATTGCATTCTAAACTAAATTTTTGCTACATTAAAAAGAAATATTTATTTAAAAAAAAAAAAATTTGATGTCATGATTATATGGATCATATAAATTTGAGTCGTTCAAAGCATTTAAATTTCTTCGAGGGGTGTTATACTCTATCTACTTAGGTATCATATAATATTCTCATGAAAAAACCAAAGTCGCATATCGCTTAATCAAAAGTTTTTTTTTATATGCTATTTATTATTAAGTAATATTCAGACATAAAATATTTACGAGAAGGCATGGTACTTACTATAATTTTAATTTACTTTAATGATTGATAGGAATATTCGATAACAAATAGAGAGTATGATTAAATTTCTAACCATGGAGGGAAGACGTAGCCCTTCGTGATATTTGGGCTTCGTAATAGTCGTAACAGCTTTTTGGGGACATTCCTTATTATAAAAAAAGAGTAACTGAACACAATATTTTGAACTTAATATGGTTGTGTGTTCTATTTTTACGCTGTAAAGCATTTTTATTTGAAAACAACCCACCTAAAGTGCCACCTGTATCATTATGTACCATTGATTTTCATGTTAGACGATTCAAATGATTTCAACCTTTGATTCATTACTGTTATTATTCAGTTATAAAAACGACTTTAAACTTCTTGAACGGGCATTTCCACTTAACAGAATGACTACTAGATAGAGTCTTTGCCAAGAGGGGCAAAAATGGATATAAAATATTAGCGTCAGAGCTGGTTAACGCAATTGTGCCGATGCCGGCTGATTTCAACTCGAAATCGACCCAATTGCGATTTCCAAGCGGCATTTGATGGTGGCTCGTCCCTGTAAATAATTGATTGCCTTCACTGGTGCGCTAAATTAATCCGAGAGAAGAACATTGCAAATATTGGAGATATATAAGTCCACCTTGAAAGGCTAGAAGAGGACAGGGAGCTTTGCATCCCACGAGTCCCAAACTCATGTGGCAGCTCATACTTATTCCCCATCAACATTGGAGACAGGCAAGAAGGTTAAGACGTGAAATTTAGCGCGATAGTTTTCATCTCTACAGAGAGCTCTGAGGAAGACAGTGGACAGTCAAAAAAGGGACAGGGACCAACTGCAAGCTGCGTGTTTTTGGTTAGCATATTTCACATTTTGCAGTAAATCTTAGACGCACTTGGCCATTTTTTTCGATCAGCAATTTTAATATTGAACTCTCATAGCTCATCCACATGCACAAAGCGCTCTTTGTTTTTTGGTCATTATGGTGCTGCAGAGCACACTCACATAGCCCTTGCAATGGCTTCGCTTCGGCTTTGAAATGGCGACTTCACATCAAGAAGTTCCTTAACAGAGCGCCCGATCATCATCTATCCAACACCCAACAGACATTAACCACTAATTTCTAAAACAAAACAAGCAAAAAAAAATATTTACATTAACCACATTATCTAAAGAATGCACTTTTAAAAGTAATGAAAGAGCTTTAAATAAAAAAGTATTGAGCATACCCTTATATAGATGTCATTTAATTTTTTTCCATAAACCCCAACCCTAAATAAATATAAGAAAATATCTCAAAAAAATAAATATCCATCTCCCAAAAACATCTCAAAAAAATAAATCAACTCGCAAAAAAAACCAAACATGGCCTCAAACATAGCTTTAGTAAAAGGAAAAAAGAAACATATCCAGGGAAGATAGTCTATTCCTATTCCAACTGTTTTTCTTCATTAAAATATAACTAAATATATATATATATATATATATATATATATTTATGCATTATATAATTAAATATATATTTACAATGCAATATCGTATAAGCTATGTCACAAGACACATCGCTCAGGATCTCGTGTCCTATATTTCATGTGTTGGACACCAGACGCGCCCTAAAATGTGTAACAAACATATTTTTTAGTGTCCTCCAATTGAGACACATGTTTTGGACATGGAAAAAATGTGCCCTAGTGCCTTGGGCTCTGACAGGTGTCCCAAGAAAAAATGAAATTTAAAACCACGACTTGGTTTTTCTTGGGGGTTTTCTTATTTTTACCGACTTCTTGTCAAGCCCATGTCATACTCTCATTTTCCAACCTCACTGAGTTGTTTATTGTCATGTCTTGGATCATTATTTTGTAATAGAATTTGATACGATTTTGTATTTACTTTATAATTTTTTAAAATTTATTTTAATATAAAGGTCCAATGAACATGATTTTGTCGATGTCCTAAATTATCTTTGTTTTACTAATATTGTAACATACATATAGATTTTGCGTTCATATCTAAATACATATGCATAAGCATATGTTTGAATGTGTATCTACATATGTGCTTGTAGATGTAAAGCACTCCTGAGTTTTTCATAAATTAAAAAGTGGGATAAATCAATGGTTTCTCCATAATGACTCTATGGAAGATCCATCTGAACTCCACAAGAGTGATAATTGTTTTGCATGTATTTGATTTGTATACCTTCACTAAAATTTCATATCTAATTTCAAATCGTTGCCCCAGAAGAAACTCCTCTAATATCAAGAGATCAATTTCAAAATAATCACCATACATCATGTGATGAATCTACTTGTATCTAAAATATTCACCATTCTATTTTCTATCCATTAAGCTATTTAGTATTGATGTACTTATATGTACTCATTTTCATGAAATTGTTTTCACTCTCATACATGAAATAGAGAGATGTTAGTATCTTTCTAGATTTTGTTACTTGTAAAATTGGGAGAGCTATTTCGTGTCCCATTATTATTGTTTTCAGCAAAAACAAGCAAAATGGTATATGAAAAGAACAACGGAAAATAATCTCAACCAACATGATGTCATCATAAGGCAACAAGTTCAAGAGAGTAGATTATTGATAGTTGTTTATAAGGCAACCGTTCAAGAGAGTAGATTATTGATAATTGTATATGGGAATCTAATAAGCTCCTAATTGTTAGAGCTTTTCAACCAGAATATATGTTTTCTTCTAGATGAATGCATAACTTCATACTAAATACTAAATAGAGATCATACTGATTCATATCTGTAGATGTTCTAATTTCTAAAAAATATGGATTAGACACTATATTTCAATATTTTTTTTAATATCTCTATTTTTCTATATATTATATATATCGTCTCATTTGTATATTATTTTCGGGGTCACTGTGTCTCGTGTCAAATACTCTTATTTATGTGTCATCTCTATCTTGTGTCCTCGTGTCACGTGACTTAACTTATCCTTTGTATATTTTTTAAATTAATTTAAGAAAAAAAAACATATACATTATATTTAGACACAAACAAATAAGTTAGTTTCTAAAATATACCAATTATGGAGCTTTAACTTATAGGGGCGTAGATATATAAAGAAAAATGAATGAAATCATAAGAATTAACTAAGCTAAACCTACCATATTTATAAGAGTACTAATGAAAAGTTGAAAAATTGTTTAGTCAAGTGTGTAACAGGAAATTGTACACTCTGGAAACACGGAGAAAAAAAAGGTGAAGATAAGTGCAGATAAATCACCTAGAAAATCAAGAAAAGCCAAACTGGATCAAGTTTGCGTGAGGATAGAATCTCACTGAAAAACAAGAAAGGATAGGTAGTGTATTAAAAATGCACTAAACTATTATGAACCTAAACGGTTTGACTAATAACTGAATTTCTTAAGTTTATTGAAATTCAGAATGTTGTTGTGGATTATCAATTGTATGTACCTGATATTACTTACATTGGTATGAATTGTGGACAGAGAAAACAGAATAAAAGATCTTCCAGACAGACTTCTTGCAAAGAAGTAGGAAGAAAATCAACTGCATAAGGTATCAGTAAATAAAGTGGAAGCAGGAGAGTACTCTGCCGGAAACTGAACAAGGACGAAGAAGAAATCTTCGTCAAAGTTGAAAAAAAATCAACGTTAAAGTGTAATACCGAGGAAGGTGTTGGAAAGGGGAGAAATAATGGCTTATAAACTAGCCTTACCCTTGCATATTACATTTCATGATGTGTTGCATGTCTCGTTGATGGGAAAAAATATATATATATATATATAATTTTTGTACATGATGCTTCTCACATTATTGATTTGAAATGTGATCCGGGTGGAACCAGAAGAGGAATTCCTTCCAGAGCCGCTTCAAATCTGAGAGCGGGAAGAAATTGAATTGCGAAATCGAACAGTAGCTAGAGTAAAGGTGCAGTAGGAGCACTTTACTGTTGAAAAAGATACATGGAAAAGAGAAGCTGAGATGATGGAAAAGCATTCATCTTTATTTTCAAAATGAACTAAGTAGATAGTTGTCAACACCGAGGACGGTGTTTGTTTTCAGAGGGGGAATATGTAACACCCCCAAGTTCTATGCTTTTCAAATTAGGCATTTGAACATAAATCCAAAGGGGAGTGGACCCCAATGGATAATTATTGTGTGGATGTGGTTAATTATTTATTTATGAAAAATAAATAAAATATTGTGTATGAACTATGACCAAATGAGAAATTGAGATCACATGCCTAATCCATGAGGTTATGGAAAAGGTAAAGACTTTCCCCAAAATCTTTCAAAAATCCTTGAAAGAAATTATTTCTAATTTAGATTTTTGAGGAAAAATCTAAATTCCCCAATGATGAGGAAAGTAGTTGGGAAGAGGTAAAAAGCTGGAAAAGCAAAAAAAGTAGAAAGCAGCTTTAAAGTCCCTAAATAAGGGAAGCCTAGGCAAACAGGAATAAAGCATCCTGAAATTCTGGACGCAGAATTGGAAACGGGCTTTGGGGAGAGCATAGCTTAAATAAGTTGCTCCAGAACAGATTAAGGTTAGTCTGTTCTTGGAGGATCTCAGCTCGGGGGTGAATTCTGGAGATAGACGAACTCTAAGGTTGGGAGGACTGGTCATAGTATCGGTATGCATGCATAAATTTTGGAAATTAATTTCAGTTTGTATTAAGTATATCAAGATTATATGAGCTGTTATGTTAAAATTTCTTATGCAAATTTTAGATTGACTGTTTGCTCAATACCTCATGCAATTGCAAACTAGATCTAAAAGCTAAAAATTCAGTATGTTAAGAGCAAGGACCAATGGTTTGGTTCTAGGAATAAGTACCCTGTAGTTATAAATATAGAATTGATAAATCATCTGAATGTCAAATCTTATAACAAATGTACAGGTGTAGCTTGCTGTCTTTTAAATGAAAACTTAGTTGTTGAGTTGTATAAATAGAACATTCTAATAAAACTGTAGCCAAGAACAGCAAGTAGGAAACCAACTAAACCTGTGATAGCGGTATTGATTTCAGTATAACAACTATACGACAATGGCAAGAATTGTAGAATTAAGAATTTAAATTGTTCTATTACATGGAAGTTAAATATATGAACCCAGAAGTTAAATCCTAACTAAGTACAAGGATCTGAAATTTGGGAGTCTAAAATATCAATTTCGGTTTCATTACTTCCATTTGATTGAAGGAAGATGATCTATATCCTATTTTCCCAATGGAAGAGTTTAATATGCACTAGAGTTTCAGATAGGCTAAATATCTGTAGCAATAATATAAGGAAAGAGTCCTATTGAAAATCTACTTATGTGTGATAAAATTATGTGTGAGGGAAGATTGTAAGCATACTTGAACACTAGGAAATGAGCATCTACCCACCTTCAATATAAACTGCTGAAAAGTAGTTGAAGCAACGAAGGTTAAATAATATGGATAGATGTTTATGTGGATGTATACATCTATACAAAGATGCTGAAACTTTATAATTATAGATGCTGGAAAGTCTATAAGGTTTGCAAACTGGAAAGTTTGAGGAAGGGCATATTGATCGATTAGAGTTGGACAAAACTCTGAAGAACTGACATGAGAAATATATACATATATATATATATATATATATATATATATATATATATATATATATATATATATATATATATATATATATATATATAAGCCTGCCTAGACTGACCGATAAGAGCGAGGGTCAGCTAAACTTTCATAAAATTTTTGAAAATTAATACATCACTACATATATGAATTATTAAAAAAAGAAAAATTAAATACCTGACAAAATTATGAACTTGCAATTGATTCAATGCAATATTTTGATGTCATCTGCAAGAATGGAGGGTCCGAGTTAATTATGTGGATAAGAAGCTGGGTAAGGGAGATTTGACATTTTCAAATCCGCCGTAATATATGTTTTCTTCTAGATGAATGCATAACTTCATACTAAATACGAAATAGATATCATACCGATTCATATCTATAGATACTAATTTCTAAAATAAGATTAGACACTATATTTCAATATTTTTTTTAATATATCTATTTTTCTATATATTATATATATCGTGTCATTTGTATCTTATTTTCGGGGTCACTGTGTCTCGTGTCGAATACTCTTATTTATGTGTCATCTCTATCCTGTGTCCTCGTGTCACGTGACTTAACATATCCTTTTTATATTTTTTAAATTAATTTAAGAAAAAAAAACATATACATTATATTTAGACATAAAAAAATAAGTTAGTTTCTAAAATATACCAATTATGGAGCTTTAATTTATAGGGGCATAGATATATAAATAAAAATGAATGAAATCATAAGAATTAACCCAACTAAACCACTTAAGAGGGATGGGGGTTGGGCTCCCTACCCCATCTCACTCACGCAGCTACTGAAGAGAGATGGGCTTGGGCTCCTTCGCCATCTTGTTGTTGTTGACATTCCCTCCTACGAGGCCTCCTTGGCTTTTTCTCTGACTACACGGTTGATCTACCCTTTAATCTGATGCTGTTACACACTTGTATATATCATAGAATTTACCTGATTCTATGATATATAGAAGTGTGTAACAGCATCAGATTAACTAGACTCAATCTAATGCTGTTAGATAAATATAGTAACGAGCAATCTTATAAAATAAAGCCGACTTTAGTTTTTTGTTTTTTTAAATATTTCCGAAAACACCATAAAATTAAAAAATGTTTAATTATATTTTAAATATAAATTAATTTTAATTTAAAAATAGTAAAAATAATATTTAAAATAAAAGTAGAAAATTAAAAAAAAAAAACATTTATATTAACTATTAATTTTAAAACAAAAAATAATGTTTAAAAAAAAATTGAGAAAAAATCTATCTATATTATGTAAATTTTCTTTTAAAAATAATGAAGAAAATTTAAATAAGAAAATATTGAGCATACTCTTATATATATGTCATCTCATTTTTTTTTCCATACACCATAATTCTAAATAATAATAATAATAATAATAAACTATCTCAAAAAAATAAATATCTATTTCCTAAAAACATTTAAAAATAAATAAATCAACTCCTAGAAAAACCAAACAAAATAGTGCCTCAAACGTTGCTTTTGTAAAATGGAAAAAGAAACATATCCAACGCAGATAGACTATTCCATCCACAAGGAAAAGTAAAAGACACAACGAAATACGTAGTTAATATAAAAATATTTATACATTATATAGTTAAATATATATTTATAAGGTAATATCATATCATTTATATATATTTTTTAAATTAATTTAGAAGAAAAAAAACATATATATATATAGACATAATTAAATAAGTTAATTTCTAAAATATATCAATTATCGAGCTTTAATTTATATGCTAGTTCATAGATATATAAATAAATATGAATGAAGTCGTAAGGCATTAACCAAGTTAAACAAATTAAGAACGATGGGGTTAGGCTCCCTTCCCATCTCACTCATGTAGCTGACTCAAGAGGGATGGGCTTGGGCTCCTTCGCTATCTAGTTGTTGTTGACCTTCCCTCCTACCGGGCCTCTTTTTCTCTTATTAAATTATTGATTTACAAACTTTTTTGGTGGCAGTAGCAAGGGCATGGGTAGCTTTAAAAGTAACTCCTAAGAAAATTTGGAGGACCTCGATCTATTTACAAATGATGAAGTTAGAGTGCAAATAGAAGACTAGATTCTGGACCTGGACATACCAAGGCTACCCAAAACCTCTATCTGTGTGTTGTGGAGCTTTATTGGCATGTAAAGACTCTCATAGGGAAATCTTTGGTTGAAAATGAGGAAAACAACTCTAAAACTGATCTACAGTTTAACATAATTCTAGTTGAGTGCCACCAGATATTCTCAAAGGACCAAACCCACTAGGAGATCCCTAAAGACCTGTAGTTGTCTCCAATCATGTTCAATTGCTACAGTCTACATTACTAGTTATTTATTTAGCTGGCTGCAACACTCTTGGATGAGTCTCACTAGGAGATCCCACCTGTAATTTTTTCCAATTATGTTTAATTGCTACAGTGTGCATTACTAGTTGCTTATTTTGCTGGTTGCAACACTCTTCTTCTTTTATGGCCTTTGGATATCATGTGAATTTGTTAGCAGTATTATGGTTTTGGATTTTGTTATTCAAGTAATGTGAGTTATTTCTAAGATGGTTTTCAAGTTAGTCTTTCCATTTGGACTTGTTAGCTGTATCATGATTTTCGGTTTTGTTATGCAAGTAATGTCAGTTATTTCTATGATGGTCATCATTTTAATCTTATTTATACTATTAATTTTAATTCTAAAAAACTCTTCTAAAAAGACTAGTTTGATTTCCCTAGAGACAAATTGTAACAAGAGATGATAAGATGTACTACCTTTTCTATATACATGAAACTTTACTATTTTATATAACAAAAACCAACAGCAGAAAGGACAAGGCAGTTACTATAAGTTACAAGTATTTCAATATGACTAATAACATTTCTAAATATTCTTGGTCGAGACTCTGAATAATTTGATAGAACCTTGTAATGGGTCCACAAAGAATGAAGGTTCTATCCTAATTTATGAATCCGTCAATTTATGTTACGAGTTTAGTAAACTAGTGATAAAAACCAAGAGGAGAAAGGACAGACCACTTAATTTCGGAAGAGGGTGTGCCCAACTGCTGGTCTGGTCCGGGAATTACATTTCTGCGGCCAACAATCTAGGGGCTTCAGGGCAGCATTTCAATCATAAACCTAAGTTACAATTACTTCCATATAAACAAAAAGATTTGGAAATAATAATATAAATAACAAGATTTCTAGGTAACAGTTTAGAGAATTGGCTGGTTTCTTGTATTTGAAAATGGAATTGGCAGGACGAATATTACTTTGTCGAAAGCGCGCACTTCCACCAACTATCAAAATAACTACCAATTAACCAAATACAATTAAATTTAGTTAAATTGGCATTTGATTTAGTTAAATTTAATTAAAATAAATTATTATACAAAATTTTAATATACTAAAATGTTATTTGAAAAAAAATTTAATATTAAAAATAGTTTAAATTTAAAAAAAAAATTATATAATTTTATATATAAAAATATGCATACACAACCCAATAAAAAGTTTAATATTGAAAAGTTAGAATGTAATATTTTATAAAAATTATAAAAATTTAACTATATAATAATTAAAATTATATTACTAGCAATATTTAATAATTTTTTTTTATTTAAATTTATTTAATTTAAACAATAACATAAATTTATAACTAAAATATGAGAATTATTAAATTTTATAATATAATTTTGTATCATAATAACAAATTCTCTTTAATTTAAATTTTTATATAAAATTATATATAACGTATTTTAATATAATTTTAAAATTTTAAATTAATTTAATATTAAAACTATTTTCGTAATATCTTGTTAAATTATAATTTTTATCCATCAAAATTATATATATGATGATGATTAATGTCCATATATTATTTTGAAATAAATTTAAACTTTGGATAAATTTGTAAAACAAAATATAAAAACTATTAAATTTTATAATATAATTGTTCATCATAATAACAAATTCGATTTAATTTTAATTTTTGTATAAACTTATATAAAACATATTTTAGTATAATTTTAAAATTTTAAACTAACGACTATTAACACCATTTTCATAATTTCTTGTCAGATTAGAATTTATATACACGAAGGTTATATATATTATTTTGAATTTAAATTTTATGTTATTGAATTTTATTTTAAATTTATCCCAAAAAAATCCCTTATATTTTAAATATAATAGAGCCGTTGTGTATAAATAGGTTGAAATAGAGTATTAAAACCAAACTTGCCATATACACCTATAGTTATAGATTAGCGAACTTCATGGGTTTAGCTTCACCATTTGTGATTTTCTATGACTTATCTTCCAAACTTGGCGAATATTAAAAAATCAATGCCTGCAGCACGCAGGGTTAAAGAACTTACTAGCCATTTCTGTCTTTCTATTACTTGATTACCAACAATTCCGCCAAAATAGCCCATGTCCAAAAATCAATTTGAAAAAATAGCCCATGTCCAAAAATCAATTTGAAATAGCAGATATCTAAAAGCTAGTTTTAAAATTTATGAGAGTGGCCACATATCTGGTAATGGTAAAGGCATGTGAGAACCGTGCGCACAATAAAAAGCGACTCTATTGAGCTCAGGATTAATCGCAGGCCCAACTTGTTTTTAGGTAAGGATGAAACAATAACCTCTACGACCATTGCATTAAATTACAGTACACAGAAGAAATCCCTAAATTCTAAAAACACTCAGGACTAAATTCCTAAATTCGAAAATATTGTTCGCACCAAAAATTCAATACAAAATAAATAACATATATATATTTGAGATATTTAAGAATTAATTTTATGAATCCAAATTACGTACCTGAATTAGGAACTTCGTAACGATGTACAACTACTCCAGCAGAAACAATTGATTCACTGCAAACCAGCAAAATGAAAAGATGGACAGAGATTAAAAGCACAGCCTGGCAATGATGGGTAGCGCCAGATATACGGCTTAGAAAAATGTACCTGCAACCAGACACCATTTTAAGCAAGAAAATATTTGTGCCACTTCATCTTTAAAGAAACATCTAATTAAAAAAAAATTTGAACATACGTTTCAACCTCTTTTCTTTATTCCCTGATCTAAGTGCAAATCCAGGAAACCCCCACTCGGAAAAAGTTTAGAGAAACATCTTTTCATAAAGATAAATAAGGACTATAACAGCCGCTTCACCACCTGCTGTGCATTCTAAAACACATAAAATTAGCACGCTCAGCAATTGACACACAACTAAAGAGAAATCGATTCGCACAGTAAAAACATTAAAACACCCATAAAGGAAAACCAAACCAAGCAGCATGGCCATGCTGCAGAAAAACAAAGAAACAAGCCAAGCCAAGCCAATCCAAAGCGGAATGCAAAAACAATTGAGATGGAAGTGCTGTGTTTCTTGGTTCTGAGCATTGCTTTATGTACACTCAATTTCCAACGGTCACTAGTTTTGCAGATTTAAATTATTTTAGATGTTTATTAAGGCCCTCTTTTTTCGCTTTTTCCTTTCTTTCTAAAATTAGGGTGCGCCCGCGATGAACCACGGAACTTTCTTTTGTTTTTATTGCATTCTAAACTAAATTTTTGCTACATTAAAAAGAAATATTTATTTAAAAAAACAAAAATAATAATTGATGTCATGATTACATGGATCATATAAATTTGAGTCGTTCAAAGCATTTAAATTTCTTCGAGGGGTGTTATACTCTATCTACTTAGGTATCATATAATATTCTCATGAAAAAATCAAAGTCGCATATCGCTTAATCAAAAGTTTTTTTTTTATATGCCTATTTGCTATTTATTATTAAGTAATATTCGGACATAAAATATTTACGAGAAGGCATGGTACTTACTATAATTTCAAGTTAATTTAATGATTGATAGGAATATTCGATAACAAATAGAGAGTGTGATTAAATTTCTAACCATGGAGGGAAGATGTAGACTTTCGTGATATTTGGGCTTCGTAATAGTCGTAACAGCTTTTTGGGGACATTCCTTATTATAAAAAAAGAGTAACTGAACACGATATTTTGAACTTAATATGGTTGTGTGTTCTATTTTTACGCTGTAAAGCGTTTTTATTTGAAAACAAGCCACCTAAAGTGCCACCTATATCATTATGTACCATTGATGTTCATGTTAGATGATTCAAATGATTTCAACCTTTGATTCATTACTGTTATTATTCAGTTATAAAAACGACTTTAAACTTCTTGAACGGGCATTTCCACTTAACAGAACGACTACTAGATAGAGTCTTCGCCAAGAGGGGCAAAAATGGATATAAAATATTAGCGTCAGAGCTGGTTAACGCAATTGTGCCAATGCCGGCTACTTTCAACCCGAAATTGACCCAATTGGGATTTCCCAGCGGCATCTGATGGCGGATCGTCCCTATAAATAATCGATTGCCTTCACTGGTGCACTAAATTAATCCGAGAGAAGAACATAGCAAATATTGGAGATATATAAGTCCACCTTGAAAGGCTAGAAGAGGACAGGGAGCTTCGCATCCCACCAGTCCCAAACTCATGTGGCAGCTCATACTTATTCCCCATCAACATTGGAGACGGGCAAGAAGGTTAAGACGTGAAAGTCAGCACGATAGTTTTCATCTCTACAGAGAGCTCTGAGGAAGACAGTGGACAGTCAAAAAAGGGACAGGGACCAACCGCAAGCTGCGTGTTTTTGGTTAGCATATTTCACATTTTGCAGTAAATCTTAGACGCACTTAGCCATTTTTGTCGATCAACAATTTTAAATTGAACTCTCATAGCTCATCCACATGCACAAAGCGCTCTTTGTTTTTTGGTCATTATGGTTGTAACACCTCCAGTTTAAAAATTTGCTTTTCCTCTGCTTTCCCTGATATGCTGGGGTTTCCTCTCTATTCACCTAGTTATTGGAATAATGAGCTCCAAATTTTAACTTTAATTCCCTCTTGATAACGTTTTCTTTACCCATCTAGCATCTTTATATTTATAAAAACATTGAATATTCCACCTATATTCTTCTCAATCACATACATATATATATATTTTCACACTCGTTTACATTATCATGGAATGTATTTTTTTTCTAAACATAATATATCCATAAACTATTTGGACATACCTACTTTTCAATAATCTCACCAAACATGTATACATATTCGACACACATATATATATATATTCAACCCATATATCTTTGGCTCACACATATATATATATATATTATCTACATACATATAAGACACCTCGTTTTAATATCCGTGCATCCACACATATGTATATATATCATTATATATATACCCCCTATATATCCAAACCCCCTTTTTTTTATATAATGAATTGAACGCACCCTTATACATATAGCCTATATATATATGTTCATAATACCCACCCTTTGGTATTAGCATTTAAATCGTATAATTATTCCATTTGACAATATCATTGAATTCGTACTAAGCCGACCCTATTAACTCATGGAAAATCATCAGTGTATATAGTTCATTGGGTATGTGCTCATAGCGGAATACGTTGGTCAGTCAAATGCGGCAAGACCACCACGAAATTTCATAACCGAGACGCGGCTATTCGCTGTGCCACGTCAACACGGTTTAATGGTTATGACCAGGGTCCAACTATTCATCATGCGAATTCGATCCCTACTCATTTCCAGCTATACTTAACCCTATATCCAAAATCCGGTGGCGTTGTTTTAATTATTATTTTCCCTGTATCAATTTCATCGCGGTGGTGTTTCAGGTTACATTTGCATGCACACTACCGCTTGTAAGGATAATACCAGTTATGCGTTATGATCTTTACTGCTTCGAACTATCATGTTTTTGATTTAACGTGGGGAATTTTATCGTGATGACTAATGTTTTGGTATGCAGGGATGGCGTCTCACACCAGAATTCAGAGTACCCAACACCGACGTTTACGAGCCCATGCCCAGTCCGTATGCTACGTGTAGAGTGGTAGTTTGTAATCCTGGGTGGCCCAGTACTGTGCGAGCCGGGTTCTGCAGTTCAGTACCTGGTTTACAATTTTTTCACTTCACCGAGTACACCGCTGTCGATGAGCCGGGGTTTTTCCCAAATCGACCTTGGGATTCTCTACCCGTCTGGGGCAGTGGGATTAGGGTTTCTCACACCCTTCCAACTTATCGTGGTGGGCTACACTCCCTTATCACTATGCTGCTTATTATCTATTTAGCTAGCTCCGGTTTCAATTGAATCTCATTCCGGTCGAGATGATTGTTTTATTTCCAGCTCGTTCACTGAGGGAGCTGATCTTTCCAGGGGGATTTGATATAGGAGTACTAAGTCAGTCTGAGGGTATGCGAGTTTATTCGTAGAATTCTGTCGTTCTTACATTCTGCAATTTACTCTGATATTTTTTTTTTTAAATAACGCTGTATCTGAATCGTCGATGAATCATTTGTGCAGAGGGTGTAGATGATGGGGTTTCTGGGCCGCACTCAGTATGCATCGTAACTGATAAAAGCCCTCAACCGGTTTTCCCTTATATCGACGCCTGATCTATGTTTTCTGGCTGCAGTGCTACGGTTTTATTTTGTAATTAGTATTTGTAATATATTTTTTTCTATTACCCTGTTGAACTCGGTCGAAAGAGAGCCCTGGTTTCAAGTTACTCACGGCTCGGGCATAGGATAGCAGAGCTTTACGCATTTATTTTATTGGTATATGTTTTTCGAAATCTGTTGTTGTTTCAGAACTTATTTCATGGCGACATGCATGTGATTTGTTAACCTAGCTAAGTCATGACCTCGTTCGGGTCGTTCACCTCCAACTGTGTCGACTTATTTCGCTGTAGAGGCGCTATTGACTCCGCAACCCTGCTAGAGGAAGATTCGAACTCCTGCATGGGTAACCTCCTTCCCTTAACACGATTTCGCCTCATTATTTCTGTTGTTTTTAAAGGGTAGTAGTCTCTTTCACATAAACGAACATGGCGGCACGCCTGGATGACTCTGTCGTCCCGAAATACTCGGCACCAGGCTGATTAATCGTTCATGGTTATCTGTGTGTCAATTTATCGTTTTAAATGTTGATTTGTATTACCTACGCGTTCATTCTTATGTTGTATGGCCACATCTGTGGCCTCTTATTGTTTAACATATGAGTGTTCAGAAAATAAATGATATCCATATGATAGGTACAATAGATAATAGAAATTCCTCTGCTAGTTTCGTACTATATGTTAAATATACACTCGTTGTTAAAACCTGTGAACTCCATATCATATTTAAACAAAACCCTAAAATGCCGCTAATAGCTGTTCCATTCTAAGGTATTATAGTGAAACGAGCATACGGCATAAGGAATGGTCATTATGGTTTAACATGGGCGGTTATTTTGTCTCTCGGTACTCAGATTATTTCTCTGTTTTACTCATATATCTGATGTATTGCAAGCAATATTGAAACGAGCTATTATTAGCTCTCGGCTTTTATATGCAATATGGAAATGAGATATTGTTAGCTCTCGGCATTTTTATAGTTGTGTTTTGGGATAATCTACACGCATTAATATAGTTTGACTATACGCTAGATTCCAATGGCCGTAGGGATCATATATGTATTCCATTTTAACATAACTGACTCGTATTTATATCTTCTTCTTGCCATATATAGTTCATATATATATATATAACTCATTTTTAGTCGATTTTAAAACGACTTATTTGGGTTAGTTCTTGATCCTTATTAATATATATATATATATATATTCTCACCATAATATTCTGTTGCAATTGTTGATTGTCCAAGAGTCATTCGTTTAACTCACTGCGCTTACGTTTTAATTTTAATGCATATATATACATGTATTGTTATTCTTTTAGTTCGTGGCTCTTGTATTCTATTTTTTTTTTTTGATGTATACATAGATGTATTCAATAGTGTTTGAATAGATGTATACATAAATGTATGATAACTTAAGTCTTTCGTAGCTATGATACTTGGTTCCGAAATTAAAGGCAGATTTAGAGATGCAATATATATCTTATAAATCTTATAATAATCCTATGGAGTAGAAGTTCTCCTTCTCTAGCACAATCCTCGAATTTCATAATTTAGTGTATTTATTTTCAGCTATTTGTATTTATACCATGTAACTTCAGTTCTGCAACAATATTTTTTTTTTTGCATACATATGAGCATATAATATCACCTTTGTATCTACAGGAACAAGAAAATATTTAAGCATCTGTAGAGACTAAGTAACCTCAGATTTAAACCGACCTTGGTTTAAAGTTTCTGTGGTTTCTACTCTATGGATTTCTGGTCTACAACTAAACAGAATCTGGAAGGTGAATGCCTTAGGATGGACTCTGTTAAATGTAGTACTACAATCAATCATACAAATTCTCTTAAGTTTTATATGTAGCTAATTCATACCAGAATACATCAAAATGAACAAAAATTTCAGGAACATACCACTGTTGCAAATGACCAACCTCCCAACCTTAGAATCCTCTTTGTCTCCCAGGATTCACCCCCAAGCTGAGATCACCTCCTAGGACAGATCAACCCCTGATCTTCTTAGGAGCAGCTTATTTAAGCTCATGTTTCCCCAAAGCATGTTTCTAATTCTGCGTCCAGAATAGCAGGATGCTTTCTTTCCTGTTTAGCCTAGGCTTCCCATTTTGGGACTCTTTAAAGCTGTTTTATGCTTTTCCTCAGCTTTTCTAGCTTTTCTCACCTCTTCCCAACTACTTTCCTCTTCATTGGGGAAATTTAGATTCCTCCTCAAATCTAAATTAATTTCTTTCAAGGATTTTTTGAAAGATTTTGGGGATTTGTTGCCTTATCCATCCTCAAGGATTTGGCAAGTGATCTCTAATTCTCATCTTGGTCAAAATGCACAATCATTTTATTTATTTCCTCAAATAAAATATGCAAATACATTCACACCATACTTATCCCTTGGGGTCCACCCCCTTAGGATTTAAAGTTCAAATGTCTAACTTTAAAAATTCAACACACAAATTGGGGGTGTTACATATTCCCCCTCTGAAAATAAACACTGTCCTCGGTGTTGTTATTCAACTACTAGAGTTCACTTTAAAAAAAATGGATATTTCTCCAGGTAGCTTCTTCAGCAGTAAAGTGCTTCCACTGCACTTTTACTCTGGCCACTGTTCTGTTCCTCAATTCAATTTCTTCCTGCTCCAATATTTGAAGCGGTTCTGGCATAAACTCCCCTTCTGGTTCCACCTGTACAACATTCCAATCAACTATGTGAGAAGCATCATGTACATATCTTTTTAATAATGAAATATGAAACACATCATGCACTCTAACATGGGGTGGTAAGGCCAACTTGTAAGCCACTGGTCCCACCCTTTCTAAAATTTCAAAAGGCCCACAATATCTAGGTGCAAGTTTTGCACAACTTCCAGCATAAAGTGTGCTCTTTTTGGGTTTGATGCGTAAATACACATGATCCCCTTCTTTAAATTCTCGGTGCACTCTTTTCTTATCAGCATAGCTTTTCTGGCGATCTTGTGCCATCTTGATATTTCTTTGTATCTGTTTGACAATTCTTTCCATCTCTTGTAGTGCATCTGGTCCCAACACCAGCTTATCCTCTGGTTGACTCCACCTCAAGGGAGTACGACACTTTCTCCCATAGAGTGCCTCAAACGGAATCATCTTAATAGAAGATTGGTAACTGTTATTATAGGAAAATTTAGCTAAATGCAGATATTCCTCCCACTTTGATGGTCTATCCATCACATACATTCTCAACATATCCTCTAAAATTTGATTCGTTCTTTCTGTTTGCCCGTCAGTTTGAGGGTGATAGGCAGTACTAAAATTCAGTTTAGTGCCCATCCCTCCAAACAATCCCTTCCAAAATGCTGTTGTAAACTTAGCATCTCGATCTGAAACAATTACTTTGGGAACTCCATGAAGCCTTACTATCTCCTTCAAGAACACATTTGCTACTTGAGCTGTCCCAAAGGTAGACTTTACTGGTATAAAGTGGGCAGCTTTTGTGAGAGTGTCTACTACTACCATTACAGAATCATGTTGATATTTAGTCTTGGGTAATCCTGTTATAAAATCCATGGAAACTGTGTCCCATTTCCACTCTGCAATTGGCAACAGGTTTAAAAGCCCTGCTGGGTGTTGTTGCTCAACTTTGACTAACTGACATTCCATACATCTACTTAAATACTCTGCCACATCTCTTTTCATTCCTACCCAAAACAACTTCTTCTTCAATGTTGTTAACATCTTTTGGTATCCTGGATGTCCTGCATAGGACTGTTTGTGATATTCATCTAGAATTTCTCTTTTCAATGACTCTATATTTGGAATATACAACCTGTTTTTGTAATATAGTAGCCCTCTTTGGTTTTTAGTGAAATCAGTTTTATCCTTTTTCTGTAGTTTCACCAAGAGTGCTTCATAGTTGGGATCTTGATTTGCTGCTTTTCCCACCAATTCCTCTACCTCCATCTGGGCACTACTCCCAATGCTGTTTAGATGTTGACAAGCATTTCTACTAAGTGCATCCGCAACTTTATTTTCTTTTCCCTTGATATGCTTTATGTCCATATCAAATTCACTTAAAAAGGACAGCCATCTGGCTTGTCTTACATTCAAGTCAGTTTGAGAAAAAAAATATTTGAGGCTAATATGATCAGTCGTCAATGTGAACTTTTTCCCAAGAAGATAGTGCCGCCACATTTTCAGAGCATGGATAACAGCTGCAAATTCTAAATCATATGCACTATAATTCTGTTCATGTATTTTCAGTTTCCTAGATTCATATGCAATAACTGAATTTTCCTGCAACAGGACTCCTCCCAGCCCTTCTCTGCAAGCATTTGTACATACAACAAACTCTTTATCAGGATCAGCAATTTTTAATATAGGGGCTGAAATAAGTTTTTGTTTTAACTGCTCGAAACTGTTTTGACACTTTTCTGTCCACACAAACTTGCACCCTTTCTTTGTAATGAAGTGATGGGATGTGCTATGGAAGAAAATCTTTCCACAAATCTACGATAGTAGGCTGCTATCCCCATGAATGACCTTATTGCTGAAACATCAGTTGGGACTGGCCATTCTTTAATTGCTTTTATCTTTTCAGGGTCAGCTGCAAGGCCTTTTTCAAAAATAATATGACCCAAATATTGAATCTTATCCTTGTAAAATTCACATTTACTGAATTTAGCATATAGCTGATTTTCTTTCAGAGTTTGCAACACTATCCGCAAATGTTCCTGATGTTCCTCCTTGTTTTTGGAGTAGACCAAAATATCATCTATGAACACCAGAACAAATTTATCCAAATATTTATTCAACACGCTATTCATCAGGCACATAAAGGTGGCAGGAGAATTTGTCAGACCAAAAGGTAGGACTACAAATTTGTAATGTCCATACCTGGTTCTAAAGGTTGTTTTGCTGATGTCTTCTTCCTTGATTCTGAGCTGGTGATACCCGGTCCTTAAGTCAATCTTGGAAAATACTGAGGCCCCTCTCACTTGATCAAAAAGATCATCAATTCTAGGGAGTGGATATCTATTTTTAATGGTCAACTTGTTCAGTTGACGATAGTCAATGCACATCCTAAAAGTTCCATCCTTCTTTTTCACAAATAAGACCGGTGCTCCACATGGAGACACACTCGGTCTAATGTATCCTTTATCTAATAATTCTTGCAGTTGCATCTTCAGCTCCATGAGTTCAGGTGGACTCATTCGATAGGGGGCTCGGGAAACAGGTGTGGCTCCCGGCACCAAATCTATAGAAAAGTCAATTTCTCTTTTGGGGGGAAGATGAGGAATCTCATCTGGGAAAACTTCTTTAAAATCCCTTACCACTGGTAATTCATTCAGCAGACTTTCTTCAGTTCTCTGCTCCACTTCTTCCACATGTACTGCATAAACTTGATATCCTTTTCTAGCTGTTATTTTTAACTGTAAGGCTGATATTTGTCTTATTTAAATGGATTTTGGTTTCCCTTTTAGTGTAAAAGGTTTCCCTTCTTCATCCACACAATGCAGGGTTTTATCCCAGCAGTTCATCAGGGCTTTCTTCTTTTCCAGCCAATCCATTCCTATCAACAAGTCATAGGATCCTAACGGTAATATGTTCAGATTTACTTCTGTTGGAAAGCCATTTAATTGTATTGCTGTTTTGGGCAACTTATGTGTGACTTTTCTCTTAGTTCCAGTAGCCAGTTGTACCAACCATGACTGCTGAAATTTTTCAGGTTTAATTTTACATTTTTCTACAATTCCAGGACTAATGTAACTCAAAGAAGCACCTGGATCAATCAACACAGTAATGGGTAGGTCAGAAATATTACCCTCCATCTCCACCATGGTTGCTTGATGTTCTGCTTGCCGATTTTCCAAGGCTGCACTGATAGTTGGTATGATTCTGGCTATGTCATTGACTGTTGTTGCCTCTCGCTCTCTGCTGATCATATGAATATTTTGATGGGGGCAATCCCTCATCATATGGGGTTCTCCACAGCCCCAACACTTCAAAGTTTCCTTCATTCTGACTGTCCCTTCCTTTTTATTGTTTCCTTGTACTTGTTTTGAAGCCACTTGGGACTGAGCAGTTTGGCTTTCTTTTGGTTTATTGAATTTTTTCCGCTGATGATCCCTGCCGAAATTTCTTAGATATGATGGTTTTGGTCTTTTCCCTTTGAACTCACCCTTGTTCAGCCAACTCTTCCCTTGTTCAGCCTTACCTTTAAACTGCTGATAGCATAATCTGGCTTTTCTAACAGCTTCATCCATTGTCTTTGGGTTGTCAAACTCAATTTTCTCCTTGTACACAGTAGGTAAGCAATTCAAAAATCTTTGGACCTTTGCTTTTTCTTCCCTAATGTAAGGGACATATCTCAGTAAATTGGTAAACTTAGTGACAAAATCATCGATAGTGAGCTGTCCTAGTCTAAGTTCACGGAATTCTTTTGCTTTATCATCATAATATCGTTCATTCAAATAAAGATTCTTGAACTTAGCCTGAATGTCTTCCCAAGTAACTGTCTTTTAATCAATGGCATGCACCATTTTTGTCTCTTCCCACCACAGTGTAGCTTTTCCTTGTAGCTGATACACAGCTAATCTGGCCTTCAGATTGCTCTCATATTCATATACTTGGAAATACTTGATCATGTTCAGCAACCAAGCTTCAACATCCTCTTCCTTCTCCCCATCATAGGAGGGAGGTTTGATCTTTCTAAATTCTCCCTGCAATTCTCTTTTCTGTTTATGTTGCTGTCTAGCAGCATCATCATCATCAGACTCATCCATCTTTCTCTTTCCGGAACCTTCGCCTTCCTGGCTGTTCCGGGAAGTTAGTTCTCTGATGAGCTTTTCCTGCTCCTTACTGGCTGATGACAACATGTCATTCTGGCTTCTTAGTTCAGCCAATTCTCGTTGCAGCCTGTGCAACATAGCCATTACTGGGGCATTGGGATCTGGAGTAGCAAACTCATCACGCAGATCCACATAAATTCCTCCCTCTTCAGCCATTTTATCACCACACTGTGCACACTCATACATTTGATTAGTAAGACAAAAAAAACAATCTCTGCAATGTTCAATACATTCAGAATTTAGTGAGCACAATAACAACAGCCCAGTTTTTGCACTTGGGCTCCGATACCATTTCTAACACCTCCAGTTTAAAAAAAAAAAAATTCCTCTGCTTTCCCCGATATGCTGGGGTTTCCTCTCTATTCACCTAGTTATTGGAATAATGAGCTCCAAATTTTAACTTTAATTCCCTCTTGATAACGTTTTCTTTACCCATCTAGCATTTTTATATTTATAAAAACATTGAATATTCCACCTATATTCTTCTCAATCACATACATATATATATATTTTCACACTCCTTTACATTATCATGGAATGTATTTTTTTTCTAAACATAATATATCCATAAACTATATGGACATACCTACTTTTCAATAATCTCACCAAACATGTATACATATTCGACACACACACACACATATATATATATATATATATTCAACCCATATATCTTTGGCTCACACATATATATATATTATCTACATACATATAAGACACCTCGTTTTAATATCCGTGCATCCACACATATGTATATATATCATTATATATATACCCCCTATATATCCAAACCCCCTTTTTTTATATAATGAATTGAACGCACCCTTATACATATAGCCTATATATATATATATGTTCATAATACCCACCCTTTGGTATTAGCATTTAAATCGTATAATTATTCCATTTGACAATATCATTGAATTCGTACTAAGCCGACCCTATTAACTCATGGAAAATCATCAGTGTATATAGTTCATTGGGTACGTGCTCATAGCGGAATACGTTGGTCAGTCAAATGCGGCAAGACCACCATGGAATTTCATAACCGAGACGCGGCTATTCGCTGTGCCACGTCAACACGGTTTAATGGTTATGACCGGGGTCCAACTATTCATCACGCGAATTCGATCCCTGCTCATTTCCGGCTATACTTAACCCTATATCCAAAATCCGGTGGCGTTGTTTTAATTATTATTTTCGCTGTATCAATTTCATCGCGGTGGTGTTTCAGGTTACATTTGCATGCACACTACCGCTTGTAAGGATAATACCGGTTATGCGTTATGATGTTTACTACTTCGAACTATCATGTTTTTTATTTAACGTGGGGAATTTTGTCATGATGACTAATGTTTTGGTATGCAGGGATGGCGTCTCACACCAGAATTCGGAGTACCCGACGCCGACATTTACGAGCCCATGCCCAGTCCATATGCTACGTGTAGAGTGGTAGTTTGTAATCCTCGGTGGCCCAGTACTGTGCGAGCCAGGTTCTGCAGTTCAGTACCTGGTTTACAACTTTTTCACTTCACCGAGTACACCGCTGTCGATGAGCTGGGTTTTTTCCCAAATCGACCTTGGGATTCTCTACCCGTCTGGGACAGTGGGATTAGGGTTTCTCACACCCTTCCAACTTATCGTGGCGGCCTACACTCCCTTATCACTCTGCTGCTTATTATCTATTTAGCTAGCTCCGGTTTCAGTTGAATCTCATTCCGATCGGGATGATTGTTTTATTTCCAGCTCGTTCACTGAGGGAGCTGATCTTTCCAGGGGGATTTGATACAGGAGTACTAAGTCAGTCTGAGGGTATGTGAGTTCAGGCGTAGCATTCTGTCGTTCTTACATTCTACAATTTACTCTGATATTTTATTTTTTTTAAATAACACTGTATCTGAATCGTCGATGAATCATTTGTGCAGAGGGTGTAGATGATGGGGTTTCTAGGCCGCACTCAGTATGCATCACAACTGATAAAAGCCCTCAACCGGTTTTCCCTCATATCGACGCCTGATCTCAGTTTTCTGGCTACACTGCTATGGTTTTATTTTGTAATTAGTATTTGTAATATATTTTTTTCTATTACCCTGTTGAACTCGGTCGAAGGAGAGCCCTGGTTTCAAGTTACTCACGGCTCGGGCATAGGATAGCAGAGCTTTACGCATTTATTTTATTGGTATATGTTTTTCGAAATCTGTTGTTGTTTCAGAACTTATTTCATGGCGACATGCATGTGATTTGTTAATCTGGCTAAGTCATGACCTCGTTCGGGCCGTTCGCCTCCAACTGTGTCGACTTATTTCGCTGTAGAGGCGCTATTGACTCCGCAACCCTGCCAGAGGAAGAGCCGAACTCCTCCATGGGTAACCTCCTTCCCTTAACACGATTTCGCCTCATTATTTCTGTTGTTTTTAAAGGGTAGTAGTCTCTTTCACATAAACGAACATGGCGGCACGCCTGGATGACTCTGTCGTCCCGAAATACTCGGCACCAGGGTGATTAATCATTCATGGTTATTTGTGTGTCAATTTATCGTTTTAAATGTTGATTGGTATTACCTACGCGTTCATTCTTATGTTGTATGGCCACGTCTGTGGCCTCTTATTGTTTAACATATGAGTGTTCAGAAAATAAATGATATCCATATGATAGGTACAATAGATAATAGAAATTCCTCTGCTAGTTTCGCACTATATGTTAAATATACACTCGTTGTTAAAACCTGTGAACTCCATATCATATTTAAACAAAACCCTAAAATGCCGCCAATAGCTGTTCCATTCTAAGGTATTATAGTGAAACGAGCATACGGCATAAGGAATGGTCATTATGGTTTAACATGGGCGGTTATTTTATCTCTCGATACTCAGATTATTTCTCTGTTTTACTCATATATCTGATGTATTGCAAGCAATATTGAAACGAGCTATTATTAGCTCTCGGCGTTTATATGCAATATGGAAACGAGATATTGTTAGCTCTCGGCGTTTTTATAGTTGTGTTTTGGGATAATCTACACGCATTAATATAGTTTGACTATACGCTGGATTCCAATGGCCGTAGGGATCATATATGTATTCCATTTTAACATAACTGACTCGTATTTATATCTTCTTCGTGCCATACATAGTTCATATATATATATATATATAACTCATTTTTAGTCGTTATTAAAAGGACTTATTTGGGTTAGTTCTTGATCCTTATTAATATATATATATATTCTCACCATAATATTCTGTTGCAATTGTTGATTGTCCAAGAGTTATTCGTTTAACTCACAGCGCTTACGTTTTAATTTTAATGCATATATATACATGTATTGTTATTCTTTTAGTTCGTGGCTCTTGTATTCTATTTATTTATTTTTACGTATACATAGATGTATTCAATAGTGCTTGAATAGATGTATACATAAATTTATGATAACTTAAGTCTTTCGTAGCTATGATACTTGGTTCCGAAATTAAAGGCAGATTTAGAGATGCAATATGTATCTTATAAATCTGTAACATACCCCGATAACCTCGCAGGAAAAATGCATGGAGTTAGGACTTTCTTTCAACATTTACGAATGTGTAACCTTATAAATTTATTTATATATTTCTACATTAACCATTTAAATACCCATTATCATCACTTAGAGAAATATTTAGCAAAAATCATAGTGAGTTACACAACCATTAATTGTTCTTGTTGTAGCATATTAACTTAAATTTCCTGCTATAACTATGCATCGATCACATGATCATTTTAATTCAATTAGTAGATCACCTAATTGATAATATCAACGTCATATCATGAAAGAAATTAATATCATCAAAACGACACAATTAACAATCACATAAATAGACACCGATATACCCTGGAAACCCCGTAGGGTGAAAACCAGCAAACGTTTAATTTTATTATTAAACGCTCGTGAGGGTTGTCACCCCTCACTCAATGGTTATAAGGGATTCCATCCCTTGACCATTGTCATAAAATTTACATATAAAAATAATATTAAACAAAACATAACTAGCTATAAGCTATTACAATCATCATGATACCATTTACCCACGAATCATCAATCTCTGTCTTTGTATTCAGACTGTTTCCTTCAGGGGATCATTGTGCAATTGGAACTACTAAACCTGCATGGACTAACAACTCTTTATCTTCCATAATGTTAAACTTGAAATTTCCTTTTCTCAAGTCATCCTTCTTTCCTGCCATTTCTGTCGTCAGCACACTTGATATCATGATTAGATAAAATATTAATAAACCAATAATCAATCTCTATTTGTGACACTTCAACAATTATTTGTATGCATGTATAAAACATAACCACATTGACATTAGTTTCCTTATTTAACATCATTTCACATGCATTAGTAACAAATAAATCAATATCAAGCATCATCTTTCCACCAAACACTAATAAAACCTTGCATGCACTTTCCTATTATTTCCAAAAGAAAGCTAACATACTATATAATAATACTGTGCATGCAAATGCATAACAATATTTTCAAGATAACTATCCCAACAAGCAATTTCTCTTTTTGCCTACTCGTATGCTTTCTTTTCAATATGGATTAATGCAATAGATGTTATACTTACGCATGTGAATACATGTTCTTTTCCAAAAACATATTTTCCACCCAAGATCTATTCATAATGGTTACTATGTATAACAATGCCAACTCTATTTCAAACAAAGTTAACATACAAGTTATAGTTTTGTGCATGCAATAACATATCTTGTTCTTCCTGCATGTAAGACATATATTTCTTTCCAAAAGAAACCAAAGAAATATTTCATGGAAAAATAAACACATTTCTTTTCCAAGGGTCAAACGCATACCACTTATCATTTCATGCATGCAAAGTGACATTTCCCTCTCATCCAAAAGATATAACCAATAAATATGCATAATATTCTCCCAAGATAAAGCTAATACCATAGCTAATCCCTTTAGGTTGGAAAAATACATATTATTTTGCACAAAAGAGGGCTAACACAAAAAATATTATGTGATTTCATCTTCGTTTTCTCTAGAAATATAATACTCAAAACTATAATTTTCCCATGCATAAAAGCATATATGTTTCTCTAATAATCTTAAATAATAAAGCATGTGATTACCCCTTTTCCTCTCCAAGAATATAATCCAATAATGCATGCAAGGATATATTTTTCTCTTCTATTCATTTTGAAGAGTTTTGACAGAATAATTATTTCCTTGCATACAAGTATGTAATGTTCCGAATGGGAAAAAATAGGCTCAGTAGGGAATATCTTAAGATATTCCACTATGGAATCATAGCAATATGGAATTACACCAATAGATCTAAACCAGAGATAGACTGGCAGGGCATTTACTAGATGCATCACCTTCACAAGGAAGGGTGAAATCCAGAGGCTTCCTGGCCCATTCCAGACTCTGTCTATAGAAGAATGGTGGAAAACAGCAAGTGTGGGAATGACACACTCATCTTAGAGTTTTCTGATCTTAGGAACCTTATCTATAGATCTAAACAATGGATCGAAAAGAGAAGTAAAAACCAACCAAGGAAGAAGCGCTAAATTCCACTCTCAGGAAAATCTGCAATAGGCTCAAGGAGGACATTGTATAAGCAAGCCAGTGTGAAAATAATGTAGAACAGGGCTGGGTTCCCTTATTTTAGGCTGTGTCAAACCTCAAGAAAAGTTTCAGAAAAAATAAATGAGTTTAGAGGTTTTAACAGATCTCCCACAATCAACACTAGCTGAAAATCAGCTAAAGGAGAGAGTTGGTAAAGAGAGAAACCGTCCTTTAGAAATTGCACAGTTTCTGCTGGAAGACACTAGAAATCAGCCATTAGACTCATTTTATATTATGGCATCAAGAAATCAGATCTATAATCAAGTTACTTTGTAGAAGTATTGGATTTACTTGAAGCAAGAGCAAGAATCCTTCAAAAATAATAGCAGAAATAATTGGAAAAGCTGCAGAAAGACTTGACAACATTTTATATGAGGAGCTTCAGCTGATGTAGGTTAATATTGAGATCTACAACTGATATATGGCTGAAACATCAGATCCATACTAGATCTGGAACTACTCAGCCTTCTAAACAAGATCCCCCTGGGGTTTTATCAAAATAATGCATAAATATGTGTAGATCTAGCTTTTAATACACTGAAATTTTTATTGCAAATAAATTCAATCATTATATAATCATGGTCCATATGCAAACAAAGATATTTTCAAAGGATATGGTTACTCATCTCTTGATGCATGCTTGAAATACTCTCTTCCTCTTCCTTGGCTCCATTCTCCATATATTCTCCCATTTCCCTCTTCTATTTCTCTCATGGGATTATAATAAAAAATAGAATTAATTAAAATGGAATAGATTTTATAAATCATAAAAGTATTCCAACTTTTTTCTAAATCATAAAAGAATTCCATATTTTCTAATTAATAAAAGCATTCAAGCTTTTCTAAATCCTAAAAGTATTCCAGCTTTTTCTAAATCATAAAATAATTCCATATTTTCTAAATCATAAAAGCATTCCAGCTTTTCTAAATCACAAAAGCAAATCCATAAAGCCTCCATAAATCTGATTTTTCCTAAATCAGAAAAGCATTCCATAAATCCCTCGTGCTTTTATTTTTAAAGGTAGATTTTCTTTTTCCTTATGAGAAAAATATCACTTATCCATACTTTTTCCAAATCTATTACTCATTATTTCTAAAACTCATAAAATATACCAAATTGGAAATATAATTTATTTCCATTGAAGAATATAAATTATTATAAATAAAACAATTAAGAAATAATTCTTCCAATATTCTTATAATCAACAATTACAAGAATATTCTTCATTTAATATCAATATAATAATTAATAATATTTAATTATTTAATAACCCTCATTTTATGAGAGTTTCTATGGTGGCTTATGCGAGGGATATTACAAACTCCCCCCCTTAAAGAGAACATCGTCCTCGATGTTCTTCTCTTGTTGGAACATTAACCTTTAATTTTCATTTCCAATTATTTAGGAAATGTAAAATAATACCTAAATCCTAATACTTTCATAAAAACTTAGGGAGCACTTAGCCCTCTAATCATCAAAATGATAAGAAAACTCTATCAAGTGCACATTGCATTTTATTTAGGAGTTACACTAGTCTTTCTCTCCCACTAGTGTTTTTGCAAATTATTGTCTTTCTCTCCCACAATAATTTCAATCCAATTCAAACTCATGGTATTTATCTCCAAACATTTGTCCCTGCTATTAACCTACTGGATTTTCAGCTAATAGCTCTAATTTGCAATTGCATGAGGTACTGAACAAACAGTCAATCTAAACTTTGCATAAGAAATCATAACATAATGATTCATATAAACTTTGCATAAGAAATCATAACATAATGATTCATATAAACTTTGCATAAGAAATCATAACATAACAATTCATATAACCTTATATAAAAATTCATAGATAAATCTCCAAATTTATGTATGCATACCGATACTATGACCAGTCCTCCCAACCTTAGAGTTCTTCTATCTCTAGAACTCACCCCCGAGCTGAGATCCTCCAAGAACAGACTAACCTCAATCTGTTCTGGAGCAGCTTATTTAAGCTATGCTCTCCCCAAAGCCTGTTTCCAATTCTGCGTCGAGAATTTCAGGATGCTTTTATTCCTGTTTGCCTAGGCTTCCCTTATTTAGGGACTTTAAAGCTGCTTTCTTCTTTTCCAGCTTTTCCAACTTTTTACCTCTTCCCAACTACTTTCCTCATCATTGGGGAATTTAGATTTTTCCTCAAAAATCTAAATTAGAAATAACTTCTTTCAAGGATTTGTGAAAGATTTTGGGGAAAGTCTTTACCTTTTCCATAACCTCATGGATTAGGCATGTGATCTCAATTTCTCATTTGGTCATAGTGCATACAAAATATTTTATTTATTTTTCATAAATAAATAATTAACCACATCCACACAATAATTATCCATTGGGGTCCACTCCCCTTTGGATTTATGTTCAAATGTCTAATTTGAAAAGCATAGAACTTGGGGGTGTTACAAAAACTCTACAGTTATTTCCTGAATACCCCAACTAAAGTATTCATTAACTCAACAATAAAATAAAATATTACCTCATTACATCAATCCCATCATAGCTTCCATAGCCATTGAATCCAATAAAAATTCAATGTCTAAAAATAGTCAATGTCTACAAATCCACTATAATTTACATAATTTTCCATTGCATATTATCATTAAGGCAAAGGAACATTTATGTACACCATGCATCTATACTTGACCCACAACATGGGGTCCAAAATTTGTCAAAGCACATTGACAACAATTCATCGCATGTAATATAGGTGGTATACATTCAAAATTTCCACATAATAATAATAATCATGTAGCTTAGAAAAAATACATTAACATATGTTTCATACCATAGCATGATACTTTATTTAAGGTCTCACCTTAGCAGCCATCAATATTGTAGAGAACTAACAGTCCCATTGAACACTAGGACACAAAATGTGATTCTTTTTTTTTTTTTTTTTTTCGCTTACCATTAGCTTGCAACCATATAAGCGACAACCATTGAGGAATTTTGTGAAAATAATTTGCAATCATGAAAGCTAAAATCACTGTAGACTTTTTTTCAAATAGTATGCAAGCATGCAATCTACCACCAATTCGACATTCCATCAAACAATTTTCAAGCATGCAATCTACATCCATTGAGGAATTTTAACAACAATTTGCAAGCATGCAATATATGGTGGATAAGGCATTCTTCCAAATAGTTGGCAAGCATACAATCTACTACCATTGAGGGACTAGTTAGCAGAGATGAAATAAATTTCCATAAATATGTTTATACTCTCATAGAGATAGTAAAACTAGAATTTCTAGAACATCATGAATCATATTAATATCATCAGTGGTAAAATTTCTGCTAATAACAGAACCAACAATCCCTACAACAGCGTCTAATCAGGAAATTTGACCAAATTATGGATCCATTTCTAAACATAACTTTTTCTTGGAATCACCATGGGGGTTACATGATCTCAAGGTATGAAAACCCCTTGATATTAAAGATTAATCACATCCAAAACTTCCACGAATGAAATTATTTAAAATACAAAACCGTGGATCTCAATTACCACTTTTTGTCGAACACATTGAATGCAAACTTTCCTCTACAACTCTAAATGAAGAAAGAGAACCCACAATTATGCTACTATGATTTTTTCATTGAATTTAAGTTCACTATGTGAGTTCTATTTCACTCGTTGCTTATTTTTAACAACTAAAGAGTTTCGTTCAAGTATATATATATATTTTGTTTTCAACATTCCATTTTCCTCTTCAGGATCAAACCCAACTTCTATATTATTTAGTTATCACACCAACCATACATGTATTCATTATTTATAGGTAGTGCATGATAAATTTAGCCATGTTTTTCCATTTTTTTTCTTCTGCACCATAATAATTTTTCTCACATTATGCATGCAAAGGTTGGTAATTAATCTACAATATAAACAGTGAGTGCTCAATATGGTTCATAGGTACAACAGAAGTTTTATTGTCTTTTATCCACATCCATATTAAAATTTCATGAGAACAACTTTTAAAGAAACATTATAAATGTCTACTCTTTCATGCAGTCATTAATCATGCAACATGCATCTCATGTTAATTGTAGTATACTACAAGTTTAATTAAAATCGTACCTGAGATGATGCCCACTAGCATCATACCTCTACTTCCTTTTTTCATAACGATTCCCAAAAGGCGCCAGTGTTGCAACCTTTTTCTCTGATACCATTTGTAACATACCCCGATAACCTCGCAGGAAAAATGCATGGAGTTAGGACTTTTTTTCAACATTTACGAATGTGTAACCTTATAAATTTATTTATATATTTCTGCATTAACCATTTAAATACCCATTATCATCACTTAGAGAAATATTTAGCAAAAATCATACTGAGTTACACAACCATTAATTGTTCTTGTTGTAGCATATTAACTTAAATTTCCTGTTATAACTATGCATCGATCCCATGATCATTTTAATTCAATTAGTAGATCACTTAATTGATAATATCAACGTCATATCATGAAAGAAATTAACATCATCAGAACGACACAATTAACAGTCACATAAATAGACACCGATATACCCTGGAAACCCCGTAGGGTGAAAACCAGCAAACATTTAATTTTATTATTAAACGCTCGTGAGGGTTGTCACCCCTCACTCAATGGTTATAAGGGAGTCCATCCCTTGACCATTGTCATAAAATTTACATATAAAAATAATATTAAACGAAACATAACTAGCTATAAGTTATTACAATCATCATGATACCATTTACCCACGAATCATCAATCTCTGTCTTTGTATTCAGACTGTTTCCTTCAGGGGATCATTGTGCAATTGGAACTACTAAACCTACATGGACTAACAACTCTTTATCTTCCACAATGTTAAACTTGAAATTTACTTTTCTCAATTCATCCTTCTTTCCTGCCATTGCTGTCGTCAGCACACTTGATATCATGATTAGATAAAATATTAATAAACCAATAATCAATCTCTATTTGTGACACTTCAACAATTATTTGTATGCATGTATAAAACATAACCACATTGACATTAGTTTCCTTGTTTAACATCATTTCACATGAATTAGTAACAAATAAATCACTATCAAGCATCATCTTTCCACCAAACACTAAGAAAATATTTCATGCACTTTCATATTATTTCCAAAAGAAAGCTAACATACTATATAATAATACTGTGCATGCAAATGTGTCACACCTCCAGTTTAGAAATTTTTTTTTTTTTTTTTTTTTTTTTTGAAGTACCTAGCTCATATGTATTCCACGCGATCCTTTGAGGATAGTTTATATATCTATTCCCCTCGTATATAAACATTTATATTTTTCTATATAACATATATGTTCAACATACAATTATCAACCATCTCTTTTTGGAGTATTTATAATCCCCCCTGGGTATATACGAAGTACACCTCTTATTAAGATCATTGACTCCATATTTTTATACCACATATAACTACCTATATACATCTTTTATTAAGATATTGGACCCAAATTTATATTCCACATATAATTACCTATATACACCTCTTATAAGATATTGGACCCATAATTATATTCCACATATAATTACCTATATACACCTCTTATAAGATATTGGACCCATATTTATATTCCAAATATAATTATTTATAGGTATATATGTGTAACCCATATGCCGATACCTTTGAAGCACACCTACCTAGATTCCCCTTTTAACACTATGATTAAATATGAATTAGAGATGTCGACTTTATTCATTCGACCAATGTATATGGTCATATACCCCACGACCTTTTAATAATAAGAGGGTTGACACGCATGTACCTATACGGCGTGGAATTGTTGTTATATAATTTTGTTAAAACCTCCGTCGTACAGGAGCACCTACCCAACTGTTTCATGAATCAATATTGTATATATATCAATGGCGACTTTCACATTAAAATTTGTTGTCATGCGTAATTATTTCCGGTTCATCATATGCCTACTTTACATTTCCTTTTCTCCTTAACTAATACCGACAATTTATCCATCTATGCCTGGCGTTATGAAATTGTAGGGTTTAAATGAGACTAGACTGATCAACTAATTCATGAATCCGATTTCCTTTTACGTCTAACTTAACACGGTGTCTTGGCGTATTGCACAGGTTATCAGGGCGGCTATATGCAATTTGTCGATTACCCTCCACGTAACGCAACTGGCGCGGGCATACCATTTCTCGTTTGCATCTGGAACCCACGTTCTACGCGTCAAGCTTCTGGGAGGAAGTACACCCTGCTAATATGGTTACGGTGCTTATGAGCCGCCTAGTTCACAGTATATTTGGCGGTCGCTGGTGTGAAACCTCGGTGTGCTACGTTTCCTGGTGTTAACCTAATGTTTGGTGCATACGACGTCCAACCTTTCCGGCGCCCCTTTGATGTCCCCGGTACTCTTCTGCTACGTGTTGTGTCTACCCAATCTATCTTGGGATTTCTTACTCGTTATCGGGCAGAGGGTTTAGGGTTACAGAGGTACCTTAAATCTGAGGGTACTCTATCTGTCGATTCATCAGGTTCCCTCCTACTTCAGGTATGCGACCCTTCTTCATTTCATTTCTATAAGTTTCGGGGTGATTCAAATGCAGGGATGTTTGTTTCAATCTCGATGATACTGGAGAGTTACCATTACGTCTGCGCCAAGAGGGTAACAGATCGCCGTCTCCATCTATTTACTGGTGATCCGAGAGCGAGTCTGTCCTCTTGCGCGTGTTCGTAAACCTCTGGTTCCTTCTTGCCGCACCTCTGCAATCTCATGCGGAGGTAAACCTATTCATTTAGCTTGTGAATGTGTTAGGTTATTATGTTATCATTCCGGTTTACTCGTTCGATGTTAGCTCAGTCTGGTTTACGATTTATATCTCTGTGCCTGCTCCCTTGAGGATTAATGGCTATTCATTATCGGGTTCATATGAGGCAACTGGTACCAATTATGCTCTATCGGTGACCTACCTCCTTGAACGACATTTTAACGTCTGCCTAGCTGTTGTTTCCATGTGCTACTCTCCATGCAAGCATGGATCATACCACTCTGGCGGGGAAAGTTTTCCACAGTCCCTCAGACGTTTATTTGAATAAACTGCAGGTCTATTTACTTCCGCGATTAGTTGTAGCGTTCACCATTGCGTTAAACTCAATCCTGTGTATTTTATTCTTTTCAACTACTGTATTTACTTGTTCAGAGATGTCGCGGCCTAGTTATGCATGTTTTCCAGAGAATTTACGTATGGTGAACTTACTGTATCACTGTTTATACTCGTTATGATTCGCCAGTAGATAACTGGGATCCTATGTGGCTCGTTGCTCATCGGTTCGCCAAGCTCTCGCTCTACGAGCGATACCAGAATGATATATCCCTATGATATTCGGAACTTCTCTAGGTTCTCTGTTTTAAAACAAGATATAAAATCGTGCGGCGATTTCTGCTACCGGAATGATAATCTACCCTTGTCGCCCTTAGATTCTAATTTTGTTACTTTCGTTCACTTGCGATTCGGATTGTGTTTTTATTTCAGTTGTGGTAGCGTTTGTGAAAATTCACTACCGTCGTAGTGATGAGTTTATATTTCACTCCAGATTTTTAATTTACCGCCACGTACCTTTAATAGAGTAACGAGGTATTAGTTTTAATGGCGACAAGAAATCTTATGTATAAATCTATTATACTGACCTTCTGAATTTGCATATACGTCTTCTGTTGGCATATAGGGTTTACTGCTGTATGATTCGCATACCTAACTTTTCCTTTGCGGCATGTAATTTATATATATAGATAGGCCTTACCTTTTTAATTTTTTTTTTTTTGAACCGATATGGTCGACGAACCCGATAGGGTTGACATGACATATATAGTTTCATGTGTTCAGCTCTTCAAAAAGGACCTTTCGGCATTTGTGCTTATGAATTCATGAGGTCGACTATTGGTTTACATGCAAGTATCAATATTAATTTGTTTATGTAATAATGTCTCATAGCATAGATGAAATTTATATTCATAGTGTTTACTTCAAGGTTCTTGTTTTTCATTTAACAAGTGATATACTTTTAGCATATAGTTTCTATACATGCGATTACATTCCTCTAAGGAAAAATTACTACTATGTTAGTATAGTTGTGAATACCATATGAATTTCAGTTTGGTTACCATAATTTCCTAGCATAATTATGGGTACATAATGTCACCTAGGTATTTTTATATGTAATAAATAGTCATTATGTTGTATAACTGAACTTATACTTTAATCTTTGACTATGATGCTCAATTCAGGGAGTGGAGATGGATTTTTAAAACATAATGGGCTCTCTATTTGCTATCAATGGTGTATTTCTCCTGTAGCATAGAATTTCTTTTCAAGCTAGAAAATGTCGACATGTCAAATCCGACATCTTTGATTTCCTTCTATGATATCTCTAGATAAATTAATATAGTTTTCCACTTACCTATTAGCATAAAATTTCACAGTTATACACATATATGGTGTAGGTAATATTCACTTTTCTGGCATAAGTTCAAATTTCAAAATTCATTGTATTTACTTTCAGCAGTTGGTATTTATACCAGATATTTCTAGTATTGATGTGATATTCCTTTAGCAGATTCATAAGCATAAAATATCACAATTGTGCCTACCCTGACCCAACAATAATTTATAATCTATAGAGTGTAAGTAACTTCAGATTTAAACCAATCCTTGGTTTAGAGATTCTAGAGTTTCTACTCTAGAGAATTTCTGGTCTGCAACTAAACAGATCTGGAAGGTGAATACCTAAGGATGGGTTCTGTTAAATGTAGTACCAAAATTTTGCAATGTCATAAAATAAAATTTTATATGTAGCCAATTCATACTGTAATAAGACATAGCAACAAGAATTTCAGAACATACCACACAATCTGCAAAATGACCAACCTCCCAACCTTAGAATCCTCTTTATCTCCCAGGATTCACCCTCGAGCAGAGATCACCTCCTAGCACAGATCAACCTTTGATCTGCTTAGGAGCAGCTTATTTAAGCTCATAATTTCCCCAAAGCATGTTTCTAATTCTGCGTCCAGAATAGCAGGATGCTTTCTTTCCTGTTTAGCCTAGGCTTCCCCTCTTGGGATTCTTTAAAGCTGCTTTAAGCTTTTCCTCAGCTTTTCCAGCTTTTTCTCACCTCTTCCCAAATACTCCTCTTCATTGGGGAAACTTAGATTCCTCCTCAAATCTAAATAAATTTCTTTCAAGGATTTTTGAAATATTTTTGGGGATTTTTTGCCTTATCCATCCTCATGGATTTGGCAAGTGATCTCAAATTCTCTTTTTGGTCAAAATGCACAATCATTTTATTTATTTCCTCAAATAAAATATGCAATTACATTCACACCATACTTATCCCTTGGGGTCCACCCCCTTAGGATTAAAGTTCAAATGTCTAACTTTAAAAAAATTCAACACACAAATTGGGGGTGTTACATATTCCCCCTCTGAAAATAAACACCATCCTCGGTGTTCTTATTCAACTCCTAGAGTTCATTTAAACAAAAATGGATATTTCTCCATCATTTCAGCTTCCCTTTCCCAGGTGGCTTCTTCAGCAGTAAAGTGCTTCCACTGCACTTTTACTCTGGCCACTGTTCTGTTTCTCAATTCAATTTCTTCCCGCTCCAATATTTGAAGCGGTTATGGCAGAAACTCCCCTTCTGGTTCCACCTGTACAACATTCCAATCAACTATGTGAGAAGCATCATGCACATATCTTTTTAATAATGAAACATGAAATACATTATGCACTCTAACATGGGGTGGTAAGGCCAGCTTGTAAGCCACTCGTCCCACCCTTTCTAACACCTCAAAAGGCCCACAATATCTAGGAGCCAGTTTTGCACAACTTCCTGCATAAAGTGTGCTCTTTTTGGGTTTGATGCGAAAATACTCATGATCCCCCACATTGAATTCTCGGTGTACCCTCTTCTTATCAGCATAACTCTTCTGTTGGTCTTGTGCTGTCTTTATATTTCTCTGTATTTGTTTAACAATTCTTTCCATCTCTTGTAGTGCATCTGGTCCCAACACTAGTTTATCCTCTGGTTGACTCCAACTCAAGGGAGTACGGCAGTTTCTCCCATAGAGTGCCTCGAACGGACTCATCTTAATAGAGGATTGGTAGCTATTATTATAAGCAAACTCAGCTAGATGCAGATACTCTTCCCACTTTGATGGTCTATCCATCACATACATTCGCAACATATCCTCCAAGATTTGATTCGTCCTTTCTGTCTGCCCATCTGTTTGAGGGTGATAGGCAGTACTAAAATTCAGCTTAGTACCCATCCCTCCAAACAGTCCCTTCCAAAATGCTGCTGTAAACTTAGCATCTCGATCTGAGACAATTACTTTGGGAACTCCATGAAGCCTTACTATCTCCTTCAGGAAAACATTGGCTACTTGAGTTGTTCCGAAAGTAGATTTTACTGGTATAAAGTGAGCATCTTTTGTGAGAGTGTCTACTACTACCATCACAGAATCATGTTGATATTTAGTCTTGGGTAATCCTGTTATAAAATCCATGGAAACTGTGTCCCATTTCCATTCTGCAATTGGCAGGGGATTTAAAAGCCCTGCTGGGTGTTGATGCTCAACTTTGACCAGTTGACATTCCATACACCTACTTAGATACTCTGCCACATCTCTCTTCATTCCTGGCCAGAACAACTTCTTCTTCAAGGCTGTTAACATCTTTTGATATCCTGGATGTCCTGCATAGGGCTGTTTGTGATATTCATCTAGAATTTCTCTTTTCAATGACTCTATATTTGGAATATACAACCTGTTTTTGTAATAGAGCAGCCCTTTTTGGTTTTTAGTGAAATCAGTTTTATCCCTTTTCTGTAGTTTCACCAAGAGTGTTTCATAGTTGGGATCTTGATTTGCTGCTTTTACCACCAAATCCTCTATCTCCATCTGGGCACTACTCCCAATGTTGTTTAAATGTTGACAAGCATTTCTACTTAAGGCATCAGCAACTTTATTTTCTTTCCCCTTGATATGTTTTATGTCCATATCAAATTCACTTAGAAAAGACAGCCACCTGGCTTGTCTTGCATTCAGGTCAGTTTGGGAAAAAAAATATTTGAGGCTGATATGATCAATCATCAAGGTGAACTTCTTCCCCAACAGATAGTGCCTCCACATTTTTAAAGCATGAATAACAGCTGCAAATTCCAAATCATATGCACTATAATTCTATTCATGAGTTTTCAATTTTCTAGACTCATAAGCAATAACTGAATTTTCTTGCAATAGGACTCCTCCTAGCCCCTCTCTGCAAGCATCTGTACATACCACAAACTCTTTATCAGGATCAGCAATTTTTAATATAGGAGCTGAAATAAGTTTCTGTTTCAATTGTTCGAAACTGTTTTGACATTTCTCAGTCCACACGAACTTAACACCCTTTCTTTGTAATGATGTTATGGGATTGGCTATAGCAGAAAATCTCTCCACAAATCTGCGATAATAGCCTGCAATTCCCATAAATGATCTTACTGCTGAGACATCAGTGGAAACTGGCCATTCTTTAATGGCTTTTATCTTTTCAGGGTCAACAGCAAGCCCTTTTTCTGAAATAATATGGCCTAAATATTGAATTTTATCTTTATAAAATTCACATTTACTGAACTTGGCATATAGCTGGTTTTCTTTTAAAGTCTGCAACACTATTCTCAGGTGTTCCTTATGTTCTTCCTCATTTTTGGAGTAGACTAAGATATCATCTATGAACACAAGAACAAATTTGTCCAAATACTTATTCAACACACTGTTCATCAGACACATAAAGGTGGCAGGGGCATTCGTCAAACCAAAAGGTAGGACTACAAATTCATAATGCCCATACCTGGTTCGAAATGCTGTTTTGCTGATGTCTTCTTCTTTAATTCTGAGCTGGTGATACCCAGTCCTTAGGTCTATCTTGGAGAAGACTGAAGCTCCTCTCACTTGATCAAAAAGATCATCAATTCTAGGAAGTGGGTATCTATTCTTAATGGTCAATTTATTTAGTTGACGATAGTCAATACACATCCTAAAAGTTCCATTCTTCTTTTTCACAAATAAAACCGGTGCTCCCCATGGAGACACACTTGGTCTAATGTAACCCTTATCCAAAAATTCTTGCAGCTGCATCTTCAGCTCCGTCAGTTCTGGCGGACTCATCCGATAAGGAGCTCGGGAAATAGGTGTAGCTCCCGGCACCAGATCTATAGAAAAGTCAATCTCTCTTTTGGGGGGAAGATGAGGGATTTCCTTGGGAAAAACTTCCTTAAATTCTCTGATGACTGGTATAGTATCCAGTAACTCTTCCTGAGTTTGCTGTTCTATTTCTTCTACATGCACTACATAGACTTGGTATCCTTTCCTAGTTGTTCTTTTCAATTGTAAGGCTGATATTTGTCTTACTATAATGGGTTTTGGTTTCCCTTTTAGTGTAAAAGGTTTCCCTTCCTCATCTACACAATGCAGGGTTTTATCCCAGCAGTTCATCAGGGCTTTCTTCTTTTCCAGCCAATCCATTCCTATTAGCAGATCATAGGATCCTAATGGCAATATGTTCAGATTTACTTCTGTTGGGAACCCATTTAATTGTATTGCTGTTTTGGGCAACTTATGTGTGACTTTTCTCTTAGTTCCAGTGGCCAGCTGTACCAACCATGACTGCTGAAATTTTTCAGGTTTGATTTTACATTTTTCTACAATTCCAGGACTAATGTAACTCAAAGAAGCACCTGGATCAATCAAAACAGTAACAGGTAGGTCAGAAATCTTACCCTCCATTTCCACCATGGTCGCTTGATGTTCTGCTTGCCGATTTTCCAGGGCTGCACTGATGGTTGGTATGTTTCTGGCTATGTCATTGACTGTTGTTAACTCTCGCTCTCTGCTGATCATATGAATATTTCGATGAGGACAGTCCCTCATCATATGGGGTTCTCCACAGCCCCAACATTTCAGAGGTTCCTTCATTCTGACTGTCCCTTCCTTTTTATTGTTCCCTTCTACTGGTTTTGAAACCACTTGGGACTGAGCAGTTTGACTTTCCTTTGGTTTGCTTAACTTTTTCCTTTGATGATCCCTACCAAAATTCCTCAAATATGCTGGTTTTGGTCTTTTGCCTTTGAACTCACCCTTGTTCAGCCAGCTCTTCCCTTGTTCCGCTTTACCTTTAAACTGCTGATAGCATAATCTTGCTTTTCTAACAGCTTCATCCATGGTCTTTGGGTAGTCAAATTCAATTTTCTCCTTGTAAACAGTAGGCAAACAATTTAAAAACCTTTGCACCTTTGCCTTTTCTTCCCTAATGTAAGGAACATACCTCAGTAAATTTGTAAACTTAGTGACAAACTCATCAATAGTGAGCTGCCCTAGCCTAAGTTCATGGAATTCTTTTGCTTTATCGTCATAATAACGTTCATTCAAATAACGACTTTTGAACTTAGTCTGAAAATCCTCCCAAGTAACTGTCTTTTCATCAATGGCATGCACCATTTTTGTCTCTTCCCACCAGAGTGTAGCTTTTCCTTGTAGTTGGTACACAGCTAATCTAGCCTTCAGATTGCTCTCATATTCATAGACTTGGAAATACTTGATCATGTTTAGCAACCAAGCTTCAGCATCCTCCTCCTTCTCTCCATCATAGGAGGGAGGTTTGATCTTTCTAAATTCCCCTTGCAACTCTCTTTTCTACTTATGTTGATTTTTAGCTGCATCCTCATCCTCAGATTCATCCATCTTTCTTTTTCCAGAACCTTCGCCCTCCTGGCTGTTCCGGGAAGTTAGCTCTACGATGGCCCTCTTTGCTCCTTATTGGCTGATGACAACACTGTCATTTTTGGCTTCTTAGTTCCTTGACTCGTTGCATCCCACTAGGTGCAACATAGCCAATGCGGGGCATTGGGATGCAGGTAGCAAACTCATCCAGTGATCCACATAATCGCCTTCAGAAAGACCATTTCAGCTGTACACACTTACAACATGATTAGCAAAGTTTATAACCCCGAGAAAAACAACACAATATATGTATAAGCGGTGAGCCTGAGAAGCAGCCCAATTTGTTGTAACTAGGGCTCAGATACCATTTGTCACACCTCCGAGTTTTAGAAATTTTTTTTTTTTTTGAAGTACCTAGCTCATATGTATTCCACACGATCCTTTGAGGATAGTTTATATATCTGTTCCCCTCGTATATAAACATTTATATTTTTCTATATAACATATATGTTCAACATAAAATTATCAACCATCTCTTTTTGGAGTATTTATAATCCCCCCTGGGTATATACGAAGTACACCTCTTATTAAGATCATTGACTCCATATTTTTATACCACATATAACTACCTATATACATCTTTTATTAAGATATTGGACCCAAATTTATATTCCACATATAATTACCTATATACACCTCTTATAAGATATTGGACCCATAATTATATTCCACATATAATTACCTATATACACCTCTTATAAGATATTGGACCCATATTTATATTCCAAATATAATTATTTATAGGTATATATGTGTAACCCATATGCCGATACCTTTGAAGCACACCTACCTAGATTCCCCTTTTAACACTATGATTAAATATGAATTAGAGATGTCGACTTTATTCATTCGACCAATGTATATGGTCATATACGCCACGACCTTTTAATAATAAGAGGGTTGACACGCATGTACCTATACGGCGTCGAATTGTTGTTATATATTTTTGTTAAAACATCCGTCGTACAGGAGCACCTACCCAACTGTTTCATGAATCAATATTGTATATATATCAATGGCGACTTTCACATTAAAATTTGTTGTCATGCGTAATTATTTCCGGTTCATCGTATGCCTACTTTACATTTCCTTTTTACCTTAACTAATACCGAAAATTTATCCATCTATGCCTGGCGTTATGAAATTGTAGGGTTTAAACGAGACTAGACTGATCAATTAGTTTATGAATCCGATTTCATTTTACGTCTAACTTAACACGGTGTCTTGGCGCATTGCACAGGTTATCAGGGCGGCTATATGAAATTCGTCGATTACCCTCCACGCCAAGCAACTGGCGCGGCATACCATTTCTCGTTTGCGTCTGGAACCCCCGTTCTACGCGTCAAGCTTCTGGGAGAAAGTACACCCTGCTAATACGGCTGCGGTGCTTATGAGCCGCCTAGTTCACAGTGTATTCGGCGGTCGCTGGTGTGAAACCTCGGTGTGCTACATTTCCTGGTATTAACCTAATGTTTGGTGCATACGGCGCCAAACCTTTACGGCGCCCCTTTGATGTCCCCGGTACTCTTCTGCTACGTGTTGTGTCTACCCAATCTATCTTGGGATTTCTTACTCGTTATCGGGCAGAGGGTTTAGGGTTACAGAGGTACCTTAAATCTGAGGGTACTCTATCTATCGATTCATCAGGTTCCCTCCTACTTCAGGTATGCGACCCTTCTTCGTTTCATTTCTATAAGTTTCGGGGTGATTCAAACGCAGGGATGTTTGTTTCAGTCTCGATGATACTTGAGAGTTACCATTACGTCTGCGCGAAGAGGGTAACAGATCGCCGTCTCCATATATTTACTGGAGATCCGAGAGCGATTCTGTCCTCTTGCGCGTGTTCGTAAACCTCTGGTTCCTTCTTGCCGCACCTCTGCAATCTCATGCGGAGGTAAACCTATTCGTTTAGCTTGTGAATGTGTTAGGTTATTATGTTATCATTCCGGTTTACCCGTTCGATGTTAGCTCAGTCTGGTTTACGATTTATATCTCTGTGCCTGCTCCCTTGAGGATTAATGGCTATTCATTATCGGGTTCATATGAGGAAACTGGTACCGATTATGCTATATCGGTGACCTACCTCCTTGAACGACATTTTAACGTCTGCCTAGCTGTTGTTTCCATGTGCTACTCTCCATGCAAGCATGGATCATACCACTACGTCGGGGAAAGTTTTCCCTGGTCCTGAGACGTTTATTTGAATAAAATGCAGGTCTATTTACTTAAGATTAGTTGCTTGTGATTTTGCTATTCGTTAAACTCAATCTGTGCTTTTATTCTTTTCAACTACTGCATTTACTTGTTCAGGGATATCGCGGCATAGTTAGACATGTGTTCCAGAGAATTTACGTATGGTGAACTTACTGTTTGAATGTCTATACTTGTTATGGTTCGGCAGTAGTTAACTGAAAATTTATATGGCTGGTTGGCTCATGGGTTCGCCCAACTCTCGCTCTACGAGCGATAACGAATGATATATCCCTATATGTTGGAACTTCTCCTCTGAGTTTTACGTTTTAAAACAAGATATAAAATCGTGCGCGTTTACCCCTGCGAGAATGATAGTATATAAGTCGCCCTTAGATTCTAATTTTGTTACTTTCGTTCACTTGCGATTCGGATTGTGTTTTTATTTCAGTTGTGGTAGCGTTTGTGAAAATTCACTACCGTTGTAGTGATGAGTTTATATTTCACTCCAGATTTTTAATTTACCGCCACGTACCTTTAATAGAGTAACGAGGTATTAGTTTTAATGGCGACGAGAAATCTTATGTATAAATCTATTATACTGACCTTCTGAATTTGCATATACATCTTCTGTTGGCATATAGGGTTTATTGCTGTATGATTCACATACCTAACTTTTCCTTTGCCGCATGTAATTTATATATATAGATAGGCCTTACCTTTTTAATTTTTTTTTTTTGAACCGATATGGTCGACGAACCCGATAGGGTTGACATGACATATATAGTTCATGTGTTTAAATACCAAAAAGGACCTTTCGGCATTTGTCCTTACGAATTGATGAGGTCGACTATTGGTTTACATGCAAGTATCAATATTAATTTGTTTATGTAATAATGTCTCATAGCATAGATGAAATTTATATTCATAGTGTTTACTTCAAGGTTCTTGTTTTTCATTTAACAAGTGATATACTTTTAGCATATAGTTTCTATACATGCGATTACATTCCTCTAAGGAAAAATTACTACTATGTTAGTATACTTGTGAATACCATATGAATTTCAGTTTGGTTACCATAATTTCCTAGCATAATTATGGGTACATAATGTCACCTGGGTATTTTTATATGTAATAAATAGTCATTATGTTGTATAACTGAACTTATACTTTAATCTTTGACTATGATGCTCAATTCAGGGAGTGGAGATGGATTTTTAAAACATAATGGGCTCTCTATTTGCTATCAATGGTGTATTTTTCCTGTAGCATAGAATTTCTTTTAAAGATGGAAAAGATTGACATGTAAACTCCTACATCTTTGATTTATTTCTAGGATGTCTATAGATCAACTAATATAGTTTTCCACTTACCTATGAACATAAAGTTTCACAGTTATACAATTATATATTGTATGAAATCTTCACTTTTCTGGCATAAGTTCAAGTGTCAAGATTCATTATATTTACTTCCAGTAATTGGTATTTATACCAGATATTTCTAGTATTGATGTGATATTCCTTTAGCAGATTCATAAGAGAATAAAAAATATCACAATTGTGCCTACTGACCCAATAATAATTTATCATCTATAGAGTGTAAGTAACTTGATTTAAACCAATCCTTGGTTTTAGAGATGCAGGTTTACTCTGAAAATTTGCAGTCACCCTTCAACAGATACGGGAGGTGAGCTCTTTGGGATGGGTTAGTTAAATGTAGTAGCAAAATTTTTCATTGTCATAAAATAAAATTTTATATGTAGCCAATTCATACTCTAATAAGACATAGTAACAAGAATTTCAGAACATACCACAAAATCTGCAAAATGACCAACCTCCCAACCTTAGAGTCCTCTTTATCTCCCAGGACTCACCCCCGAGCAGAGATCACCTCCCAGATAGATCAACCCCTGATCTGCTTAGGAGCAGCTTATTTAAGCTCATAATTCCCCAAAGCATGTTTCTAATTCTGCGTCCAGAATAGCAGGATGCTTTCTTTCCTGTTTAGCCTAGGCTTCCCATCTTGGGATTCTTTAAAGCTGCTTTAAGCTTTTCCTTAGCTTTTCCAGCTTTTCTTTACCTCTTCCCAACTACTCCTCTTCATTGGGGAAATTTAGATTCCTCCTCAATCTAAATTAATTTCTTTCAACGATTTTTGAAAGATTTTGGGGATTTGTTTCCTTATCCATCCTCATGGATTTGGCAAGTGATCTCTAATTCTCATCTTGGTCAAAATGCACAATCATTTTATTTATTTCCTCAAATAAAATATGTAATTACATTCACACCATACTTATCCCTTGGGGTCCACCCCCCCTTAGGATTAAATTCAAATGTCCAAGTTTAAAAATTCAACACACAAATTGGGGGTGTTACATATTCCCCCTCTGAAAATAAACACCGTCCCCGGTGTTCTTATTCAACTACTAGAGTTCATTTAAACAAAAATGGATATTTCTCCATCATTTCAGCTTCCCTTTCCCAGGTGGCTTCTTCAGCAGTAAAGTGCTTCCACTGCACTTTTACTCTGACCACTGTTCTGTTTCTCAATTCAATTTCTTCTCGCTCCAATATTTGAAGCGGTTCTGGTAGAAACTCCCCTTCTGGTTCCACCTGTACAACATTCCAATCAACTATGTGAGAAGCATCATGCACATATCTTTTTAATAATGAAACATGAAACACATTATGCACTCTAACATGGGGTGGTAAGGCCGGCTTGTAAGCCACTGGTCCCACCCTTTCTAGAATTTCAAAAGGCCCACAATATCTAGGTGCAAGTTTTGCACAACTTCCAGCATAAAGTGTGCTCTTTTTGGGTTTGATGCGTAAATACACATGATCCCCCACTTTGAATTCTCGGTGCACCCTTTTTTTATCAGCATAGCTCTTCTGTCGGTCTTGTGCTGCCTTTATATTTCTCTGTATTTGTTTAACAATTCTTTCCATCTCTTGTAGTGCATCTAGTCCCAACACCAGTTTATCCTCTGGTTGACTCCAACTCAAGGGAGTACGGCACTTTCTCCCATAGAGTGCCTCGAACGGACTCATCTTAATAGAGGATTGGTAGCTATTATTATAAGCAAACTCAGCTAGATGCAGATACTCTTCCCACTTTGATGGTTTATCCATCACATACATTCGCAACATATCCTCCAATATTTGATTCGTCCTTTGTCTGTCCATCTGTTTGAGGGTGATAGGCAGTACTAAAATTCAGCTTAGTACCCATCCCTCCAAACAATCCCTTCCAAAACTCTGCTGTAAACTTAGCATCTCTATCTGAGACAATTACTTTGGGAACTCCATGAAGCCTTACTATCTCCTTCAGGAAAACATTGGCTACTTGAGCTGTTCCGAAAGTAGATTTCACTGGTATGAAGTGAGCAGCTTTTGTGAGAGTGTTGACTACTACCATCACAGAATCATGTTGATATTTAGTCTTGGGTAATCCTGTGATAAAATCCATTGGAAATTGTGTCCCACATCTCTCTTCATTCTTGGCCAGAACAACTTCATCTTCAAGGCTATTAACATCTTTTGATATCCGGGATGTCCTGCGTAGGGCTGTTTATGATATTCATCTAGAATTTGTCTTTTCAATGACTCTATATTTGGAATATACAACCTGTTTTTGTAATAGAGCAGCCCTTGTGGGTTTTTAGTGAAATCTGTTTTATCTCTTGTCTGTAATTTCACCAAGAGTGCTTCATATTCAGGATCTTGAGTTGTTGCTTTTCCCACCAATTATATCTCCATCTGGGCACTACTCCCAATCTTTACTCAACCAAATCGCCTTAAACATTTCTTTTTAAAAGAACATCGGTAAATTTATTTTTTTCTTTTCCCTTGATATGTTTATGTCCATATCAAATTCACTTGGAAAGATAGCCATACGGCTTGTCTTGCATTCAAATCAATTTGGGAAAAGAAATATTTAAGGCTAATATGATCAGTCATCAATGTGAACTTCTTCCCCAGCAGATAGTGCCTCCACATTTTTAAAGCATGAATAACAGCTGCCAATTCCAAATCATATGCACTATAATTCTGTTCATGAGTTTTCAATTTCCTAGACTCATAAGCAATAACTGAATTTTCTTGCACTAGGACTCCTCCTAGCCCCTCTCCGCAAGCATCTGTACATACCACAAACTCTTTATCAGGATCAACAATTTTTAATATAGGAGCTGAAATAAGTTTTTGTTTCAATTGTTTGAAACTGTTTTGACATTTCTCGGTCCACACGAACTTAACACCCTTCCTTTGTAGTGAGGTTATGGGATTTTCTATAGCAGAAAATCTCTCCACAAATCTGCGATAATAGCCTGCAATTCCCATAAATGATCTTACTGCTGAGACATCAGTGGGAACAGGCCATTCTTTAATAGCTCTTATCTTTTCAGGATCAACTGCCAACCCTTTTTCAGAGATTATATGACCCAAATATTGAATTTTATCTTTATAAAATTCACATTTACTGAACTTGGCATATAGCTGATTTTCTTTCAAAGTTTGCAACACTATTCTCAGGTGTTCCTTATGCTCTTCCTTATTTTTGGAGTAAACTAAGATATCATCTATGAACACAAGAACAAATTTGTCCAAATACTTATTCAACACACTGTTCATCAGACACATAAATGTGGCAGGGGCATTCGTCAAACCAAAAGGTAGGACTACAAATTCATAATGCCCATACCTGGTTTGAAATGTTGTTTTGCTGATGTCTTCTTCTTTAATTCTGAGCTGGTGATACCCAGTCCTTAGGTCTATCTTGGAGAAGACTGAAGCTCCTCTCACTTGATCAAAAAGATCATCAATTATAGGAAGTGGATATCTATTCTTAATGGTCAACTTGTTCAGTTGACGATAGTCAATGCACATCCTAAAAGTTCCATCCTTCTTTTTAACAAATAAAACAGGTGCTCCCCATGGAGACACACTTGGTCTAATGTAACCCTTATCCAATAATTCTTGCAGTTGCATCTTCAGTTCCATCAGTTCTGGCGGGCTCATCCGATAAGGGGCTCGGGAAATAGGTGTAGCTCCCGGCACCAGATCTATAGAAAACTCAATCTCTCTTTTGGGGGGGAGATGAGGGATTTCCTTGGGAAAGATTTCCTTAAACTCTCTGATGACTGGTATAGCATCCAGTAACTCTTCCTCAGTTTTCTGTTCTATTTCTTCTACATGCACTGCATAGACTTGGTATCCTTTTCTAGCTGTTCTTTTCAATTGTAAGGCTGATATTTGTCTTACCACAATGGGTTTTGGTTTCCCTTTTAGGGTAAAAGGTTTCCCTTCATCATCTACACAATGCAGGGTTTTATCCCAGCAGTTCATCAGGGCTTTCTTCTTTTCCAGCCAATCCATTCCTATCAGCAGATCATAGGATCCTAATGGCAATATGTTTAGATTTACTTCTGTTGGGAACCCATTTAATTGTATTGCTGTTTTGGGCAACTTATGTGTGACTTTTCTCTTCGTTCCAGTGGCCAGCTGTACTAACCATGACTGCTAGAATTTTTCAGGTTTAATTTTACATTTTTCTACAATTCCAGGACTAATGTAACTCAAAGAAGCACCTGGATCAATCAAAACAGTAACAGGTAGGTCAGAAATCTTACCCTCCAATTCCACCATGGTCGCTTGATGTTCTGCTTGCCGATTTTCCAGGGCTGCACTGATGGTTGGTATGTTTCTAGCTATGTCATTGACTGTTGTTGCCTCTCGCTCTCTGCTGATCATATGAATATTTTGATGAGGACAGTCCCTCATCATATGGGGTTCTCCACAGCCCCAACATTTCATAGGTTCCTTCATTCTGACTGTCCCTTCCTTTTTATTGTTCCCTTCTACTGGTTTTGAAACCACTTGGGACTGAGCAGTTTGACTTTCCTTTGGTTTGCTTAACTTTTTCCTTTGATGATCCCTACCAAAATTCCTCAAATATGTTGGTTTTTGTCTTTTGCCTTTGAACTCACCCTTGTTTAGCCAGCTCTTCCCTTGTTCCACTTTACCTTTCCTCATGCAGTGTTTGTAATATTTCTTATTGTCATGATCTGGAACATCCATTCAATTTCTCTTATAACAGAATAGGCAAACAATTCATCCTTTCTGCATGCCTTTTCTTCCCTAATGTAAGGAACATACCTCGGTAAATTTGTAAACTTAGTGACAAACTCAATGATAGTGGTACTTCTTCCTAATTAAATGGAATTCTTTTGCTTTATCGTCATAATAACATTCATTCAAATAACGACTTTTGAACTTAGTCTGAAAATATTCCCAAGTAGCTGTCTTTTCATCAATGGCATGCACCATTTTGTCTCTTCCCACGAAAGTGTAGCTTTCCTTGTAGCCATTTAATTTAATCTATCCTTGATTATCTCATACTCATATACTTGGAAGTACTTGATCATGTTCGGCAACCAAGCTTCGGCATTCCTCCTCCTTCTCTCCATCATAGGAGGGAGGTTTGATCTTTCTAAGTCTCCTGCAACTCTCTTTTAACATATTTTGATTTCTAGCTGCATCCTCATCCTCAGATTCATCCATCTTTCTTTTTCCAGAGCCTTCGCCTTCCTGACTGTTCCTGGAAGTTAGCTCTCTGATGAGCTTTTCCTGTTCCTTACTGGCTCATGACAACAGGTCATTTTGGCTTTTTCATTCAGCCAACTCTCGTTGCATCCGGTGCAACATAGCCAGTACCGGGGCATTGGGATCTGGAGTAGCAAACTCATTCCACAGATCCACATAAATCCCTTCACCTTCTTCCATTTCAACTGTATACACTTACAACACGGATTAGCAAAGTTTATAAACTGCAGAAAAAAAAAATATTTAATAAGCGGTGAGCATAAGCTTGTGACCCAATTTGTTGTAACTAGGGCTCCGATACCATTTGTCACACCTCCAGTTTAAATTTTTTTTTTTTTTTTTTTTTTTTTTTTAAGTACCTAGCTCATATGTATTCCACACGATCCTTTGAGGATAGTTTATATATATGTTCCCCTCGCATATATAAACATCTATATTTTTCTATATAACATATATGTTCAACATACAATTATCAACCATCTCTTTTTGGAGTATTTATAATCCCCCCTGGGTATATACGAAGTACACCTCTTATTAAGATCATTGACTCCATATTTTTATACCACATATAACTACCTATATACATATTTTATTAAGATATTGGACCCAAATTTATATTCCACATATACTTACCTATATACACCTCTTATAAGATATTGGACCCATAATTATATTCCACATATAATTACCTATATACACCTCATATAAGATATTGGACCCATATTTATATTCCAAATATAATTATTTATAGGTATATATGTGTAACCCATATGCCGATACCTTTGAAGCACACCTACCTAGATTCCCCTTTTAACACTATGATTAAATATGAATTAGAGATGTCGACTTTATTCATTCGACCAATGTATATGGTCATATACGCCACGACCTTTTAATAATAAGAGGGTTGACATGCATGTACCTATACGGCGTCGAATTGTTGTTATATAATTTTGTTAAAACATCCGTCGTACAGGAGCACCTACCCAACTGTTTCATGAATCAATATTGTATATATATCACTGGCGACTTTCACATTAAAAAAAATTTTCATGCGTAATTATTTCCGGTTCATCGTATGCCTACTTTACATTTCCTTTTCGCCTTAACTAATACTGACAATTTATCCATCTATGCCTAGCGTTATGAAATTGTAGGGTATAAACGAGACTAGACTGATCAACTAATTCATGAATCTGATTTCCTTTTACATCTAACTTAACACGGTGTCTTGGCGTATTGCACAGGTTATCAGGGCGGCTATATGCAATTCGTCGATTACCCTCCACGCAACGCAACTGGCGCGGGCATACCATTTCTCGTTTGTGTCTGGAACCCACGTTCTACGCGTCAAGCTTCTGGGAGGAAGTACACCCTGCTAATACGGCTACGGTGCTTATGAGCCACCTATTTCACAGTATATTCGGCGGTCGCTGGTGTGAAACCTCAGTGTGCTACGTTTCCTGGTGTTAACCAAATGTTTGGTGCATACGGCGCCCAACCTTTTCGGCGCCCCTTTGATGTCCCCGGTACTCTTCTGCTACGTGTTGTGTCTACCCAATCTATCTTGGGATTTCTTACTCGTTATCGGGCAGAGGGTTTAGGGTTACAGAGGTACCTTAAATCTGAGGGTACTCTATCTGTTGATTCATCAGGTTCCCTCGTACTTCAGGTATGCGACCCTTCTTCTTTTCATTTCTATAAGTTTCGGGGTGATTCAAACGCAGGGATGTTTGTTCCAGTCTCGATGATACTGGAGAGTTACCATTACGTCTGCGCCAAGAGGGTAACAGATCGTCGTCTCCATCTATTTACTGGAGATCCGAGAGCGATTTTGTCCTCTTGCGCGTGTTCGTAAACCTATGGTTCCTTCTTGCCGCACCTCTGCAATCTCATGCAGAGGTAAACCTATTCATTTAGCTTGTGAATGTGTTGGGTTATTATGTTATCATTCTATTTGCCGTTCGATGTTAGCTCGATGCAGTTTCTGATTTATATCTCAGTACCTTGCTCCCTTGAGGATTAATGGCTATTCATTATCGTAGTTGCATGTTGGTTCACGATACCAGATTATGCTATATCGGTGACCTACCTCCTTGAACGACATTTTTAACGTCTGCATAGCTATTATTTCACTGTGATACTTTCCTTGCAAGCATGGATCATACCACGCTGGTGGGGGAAGTTTTCCACAGTCCCTCAGACGTTTATTTGAATAAAGCTATAACGAGGGTCTATTTACTTCCGCGATTAGTTGTAGCGTTCACCATTGCGTTAAACTCAATCCTGTGTATTTTATTCTTTTCAACTACTGTATTTACTTGTTCAGAGATGTCGCGGCCTAGTTATGCGTGTTTTCCAGAGAATTTACGTATGGTGAACTTACTGTATGACTGTTTATACTCGTTATGATTCGCCAGTAGATAACTGGGATCCTATGTGGCTCGTTGGCTCATCGGTTCGCCAAGCTCTCGCTCTACGAGCGATAACAGAATGATATATCCCTATGATATTCGGAACTTCTCTAGGTTCTCTGTTTTAAAACAAGATATAAAATCGTGCGGCGATTTCTTCTACCGGAATGATAATCTACCCTCATCGCCCTTAGATTCTAATTTTGTTACTTTCGTTCACTTGCGATTCGGATTGCGTTTTTATTTCAGTTGTGGTAGCATTTGTGAAAATTCACTACCATCGTAGTGATGAGTTTATATTTCACTCCAGATTTTTAATTTACCGCCACGTACCTTTAATAGATTAAAGAGGTATTAGTTTTAATGGCGACGAGAAATCTTTTGTATAAATCTATTATACTGACCTTCTGAATTTGCATATACGTCTTCTGTTGGCATATAGGGTTTACTGCTGTATGATTCGCATAACTAACTTTTCCTTTGCCGCATGTAATTTATATATATAGATAGGCCTTACTTTTTAATTTTTTTTTTTTTTGAACCGATATGGTCGACGAACCCGATAGGGTTGACATGACATATATAGTTCATGTGTTTAAATACCAAAAAGGACCTTTCGGCATTTGTCCTTACGAATTGATGAGGTCGACTATTGGTTTACATGCAAGTATCAATATTAATTTGTTTAGGTAATAATGTATCATAGCATAGATGGAATTTATATTCATAGTGTTTACTTCAAGGTTCTTGTTGTTCCTTTAACAAGTAATATAATTTTATCATATAGTTTCTATACATGTGATTTCATTCCTCTAAGGAAAGATTACTACTATGTTAGTATAGTTGTGAATACCATATGAATTTCAGTTTGGTTACCATAATTTCCTAGCATAATTATGGGTACATAATGTCACCTGGGTATTTTTATAGGTAATAAATAGTCATTATGTTGTATAACGGAACTTATACTTTAATCTTTGACTATGATGCTCAATTCAGGGAGTGGAGATGGATTTTTACAACATAATGGCTCTCTATTTGCTATCAATGGTGTATTTCTTCTGTAGCATAGAATTTCTTTTAAAGATAGAAAAGATTGACATGTAAACTCCTACATCTTGGATTTATTTCTAGGATGTCTATAGATCAGCTAATATAGTTTTCCACTTACATATGAACATAAAGTTTCATAGGTATACAATTATATGTTGTAGGAAATCTTCACTTTTCTGCATAAGTTTAAGTGTCAAAATTCATTATATTTATTTCCAGTACTTGGTATTTATACCAGATACTTCTAGTATTGATGTGATATTCCTTTAGCATATTCATAAGCATAAAAGATCACAATTGTGCCTACCCTGACCCAACCATAATTTATCATCTATAGAGTGTAAGTAACTTTAGATTTAAACCAATCCTTGGTTTAGAGATTCTGGAGTTTCTACTCTAGAGAATTTCTGGTTTGCAACTAAATAGATCTGGAAGGTGAATACCTAAGGATGGGTTCTGTTAAATGTAGTACCAAAATTTTGCAATGTCATAAAATAAAATTTTATATGTAGCCAATTCATACTGTAATAAGACATAGCAACAAGAATTTCAGAACATACCACACAATCTGCAAAATGACCAACCTCCCAACCTTAGAATCCTCTTTATCTCCCAGGATTCACCCCCGAGCAGAGATCACCTCCTAGCACAGATCAACCTCTGATCTGCTTAGGAGCAGCTTATTTAAGCTCATAACTTTTTCTTGGAATCACCATGGGGGTTACATGATCTCAAGGTATGAAAACCCCTTGATATTAAAGATTAATCACATCCAAAACTTCCATGGATGAAATTATTTAAAATACAAAACCGTGGATCTCAATTACCACTTTTTGTCGAACACATTGAATGCAAACTTTTCTCTACAACTCTAAATGAAGAAAGAGAACCCACAATTATGCTACTATGATTTTTTCATTGAATTTAAGTTCACTATGTGAGTTCTATTTCACTCGTTGCTTATTTTTAACAACTAAAGAGTTTCGTTCAAGTATATATATATATTTTGTTTTCAACATTCCATTTTCCTCTTCAGGGTCAAACCCAACTTCTATATTATTTAGTTATCACACCAACCATACATGTATTCATTATTTATAGGTAGTGCATGATAACTTTAGCCATGTTTTTCCATTTTTTTTTCTTATGCACCATAATAATTTTTCTCACATTATGCATGCAAAGGTTGGTAATTAATCTACAATATAAACAGTGAGTGCTCAAGATGGTTCATAGGTACAATAAAAGTTTTATTGTCTTTTATCCACATCCATATTAAAATTTCATGAGCACAACTTTTAAAGAAACATTATAAATGTCTACTCTTTCATGCAGTCATTAATTATGCAACATGCATCTCATGTTAATTGTAGTATACTACAAGTTTAATTAAAATCATACCTGAGATGATGCCCACTAGCATCATACCTCTACTTCCTTTTTGCATAATGATTCCCAAAAGGCGCCAGTGTTGCAACCTTTTGCTCTGATACCATTTGTAACATACCCCGATAACCTCGCAGGAAAAATGCATGGAGTTAGGACTTTTTTTCAACATTTACGAATGTGTAACCTTATAAATTTATTTATATATTTCTACATTAACCATTTAAATACCCATTATCATCACTTAGAGAAATATTTAGCAAAAATCATAGTGAGTTACACAACCATTAATTGTTCTTATTGTAGCATATTAACTTAAATTTCCTGCTATAACTATGCATCGATCCCATGATCATTTTAATTCAATTAGTAGATCACCTAATTGATAATATCAACGTCATATCATGAAAGAAATTAACATCACCAAAACGACACAATTAACAATCACATAAATAGACATCGATATACCCTGGAAACCCCGTAGGGTGAAAACCAGCAAACGTTTAATTTTATTATTAAACGCTCATGAGGGTTGTCACCCCTCACTCAATGGTTATAAGGGAGTCCATCCCTTGACCATTGTCATAAAATTTACATATAAAAATAATCTTAAACAAAACATAACTAGCTATAAGCTATTACAATCATCATGATACCATTTACCCACGAATCATCAATCTATGTCTTTGTATTCAGACTGTTTCCTTCAGGGGATCATTGTGCAATTGGAACTACTAAACCTACATGGACTAACAACTCTTTATCTTCCACAATGTTAAACTTGAAATTTCCTTTTCTCAAGTCATCCTTCTTTCCTGCCATTTCTGTCGTCAGCACACTTGATATCATGATTAGATAAAATATTAATAAACCAATAATCAATCTCTATTTGTGACACTTCAACAAATATTTATATGCATGTATAAAACATAACCACATTGACATTAGTTTCCTTATTTAACATCATTTCACATGCATTAGTAACAAATAAATCAATATCAAGCATCATCTTTCCACCAAACACTAATAAAATCTTGCATGCACTTTCCTATTATTTCCAAAAGAAAGCTAACATACTATATAATAATACTGTGCATGCAAATGTGTCACACCTCCAGTTTAGAATTTTTTTTTTTTTTTTTTTTTGAAGTACCTAGCTCATATGTATTCCACACGATCCTTTGAGGATAGTTTATATATCTGTTCCCCTCGTATATAAACATTTATATTTTTCTATATAACATATATGTTCAACATACAATTATCAACCATCTCTTTTTGGAGTATTTATAATCCCCCCTGGGTATATATGAAGTACACCTCTTATTAAGATCATTGACTCCATATTTTTATACCACATATAACTACCTATATACATCTTTTATTAAGATATTGGACCCAAATTTATATTCCACATATAATTACCTATATACACCTCTTATATGATATTGGACCCATAATTATATTTCACATATAATTACCTATATACACCTCTTATAAGATATTGGACCCATATTTATATTCCAAATATAATTATTTATAGGTATATATGTGTAACCCATATGCCGATACCTTTGAAGCACACCTACCTAGATTCCCTTTTTAACACTATGATTAAATATGAATTAGAGATGTCGACTTTATTCATTCGACCAATGTATATGGTCATATACCCCACGACCTTTTAATAATAAGAGGGTTGACACGCATGTACCTATACGGCGTGGAATTGTTGTTATATAATTTTGTTAAAACCTCCGTCGTACAGGTGCACCTACCCAACTGTTTCATGAATCAATATTGTATATATATCAATGGTGACTTTCACATTAAAATTTGTTGTCATGCGTAATTATTTCCGGTTCATCGTATGCCTACTTTACATTTCCTTTTCGCCTTAACTAATACCGACAATTTATCCATCTATGCCTGGCGTTATGAAATTGTAGGGTTTAAACGAGACTAGACTGATCAACTAATTCATGAATCCAATTTCCTTTTACGTCTAACTTAACACGGTGTCTTGGCGTATTGCACAGGTTATCTGGGCGGCTATATGCAATTCGTCGATTACCCTCCACGCAACGCAACTGGCGCGGGCATACCATTTCTCGTTTGCGTCTGGAACCCACGTTCTACGCGTCAAGCTTCTGGGAGGAAGTACACCCTGCTAATACGGCTATGGTGCTTATCAACAGCCTAGTTCACAGTATATTTGGCGGTCGCTGGTGTGAAACCTCCGTGTGCTACGTTTCCTGGTGTTAACCTAATGTTTGGTGCATACGACGCCTTTGATGTCCCCGGTACTGTTCTGCTACGTGTTGTGTCTACCCAATCTATCTTGGGATTTATTACTCGTTATCGGACAGAGGGTTTAGGGTTACAGAGGCACCTTAAATCTGAGGGTACTCTATCTGTCGATTCATCAGGTTCCCTCCTACTTCAGGTATGTGACCCTTCTTTGTTTCATTTCTATAAGTTTCAGGGTGATTCAAACGCAGGGATGTTTGTTTCAGTCTCGATGATACTGGAGAGTTACTATTACGTCTGCGCCAAGAGGGTAACAGATCGCCGTCTCTATCTATTTACTGGAGATCCGAGAGCGAGTCTGTCCTCTTGCGCGTGTTCGTAAACCTCTGGTTCCTTCTTGCCGCACCTCTGCAATCTCATGCGGAGGTAAACCTATTCATTTAGCTTGTGAATGTGTTAGGTTATTATGTTATCATTCCGGTTTACCCGTTCGATGTTAGCTCAGTCTGGTTTACGATTTATATCTCTGTGCCTACTCCCTTGAGGATTAATGGCTATTCATTATCGCGTTCATATGAGGCAACTGGTACCGATTATGCTATATCGGTGACCTACCTCCTTGAACGACATTTTAACGTCTGCCTAGCTGTTGTTTCCATGTGCTACTCTCCATGCAAGCATGGATCATACCACTTTGGCGAGGAAAGTTTTCCACAGTCCCTCAGACGTTTATTTGAATAAACTGCAGGTCTATTTACTTCCGCGATTAGTTGTAGCATTCACCATTGCGTTAAACTCAATCCTGTGTATTTTATTCTTTTCAACTACTATATTTACTTGTTCAGAGATGTCGCGGCCTAGTTATGCGTGTTTTCCAGAGAATTTACGTATGGTGAGCTTACTGTATCACTGTTTATACTCGTTATGATTCGCCAATAGATAATTGGGATCCTATGTGGCTCGTTGGCTCATCGGTTCGCCAAGCTCTCGCTCTACGAGCGATAACAGAATGATATATCCCTATGATATTCGGAACTTCTCTAGGTTCTCTAGTGCCTCCACATTTTTAAAGCATGAATAACAACTGCCAATTCAAAATCATATGCACTATAATTCTGTTCATGAGTTTTCAATTTCCTAGACTCATAAGCAATAACTGAATTTTCTTGCACTGGGACTCCTCCTAGCCCCTCTCTACAAGCATCTGTACATACCACAAACTCTTTATCACGATCAGCAATTTTTAATATAGGAGTTGAAATAAGTTTTTGTTTCAATTGTTCGAAACTGTTTTGACATTTCTCGGTCCACACGAACTTAACACCCTTCCTTTGTAGTGAGGTTATGGGATTTGCTATAGCAGAAAATCTCTCCACGAATATGCGATAATAGCCTGCAATTCCCATAAATGATCTTACTGCTGAGACATCAGTGGGAAGAGGCCATTCTTTAATAGCTCTTATCTTTTCAGGATCAACTGCCAACCCTTTTTCAGAGATTATATGACCCAAATATTGAATTTTATCTTTATAAAATTCACATTTACTGAACTTGGCATATAGCTTATTTTCTTTCAAAGTTTGCAACACTATTCTCAGGTGTTCCTTATGTTCTTCCTCATTTTTGGAGTAAACTAAGATATCATCTATGAACACCAGAACAAATCTGTCCAAATACTTATTCAACACACTGTTCATCAGACACATAAATGTGGCAGGGGCATTTGTCAAACCAAAAGGTAGGACTACAAATTCATAATGCCCATACCTGGTTCGAAATGATGTTTTGCTGATGTCTTCTTCTTTAATTCTAAGCTGGTGATATCCAGTCCTGAGGTCTATCTTGGAGAAGACGGAAGCTCCTCTCACCTGATCAAAAAGATCATCAATTCTAGGAAGTGGATATCTATTCTTAATGGTCAACTTGTTCAGTTGACGATAGTCAATGCACATCCTAAAAGTTCCATCCTTCTTTTTAACAAACAAAACAGGTGCTCCGCATGGAGACACACTTGGTCTAATATAACCCTTATCCAATAATTCTTGCAGCTGCATCTTCAGTTCCATCAGTTCTGGTGGACTCATCTGATAAGGAGCTCGGGAAATAGGTGTAGCTCCCGGCACCAAATCTATAGAAAAGTCAATCTCTCTTTTAGGGGGAAGATGAGGGATTTCCTTGGGGAAAACTTCCTTAAATTCTCTGATGACTGGTATAGCATCTATTAACTCTTCCTCAGTTTGCAGTTCTATTTCATCTACATGCACTGCATAGACTTGGTATCCTTTTCTAGCTGTTCTTTTCAATTGCAATGCTGATATTTGTCTTACCACAACGGGTTTTGGTCTCCCTTTTAGGGTAAAAGGTTTCCCTTCCTCATCTACACAATTCAGGGTTTTATCCCAGCAGTTCCTCAGGGCTTTCTTCTTTTCCAGCCAATCCATTCCTATCAGCAGATCATAGGATCCTAATGGCAATATGTTTAGATTTACTTCTGTTGGGAACCCATTTAATTGTATTGCTGTTTTGGGCAACTTATGTGTGACTTTTCTCTTAGTTCCAGTGGCCAGCTGTACCAACCATGACTGCTGAAAATTTTCAGGTTTAATTTTACATTTTTCTACAACTCCGGGACTAATGTAACTCAAAGAAGCACCTGGATCAATCAAAACAGTAACAGGTAGGTCAGAAATCTTACCCTCCATTTCCACCATGGTCGATTGATGTACTGCTTGCCGATTTTCCAGGGCTGCACTGATGGTTGGTATGTTTCTGGCTATGTCATTGACTGTTGTTGCCTCTCGCTCTCTGCTGATCATATGAATATTTCGATGAGGACAGTCCCTCATCATATGGGGTTCTCCACAGCCCCAACATTTCATAGGTTCCTTCATTCTGACTGTCCCTTCCTTTTTATTGTTCCCTTCTACTGGTTTTGAAACCACTTGGGACTGAGCAGTTTGAATTTCCTTTGGTTTGCTTAACTTTTTCCTTTGAAGATCCCTACCAAAATTCCTCAAATATGCTGGTTTTGGTCTTTTGCCTTTGAACTCACCCTTGTTCAGCCAGCTCTTCCCTTGTTCCGCTTTACCTTTAAACTGCTGATAGCATAATCTTGCTTTTCTAACAGCTTCATCCATGGTCTTTGGGTTGTCAAATTCAATTTTCTCCTAGTAAACAGTAGGAAAACAATTTAAAAACCTTTGCACCTTTTCCTTTTCTTCCATAATGTAAGGAACATACCTCAGTAAATTTGTAAACTTAGTGACAAACTCATCAATAGTGAGCTGCCCTACCCTAAGTTCATGGAATTCTTTTGCTTTATCGTCATAATAAAGTTCATTCAAATAACGACTTTTGAACTTAGTCTGAAAATCTTCCCAAGTAACTGTCTTTTCATCAATGGCATGCACCATTTTTGTCTCTTCCCACCAAAGTGTAGCTTTTCCTTGTAGCTGGTACACAACTAATCTAGCCTTCAGATTGCTCTCATACTCATATACTTGGAAGTACTTGATCATGTTCAGCAACCAAGCTTCAACATCCTCCTCCTTCTCTCCATCATAGGAGGGAGGTTTGATCTTTCTAAATTCTCCCTGCAACTCTCTTTTCTACTTATGTTGATTTCTAGCTGCATCCTCATCCTTAGATTCATCCATCTTTCTTTTTCCAGAACCTTCACCCTCCTGGCTGTTCCGGGAAGTTAGCTCTCTGATGAGCTTTTCCTGCTCCTTATTGGCTGATGACAACATGTCATTTTGGCTTCTTAGTTCAGCCAACTCATGTTGCATCCGGTGCAACATAGCCAGTACCGGGGCATTGGGATCTGGAGTAGCAAACTCATCCCGCAGATCCACATAAATCCCTTCACCTTCAGCCATTTCAACTGTACACACTTACAACACAGATTAGCAAAGTTTATAACTTCAGAAAAACAAAATATGTATAAGCAGTGAGCACAAAACGGCAGCCCAATTTGTTGTAACTAGGGCTCCGATACCATTTGTCACACCTCCAGTTTAGAAATTTTTTTTTTTATTTCATGCACTTTCCTATTATTTCCAAAAGAAAGCTAACATACTATATAATAATACTGTGCATGCAAATGTGTCACACCTCCAGTTTAGAAATTTTTTTTTTTTTTTTTTTTTTTTTTGAAGTACCTAGCTCATATGTATTCCACGCGATCCTTTGAGGATAGTTTATATATCTATTCCCCTCGTATATAAACATTTATATTTTTCTATATAACATATATGTTCAACATACAATTATCAACCATCTCTTTTTGGAGTATTTATAATCCCCCCTGGGTATATACGAAGTACACCTCTTATTAAGATCATTGACTCCATATTTTTATACCACATATAACTACCTATATACATCTTTTATTAAGATATTGGACCCAAATTTATATTCCACATATAATTACCTATATACACCTCTTATAAGATATTGGACCCATAATTATATTCCACATATAATTACCTATATACACCTCTTATAAGATATTGGACCCATATTTATATTCCAAATATAATTATTTATAGGTATATATGTGTAACCCATATGCCGATACCTTTGAAGCACACCTACCTAGATTCCCCTTTTAACACTATGATTAAATATGAATTAGAGATGTCGACTGTATTCATTCGACCAATGTATATGGTCATATACCCCACGACCTTTTAATAATAAGAGGGTTGACACGCATGTACCTATACGGCGTGGAATTGTTGTTATATAATTTTGTTAAAACCTCCGTCGTACAGGAGCACCTACCCAACTGTTTCATGAATCAATATTGTATATATATCAATGGCGACTTTCACATTAAAATTTGTTGTCATGCGTAATTATTTCCGGTTCATCATATGCCTACTTTACATTTCCTTTTCTCCTTAACTAATACCGACAATTTATCCATCTATGCCTGGCGTTATGAAATTGTAGGGTTTAAATGAGACTAGACTGATCAACTAATTCATGAATCCGATTTCCTTTTACGTCTAACTTAACACGGTGTCTTGGCGTATTGCACAGGTTATCAGGGCGGCTATATGCAATTTGTCGATTACCCTCCACGTAACGCAACTGGCGCGGGCATACCATTTCTCGTTTGCATCTGGAACCCACGTTCTACGCGTCAAGCTTCTGGGAGGAAGTACACCCTGCTAATATGGTTACGGTGCTTATGAGCCGCCTAGTTCACAGTATATTTGGCGGTCGCTGGTGTGAAACCTCGGTGTGCTACGTTTCCTGGTGTTAACCTAATGTTTGGTGCATACGACGTCCAACCTTTCCGGCGCCCCTTTGATGTCCCCGGTACTCTTCTGCTACGTGTTGTGTCTACCCAATCTATCTTGGGATTTCTTACTCGTTATCGGGCAGAGGGTTTAGGGTTACAGAGGTACCTTAAATCTGAGGGTACTCTATCTGTCGATTCATCAGGTTCCCTCCTACTTCAGGTATGCGACCCTTCTTCATTTCATTTCTATAAGTTTCGGGGTGATTCAAATGCAGGGATGTTTGTTTCAATCTCGATGATACTGGAGAGTTACCATTACGTCTGCGCCAAGAGGGTAACAGATCGCCGTCTCCATCTATTTACTGGTGATCCGAGAGCGAGTCTGTCCTCTTGCGCGTGTTCGTAAACCTCTGGTTCCTTCTTGCCGCACCTCTGCAATCTCATGCGGAGGTAAACCTATTCATTTAGCTTGTGAATGTGTTAGGTTATTATGTTATCATTCCGGTTTACTCGTTCGATGTTAGCTCAGTCTGGTTTACGATTTATATCTCTGTGCCTGCTCCCTTGAGGATTAATGGCTATTCATTATCGGGTTCATATGAGGCAACTGGTACCAATTATGCTCTATCGGTGACCTACCTCCTTGAACGACATTTTAACGTCTGCCTAGCTGTTGTTTCCATGTGCTACTCTCCATGCAAGCATGGATCATACCACTCTGGCGGGGAAAGTTTTCCACAGTCCCTCAGACGTTTATTTGAATAAACTGCAGGTCTATTTACTTCCGCGATTAGTTGTAGCGTTCACCATTGCGTTAAACTCAATCCTGTGTATTTTATTCTTTTCAACTACTGTATTTACTTGTTCAGAGATGTCGCGGCCTAGTTATGCATGTTTTCCAGAGAATTTACGTATGGTGAACTTACTGTATCACTGTTTATACTCGTTATGATTCGCCAGTAGATAACTGGGATCCTATGTGGCTCGTTGCTCATCGGTTCGCCAAGCTCTCGCTCTACGAGCGATACCAGAATGATATATCCCTATGATATTCGGAACTTCTCTAGGTTCTCTGTTTTAAAACAAGATATAAAATCGTGCGGCGATTTCTGCTACCGGAATGATAATCTACCCTTGTCGCCCTTAGATTCTAATTTTGTTACTTTCGTTCACTTGCGATTCGGATTGTGTTTTTATTTCAGTTGTGGTAGCGTTTGTGAAAATTCACTACCGTCGTAGTGATGAGTTTATATTTCACTCCAGATTTTTAATTTACCGCCACGTACCTTTAATAGAGTAACGAGGTATTAGTTTTAATGGCGACAAGAAATCTTATGTATAAATCTATTATACTGACCTTCTGAATTTGCATATACGTCTTCTGTTGGCATATAGGGTTTACTGCTGTATGATTCGCATACCTAACTTTTCCTTTGCGGCATGTAATTTATATATATAGATAGGCCTTACCTTTTTAATTTTTTTTTTTTTGAACCGATATGGTCGACGAACCCGATAGGGTTGACATGACATATATAGTTCATGTGTTCAGCTCTTCAAAAAGGACCTTTCGGCATTTGTCCTTATGAATTCATGAGGTCGACTATTGGTTTACATGCAAGTATCAATATTAATTTGTTTATGTAATAATGTCTCATAGCATAGATGAAATTTATATTCATAGTGTTTACTTCAAGGTTCTTGTTTTTCATTTAACAAGTGATATACTTTTAGCATATAGTTTCTATACATGCGATTACATTCCTCTAAGGAAAAATTACTACTATGTTAGTATAGTTGTGAATACCATATGAATTTCAGTTTGGTTACCATAATTTCCTAGCATAATTATGGGTACATAATGTCACCTAGGTATTTTTATATGTAATAAATAGTCATTATGTTGTATAACTGAACTTATACTTTAATCTTTGACTATGATGCTCAATTCAGGGAGTGGAGATGGATTTTTAAAACATAATGGGCTCTCTATTTGCTATCAATGGTGTATTTCTCCTGTAGCATAGAATTTCTTTTCAAGCTAGAAAATGTCGACATGTCAAATCCGACATCTTTGATTTCCTTCTATGATATCTCTAGATAAATTAATATAGTTTTCCACTTACCTATTAGCATAAAATTTCACAGTTATACACATATATGGTGTAGGTAATATTCACTTTTCTGGCATAAGTTCAAATTTCAAAATTCATTGTATTTACTTTCAGCAGTTGGTATTTATACCAGATATTTCTAGTATTGATGTGATATTCCTTTAGCAGATTCATAAGCATAAAATATCACAATTGTGCCTACCCTGACCCAACAATAATTTATAATCTATAGAGTGTAAGTAACTTCAGATTTAAACCAATCCTTGGTTTAGAGATTCTAGAGTTTCTACTCTAGAGAATTTCTGGTCTGCAACTAAACAGATCTGGAAGGTGAATACCTAAGGATGGGTTCTGTTAAATGTAGTACCAAAATTTTGCAATGTCATAAAATAAAATTTTATATGTAGCCAATTCATACTGTAATAAGACATAGCAACAAGAATTTCAGAACATACCACACAATCTGCAAAATGACCAACCTCCCAACCTTAGAATCCTCTTTATCTCCCAGGATTCACCCTCGAGCAGAGATCACCTCCTAGCACAGATCAACCTTTGATCTGCTTAGGAGCAGCTTATTTAAGCTCATAATTTCCCCAAAGCATGTTTCTAATTCTGCGTCCAGAATAGCAGGATGCTTTCTTTCCTGTTTAGCCTAGGCTTCCCCTCTTGGGATTCTTTAAAGCTGCTTTAAGCTTTTCCTCAGCTTTTCCAGCTTTTTCTCACCTCTTCCCAAATACTCCTCTTCATTGGGGAAACTTAGATTCCTCCTCAAATCTAAATAAATTTCTTTCAAGGATTTTTGAAATATTTTTGGGGATTTTTTGCCTTATCCATCCTCATGGATTTGGCAAGTGATCTCAAATTCTCTTTTTGGTCAAAATGCACAATCATTTTATTTATTTCCTCAAATAAAATATGCAATTACATTCACACCATACTTATCCCTTGGGGTCCACCCCCTTAGGATTAAAGTTCAAATGTCTAACTTTAAAAAAATTCAACACACAAATTGGGGGTGTTACATATTCCCCCTCTGAAAATAAACACCATCCTCGGTGTTCTTATTCAACTCCTAGAGTTCATTTAAACAAAAATGGATATTTCTCCATCATTTCAGCTTCCCTTTCCCAGGTGGCTTCTTCAGCAGTAAAGTGCTTCCACTGCACTTTTACTCTGGCCACTGTTCTGTTTCTCAATTCAATTTCTTCCCGCTCCAATATTTGAAGCGGTTATGGCAGAAACTCCCCTTCTGGTTCCACCTGTACAACATTCCAATCAACTATGTGAGAAGCATCATGCACATATCTTTTTAATAATGAAACATGAAATACATTATGCACTCTAACATGGGGTGGTAAGGCCAGCTTGTAAGCCACTCGTCCCACCCTTTCTAACACCTCAAAAGGCCCACAATATCTAGGAGCCAGTTTTGCACAACTTCCTGCATAAAGTGTGCTCTTTTTGGGTTTGATGCGAAAATACTCATGATCCCCCACATTGAATTCTCGGTGTACCCTCTTCTTATCAGCATAACTCTTCTGTTGGTCTTGTGCTGTCTTTATATTTCTCTGTATTTGTTTAACAATTCTTTCCATCTCTTGTAGTGCATCTGGTCCCAACACTAGTTTATCCTCTGGTTGACTCCAACTCAAGGGAGTACGGCAGTTTCTCCCATAGAGTGCCTCGAACGGACTCATCTTAATAGAGGATTGGTAGCTATTATTATAAGCAAACTCAGCTAGATGCAGATACTCTTCCCACTTTGATGGTCTATCCATCACATACATTCGCAACATATCCTCCAAGATTTGATTCGTCCTTTCTGTCTGCCCATCTGTTTGAGGGTGATAGGCAGTACTAAAATTCAGCTTAGTACCCATCCCTCCAAACAGTCCCTTCCAAAATGCTGCTGTAAACTTAGCATCTCGATCTGAGACAATTACTTTGGGAACTCCATGAAGCCTTACTATCTCCTTCAGGAAAACATTGGCTACTTGAGTTGTTCCGAAAGTAGATTTTACTGGTATAAAGTGAGCATCTTTTGTGAGAGTGTCTACTACTACCATCACAGAATCATGTTGATATTTAGTCTTGGGTAATCCTGTTATAAAATCCATGGAAACTGTGTCCCATTTCCATTCTGCAATTGGCAGGGGATTTAAAAGCCCTGCTGGGTGTTGATGCTCAACTTTGACCAGTTGACATTCCATACACCTACTTAGATACTCTGCCACATCTCTCTTCATTCCTGGCCAGAACAACTTCTTCTTCAAGGCTGTTAACATCTTTTGATATCCTGGATGTCCTGCATAGGGCTGTTTGTGATATTCATCTAGAATTTCTCTTTTCAATGACTCTATATTTGGAATATACAACCTGTTTTTGTAATAGAGCAGCCCTTTTTGGTTTTTAGTGAAATCAGTTTTATCCCTTTTCTGTAGTTTCACCAAGAGTGTTTCATAGTTGGGATCTTGATTTGCTGCTTTTACCACCAAATCCTCTATCTCCATCTGGGCACTACTCCCAATGTTGTTTAAATGTTGACAAGCATTTCTACTTAAGGCATCAGCAACTTTATTTTCTTTCCCCTTGATATGTTTTATGTCCATATCAAATTCACTTAGAAAAGACAGCCACCTGGCTTGTCTTGCATTCAGGTCAGTTTGGGAAAAAAAATATTTGAGGCTGATATGATCAATCATCAAGGTGAACTTCTTCCCCAACAGATAGTGCCTCCACATTTTTAAAGCATGAATAACAGCTGCAAATTCCAAATCATATGCACTATAATTCTATTCATGAGTTTTCAATTTTCTAGACTCATAAGCAATAACTGAATTTTCTTGCAATAGGACTCCTCCTAGCCCCTCTCTGCAAGCATCTGTACATACCACAAACTCTTTATCAGGATCAGCAATTTTTAATATAGGAGCTGAAATAAGTTTCTGTTTCAATTGTTCGAAACTGTTTTGACATTTCTCAGTCCACACGAACTTAACACCCTTTCTTTGTAATGATGTTATGGGATTGGCTATAGCAGAAAATCTCTCCACAAATCTGCGATAATAGCCTGCAATTCCCATAAATGATCTTACTGCTGAGACATCAGTGGAAACTGGCCATTCTTTAATGGCTTTTATCTTTTCAGGGTCAACAGCAAGCCCTTTTTCTGAAATAATATGGCCTAAATATTGAATTTTATCTTTATAAAATTCACATTTACTGAACTTGGCATATAGCTGGTTTTCTTTTAAAGTCTGCAACACTATTCTCAGGTGTTCCTTATGTTCTTCCTCATTTTTGGAGTAGACTAAGATATCATCTATGAACACAAGAACAAATTTGTCCAAATACTTATTCAACACACTGTTCATCAGACACATAAAGGTGGCAGGGGCATTCGTCAAACCAAAAGGTAGGACTACAAATTCATAATGCCCATACCTGGTTCGAAATGCTGTTTTGCTGATGTCTTCTTCTTTAATTCTGAGCTGGTGATACCCAGTCCTTAGGTCTATCTTGGAGAAGACTGAAGCTCCTCTCACTTGATCAAAAAGATCATCAATTCTAGGAAGTGGGTATCTATTCTTAATGGTCAATTTATTTAGTTGACGATAGTCAATACACATCCTAAAAGTTCCATTCTTCTTTTTCACAAATAAAACCGGTGCTCCCCATGGAGACACACTTGGTCTAATGTAACCCTTATCCAAAAATTCTTGCAGCTGCATCTTCAGCTCCGTCAGTTCTGGCGGACTCATCCGATAAGGAGCTCGGGAAATAGGTGTAGCTCCCGGCACCAGATCTATAGAAAAGTCAATCTCTCTTTTGGGGGGAAGATGAGGGATTTCCTTGGGAAAAACTTCCTTAAATTCTCTGATGACTGGTATAGTATCCAGTAACTCTTCCTGAGTTTGCTGTTCTATTTCTTCTACATGCACTACATAGACTTGGTATCCTTTCCTAGTTGTTCTTTTCAATTGTAAGGCTGATATTTGTCTTACTATAATGGGTTTTGGTTTCCCTTTTAGTGTAAAAGGTTTCCCTTCCTCATCTACACAATGCAGGGTTTTATCCCAGCAGTTCATCAGGGCTTTCTTCTTTTCCAGCCAATCCATTCCTATTAGCAGATCATAGGATCCTAATGGCAATATGTTCAGATTTACTTCTGTTGGGAACCCATTTAATTGTATTGCTGTTTTGGGCAACTTATGTGTGACTTTTCTCTTAGTTCCAGTGGCCAGCTGTACCAACCATGACTGCTGAAATTTTTCAGGTTTGATTTTACATTTTTCTACAATTCCAGGACTAATGTAACTCAAAGAAGCACCTGGATCAATCAAAACAGTAACAGGTAGGTCAGAAATCTTACCCTCCATTTCCACCATGGTCGCTTGATGTTCTGCTTGCCGATTTTCCAGGGCTGCACTGATGGTTGGTATGTTTCTGGCTATGTCATTGACTGTTGTTAACTCTCGCTCTCTGCTGATCATATGAATATTTCGATGAGGACAGTCCCTCATCATATGGGGTTCTCCACAGCCCCAACATTTCAGAGGTTCCTTCATTCTGACTGTCCCTTCCTTTTTATTGTTCCCTTCTACTGGTTTTGAAACCACTTGGGACTGAGCAGTTTGACTTTCCTTTGGTTTGCTTAACTTTTTCCTTTGATGATCCCTACCAAAATTCCTCAAATATGCTGGTTTTGGTCTTTTGCCTTTGAACTCACCCTTGTTCAGCCAGCTCTTCCCTTGTTCCGCTTTACCTTTAAACTGCTGATAGCATAATCTTGCTTTTCTAACAGCTTCATCCATGGTCTTTGGGTAGTCAAATTCAATTTTCTCCTTGTAAACAGTAGGCAAACAATTTAAAAACCTTTGCACCTTTGCCTTTTCTTCCCTAATGTAAGGAACATACCTCAGTAAATTTGTAAACTTAGTGACAAACTCATCAATAGTGAGCTGCCCTAGCCTAAGTTCATGGAATTCTTTTGCTTTATCGTCATAATAACGTTCATTCAAATAACGACTTTTGAACTTAGTCTGAAAATCCTCCCAAGTAACTGTCTTTTCATCAATGGCATGCACCATTTTTGTCTCTTCCCACCAGAGTGTAGCTTTTCCTTGTAGTTGGTACACAGCTAATCTAGCCTTCAGATTGCTCTCATATTCATAGACTTGGAAATACTTGATCATGTTTAGCAACCAAGCTTCAGCATCCTCCTCCTTCTCTCCATCATAGGAGGGAGGTTTGATCTTTCTAAATTCCCCTTGCAACTCTCTTTTCTACTTATGTTGATTTTTAGCTGCATCCTCATCCTCAGATTCATCCATCTTTCTTTTTCCAGAACCTTCGCCCTCCTGGCTGTTCCGGGAAGTTAGCTCTACGATGGCCCTCTTTGCTCCTTATTGGCTGATGACAACACTGTCATTTTTGGCTTCTTAGTTCCTTGACTCGTTGCATCCCACTAGGTGCAACATAGCCAATGCGGGGCATTGGGATGCAGGTAGCAAACTCATCCAGTGATCCACATAATCGCCTTCAGAAAGACCATTTCAGCTGTACACACTTACAACATGATTAGCAAAGTTTATAACCCCGAGAAAAACAACACAATATATGTATAAGCGGTGAGCCTGAGAAGCAGCCCAATTTGTTGTAACTAGGGCTCAGATACCATTTGTCACACCTCCGAGTTTTAGAAATTTTTTTTTTTTTTGAAGTACCTAGCTCATATGTATTCCACACGATCCTTTGAGGATAGTTTATATATCTGTTCCCCTCGTATATAAACATTTATATTTTTCTATATAACATATATGTTCAACATAAAATTATCAACCATCTCTTTTTGGAGTATTTATAATCCCCCCTGGGTATATACGAAGTACACCTCTTATTAAGATCATTGACTCCATATTTTTATACCACATATAACTACCTATATACATCTTTTATTAAGATATTGGACCCAAATTTATATTCCACATATAATTACCTATATACACCTCTTATAAGATATTGGACCCATAATTATATTCCACATATAATTACCTATATACACCTCTTATAAGATATTGGACCCATATTTATATTCCAAATATAATTATTTATAGGTATATATGTGTAACCCATATGCCGATACCTTTGAAGCACACCTACCTAGATTCCCCTTTTAACACTATGATTAAATATGAATTAGAGATGTCGACTTTATTCATTCGACCAATGTATATGGTCATATACGCCACGACCTTTTAATAATAAGAGGGTTGACACGCATGTACCTATACGGCGTCGAATTGTTGTTATATATTTTTGTTAAAACATCCGTCGTACAGGAGCACCTACCCAACTGTTTCATGAATCAATATTGTATATATATCAATGGCGACTTTCACATTAAAATTTGTTGTCATGCGTAATTATTTCCGGTTCATCGTATGCCTACTTTACATTTCCTTTTTACCTTAACTAATACCGAAAATTTATCCATCTATGCCTGGCGTTATGAAATTGTAGGGTTTAAACGAGACTAGACTGATCAACTAATTCATGAATCCGAATTCCTTTTACGTCTAACTTAACACGGTGTCTTGGCGTATTACACAGGTTATCAGGGCGGCTATATGCAATTCGTCGATTACCCTCCACGCAACGCAACTGGCGCGGGCATACCATTTCTCGTTTGCGTCTGGAACCCACGTTCTACGCGTCAAGCTTCTGGGAGGAAGTACACCCTGCTAATACGGCTACGGTGCTTATGAGCCGCCTAGTTCACAGTATATTCGGCGGTCGCTGGTGTGAAACCTCGGTGTGCTACGTTTCCTGGTGTTAACCTAATGTTTGGTGCATACGGCGCCCAACCTTTTCGGCGCCCCTTTGATGTCCCCGGTACTCTTCTGCTACGTGTTGTGTCTACCCAATCTATCTTGGGATTTCTTACTCGTTATCGGGCAGAGGGTTTAGGGTTACAGAGGTACCTTAAATCTGAGGGTACTCTATCTATCGATTCATCAGGTTCCCTCCTACTTCAGGTATGCGACCCTTCTTCGTTTCATTTCTATAAGTTTCGGGGTGATTCAAACGCAGGGATGTTTGTTTCAGTCTCGATGATACTTGAGAGTTACCATTACGTCTGCGCGAAGAGGGTAACAGATCGCCGTCTCCATATATTTACTGGAGATCCGAGAGCGATTCTGTCCTCTTGCGCGTGTTCGTAAACCTCTGGTTCCTTCTTGCCGCACCTCTGCAATCTCATGCGGAGGTAAACCTATTCGTTTAGCTTGTGAATGTGTTAGGTTATTATGTTATCATTCCGGTTTACCCGTTCGATGTTAGCTCAGTCTGGTTTACGATTTATATCTCTGTGCCTGCTCCCTTGAGGATTAATGGCTATTCATTATCGGGTTCATATGAGGAAACTGGTACCGATTATGCTATATCGGTGACCTACCTCCTTGAACGACATTTTAACGTCTGCCTAGCTGTTGTTTCCATGTGCTACTCTCCATGCAAGCATGGATCATACCACTACGTCGGGGAAAGTTTTCCCTGGTCCTGAGACGTTTATTTGAATAAAATGCAGGTCTATTTACTTAAGATTAGTTGCTTGTGATTTTGCTATTCGTTAAACTCAATCTGTGCTTTTATTCTTTTCAACTACTGCATTTACTTGTTCAGGGATATCGCGGCATAGTTAGACATGTGTTCCAGAGAATTTACGTATGGTGAACTTACTGTTTGAATGTCTATACTTGTTATGGTTCGGCAGTAGTTAACTGAAAATTTATATGGCTGGTTGGCTCATGGGTTCGCCCAGCTCTCGCTCTACGAGCGATAACGAATGATATATCCCTATATGTTGGAACTTCTCCTCTGAGTTTTACGTTTTAAAACAAGATATAAAATCGTGCGCGTTTACCCCTGCGAGAATGATAGTATATAAGTCGCCCTTAGATTCTAATTTTGTTACTTTCGTTCACTTGCGATTCGGATTGTGTTTTTATTTCAGTTGTGGTAGCGTTTGTGAAAATTCACTACCGTTGTAGTGATGAGTTTATATTTCACTCCAGATTTTTAATTTACCGCCACGTACCTTTAATAGAGTAACGAGGTATTAGTTTTAATGGCGACGAGAAATCTTATGTATAAATCTATTATACTGACCTTCTGAATTTGCATATACATCTTCTGTTGGCATATAGGGTTTATTGCTGTATGATTCACATACCTAACTTTTCCTTTGCCGCATGTAATTTATATATATAGATAGGCCTTACCTTTTTAATTTTTTTTTTTTGAACCGATATGGTCGACGAACCCGATAGGGTTGACATGACATATATAGTTCATGTGTTTAAATACCAAAAAGGACCTTTCGGCATTTGTCCTTACGAATTGATGAGGTCGACTATTGGTTTACATGCAAGTATCAATATTAATTTGTTTATGTAATAATGTCTCATAGCATAGATGAAATTTATATTCATAGTGTTTACTTCAAGGTTCTTGTTTTTCATTTAACAAGTGATATACTTTTAGCATATAGTTTCTATACATGCGATTACATTCCTCTAAGGAAAAATTACTACTATGTTAGTATACTTGTGAATACCATATGAATTTCAGTTTGGTTACCATAATTTCCTAGCATAATTATGGGTACATAATGTCACCTGGGTATTTTTATATGTAATAAATAGTCATTATGTTGTATAACTGAACTTATACTTTAATCTTTGACTATGATGCTCAATTCAGGGAGTGGAGATGGATTTTTAAAACATAATGGGCTCTCTATTTGCTATCAATGGTGTATTTTTCCTGTAGCATAGAATTTCTTTTAAAGATGGAAAAGATTGACATGTAAACTCCTACATCTTTGATTTATTTCTAGGATGTCTATAGATCAACTAATATAGTTTTCCACTTACCTATGAGCATAAAATTTCACAGTTATACACATATATGGTGTAGGTAATCTTCACTTTTCTGGCATAAGTTCAAGTGTCAAAATTCATTGTACTTACTTTCAGCAGTTGGTATTTATACCAGGTAACTCTAGTACTGCTATATTGTTCCTCTAGTAGATTCATAAGCATAAAATATCACAATTGTGCCTACCATGAACAAAACAATAATTTATCATCTATAGGGGTTAAGTAACTTCAGGTTTAAACCAACCTTGGTTTAGAGATTCTGGAGTTTCTATAGAGAATTTACAGTACGCAACTAAACGGTCACGGAAGGTGAATACCTAAGGATGGGTTCTGTTAAATGTAGTACCAAAATTTTGCAATGTCATAAAATAAAATTTTATATGTAGCCAATTCATACTGTAATAAGACATAGCAACAAGAATTTCAGAACATACCACACAATCTGCAAAATGACCAACCTCCCAACCTTAGAATCCTCTTTATCTCCCAGGATTCACCCCCGAGCAGAGACCACCTCCTAGCACAGATCAACCTCTGATCTGCTTAGGAGCAGCATATTTAAGCTCATAATTTCCCCAAAGCATGTTTCTAATTCTGCGTCCAGAATAGCAGGATGATTTCTTTCCTGTTTAGCCTAGGCTTCCCCTCTTGGGATTCTTTAAAGCTGCTTTAAGCTTTTCCTCAGCTTTTCCAGCTTTTTCTCACCTCTTCCCAACTACTCCTCTTCATTGGGGAAATTTAGATTCCTCCTCAAATCTAAATTAATTTCTTTCAAGGATTTTTTTTTTTGAAAGATTTTTGGGGATTTGTTGCCTTATCCATCCTCATGGATTTGGCAAGTGATCTCTAATTCTCATCTTGGTCAAAATGCACAATCATTTTATTTATTTCCGCAAATAAAATATGTAATTACATTCACACCATACTTATCCCTTGGGGTCCACCCCCCCTTAGGATTAAATTCAAATGTCCAACTTTAAAAATTCAACACACAAATTGGGGGTGTTACATATTCCCCCTCTGAAAATAAACACCGTCCCCAGTGTTCTTATTCAACTACTAGAGTTCATTTAAACAAAAATGGATATTTCTCCATCATTTCAGCTTCCCTTTCCCAGGTGGCTTCTTCAGCAGTAAAGTGCTTCCACTGCACTTTTACTTTGACCACTGTTCTGTTTCTCAATTCAATTTCTTCCCGCTCCAATATTTGAAGCGGTTACGCGAAAACTCCCCTTCTGGTTCCACCTATACAACAGTCCAATCAACTATGTGAGAAGCATCATGCACATATCTTTTTAATAACGAAACATGAAACACATCATGAGCTCTAACATGGGGTGGTAAGGCTAGTTTGTAAGCCACTGGTCCCACCCTTTCTAATACTTCAAAAGGACCACAATATCTAGAAGCCAGATTTGCGCAACTTCCAGCATAAAGTGTGCTCTTTTTAGGTTTAATACGCAAATACACATGCTCCCCCACTTTGAATTCTCGGTGTACCCTTTTCTGGTGATCATAACTCTTAATAGGTCTCCATCCGCATCTTTATATTTCTCTGTGTTGTTTAACAATTCTTTCCATCTCTTGTAGTGCATCTGGTCCCAACACCGAGTTTATCCTCTGCAGTTGACTCCAACTCAGAAAGTCACGGCACTACTCCCATAGAGTGCCTCGACGGACTCATCTTAATAAGGATTGGTAGCTATTATTATAAGCAAACTTCGACTAGATACGGATACTCTTCCCACTTTGATGGTTTATCCATCACATACATTCGCAACATATCCTCCAATATTTGATTCGTCGCTGTAAGTATACATTTGAGGGTGATAGGCAGTACTAAAATTCAGCTTAGTACCCATCCCTCCAAACAATCCCTTCCAAAACTCTGCTGTAAACTTAGCATCTCTATCTGAGACAATTACTTTGGGAACTCCATGAAGCCTTACTATCTCCTTCAGGAAAACATTGGCTACTTGAGCTGTTCCGAAAGTAGATTTCACTGGTATGAAGTGAGCAGCTTTTGTGAGAGTGTTGACTACTACCATCACAGAATCATGTTGATATTTAGTCTTGGGTAATCCTGTGATAAAATCCATTGGAAATTGTGTCCCACATCTCTCTTCATTCTTGGCCAGAACAACTTCATCTTCAAGGCTATTAACATCTTTTGATATCCGGGATGTCCTGCGTAGGGCTGTTTATGATATTCATCTAGAATTTGTCTTTTCAATGACTCTATATTTGGAATATACAACCTGTTTTTGTAATAGAGCAGCCCTTGTGGGTTTTTAGTGAAATCTGTTTTATCTCTTGTCTGTAATTTCACCAAGAGTGCTTCATATTCAGGATCTTGAGTTGTTGCTTTTCCCACCAATTCCTCTATCTCCATCTGGGCACTACTCCCAATGCTGTTTAAATGTTGACAAGCATTTCTACTTAAGGCATCAGTAAATTTATTTTCTTTTCCCTTGATATGTTTTATGTCCATATCAAATTCACTTAGGAAAGATAGCCATCTGGCTTGTCTTGCATTCAAATCAATTTGGGAAAAGAAATATTTAAGGCTAATATGATCAGTCATCAATCTGAACTTCTTCCCCAGCAGATAGTGCCTCCACATTTTTAAAGCATGAATAACAGCTGCCAATTCCAAATCATATGCACTATAATTCTGTTCATGAGTTTTCAATTTCCTAGACTCATAAGCAATAACTGAATTTTCTTGCACTAGGACTCCTCCTAGCCCCTCTCTACAAGCATCTGTACATACCACAAACTCTTTATCACGATCAACAATTTTTAATATAGGAGCTGAAATAAGTTTTTGTTTCAATTGTTCGAAACTGTTTTGACATTTCTCGGTCCACACGAACTTAACACCCTTCCTTTGTAGTGAGGTTATGGGATTTGCTATAGCAGAAAATCTCTCCACAAATCTACGATAATAGCCTGCAATTCCCATAAATGATCTTACTGCTGAGACATCAGTGGGAACTGGCCATTCTTTAATGGCTTTTATCTTTTCAGGGTCAACTGCCAACCCTTTTTCAGAAATTATATGACCCAAATATTGAATTTTATCTTTATAAAATTCACATTTACTGAACTTGGCATATAGCTGGTTTTCTTTTAAAGTCTGCAACACTATTCTCAGATGTTCCTTATGTTCATCTTCATTTTTAGAATAGACTAAGATATCATCTATGAACACAAAAACAAATTTGTCCAAATACTTATTCAACACACTGTTCATCAGACACATAAAGGTGGCAGGGGCATTCGTCAAACCAAAAGGTAGGACTACAAATTCGTAATGCCCATACCTAGTTCGAAATGTTGTTTTGCTGATGTCTTCTTCTTTAATTCTGAGCTGGTGATACCCAGTCCTTAGGTCTATCTTGGAGAAGACTGAAGCTCCTCTCACTTGATCAAAAAGATCATCAATTCTAGGAAGTGGATATCTATTCTTAATGGTAAACTTGTTCAGTTGACGATAGTCAATGCACATCCTAAAAGTTCCATCCTTCTTTTTAACAAATAAAACAGGTGCTCCCCATGGAGACACACTTGGTCTAATATAACCCTTATCCAATAATTCTTGCAGCTGCATCTTCAGTTCCATCAGTTCTGGCGGACTCATCCGATAAGGAGCTCGGGAAATAGGTGTAGCTCCCGGCACCAAATCTATAGAAAAGTCAATCTCTCTTTTGGGGGGAAGATGAGGGATTTCCTTGCGGAAAAATTCCTTAAATTCTCTGATGACTGGTATAGCATCTATTAACTCTTCCTCAGTTTGCGGTTCTATTTCATCTACATGCACTGCATAGACTTGGTATCCTTTTCTAGCTGTTCTTTTCAATTGCAATGCCGATATTTGTCTTACCACAATGGGTTTTGGTCTCCCTTTTAGGGTAAAAGGTTTCCCTTCCTCATCTACACAATGCAGGGTTTTATCCCAGCAGTTCATCAGGGCTTTCTTCTTTTCCAGCCAATCCATTCCTATCAGCAGATCATAGGATCCTAATGGCAATATGTTTAGATTTACTTCTGTTGGGAACCCATTTAATTGTATTGCTGTTTTGGGCAACTTATGTGTGACTTTTCTCTTCGTTCCAGTGGCCAGCTGTACTAACCATGACTGCTAGAATTTTTCAGGTTTAATTTTACATTTTTCTACAATTCCAGGACTAATGTAACTCAAAGAAGCACCTGGATCAATCAAAACAGTAACAGGTAGGTCAGAAATCTTACCCTCCAATTCCACCATGGTCGCTTGATGTTCTGCTTGCCGATTTTCCAGGGCTGCACTGATGGTTGGTATGTTTCTAGCTATGTCATTGACTGTTGTTGCCTCTCGCTCTCTGCTGATCATATGAATATTTTGATGAGGACAGTCCCTCATCATATGGGGTTCTCCACAGCCCCAACATTTCATAGGTTCCTTCATTCTGACTGTCCCTTCCTTTTTATTGTTCCCTTCTACTGGTTTTGAAACCACTTGGGACTGAGCAGTTTGACTTTCCTTTGGTTTGCTGAACTTTTTCCTTTGATGATCTCTACCAAAATTCCTTAAATATGCTGGTTTTGGTCTCTTTCCTTTGAACTCACCCTTGTTCATCCAGCCCTTCCCTTGTTCAGCTTTACCTTTAAACTACTGATAGCATAATCTTGCTTTTCTAACAGCTTCATCCATAGTCTTTGGGTTGTCAAACTCAATTTTCTCCTTGTACCCAATAGGCAAACAATTTAAAAACCTTTGCACTTTTGCCTTTTCTTCCCTAATGTAAGGGACATACCTCAGTAAATTTGTAAACTTAGTGACAAACTCATCAATAGTGAGCTGCCCTAGCCTAAGTTCATGGAATTCTTTTGCTTTATCGTCATAATAACATTCATTCAAATAACGACTTTTGAACTTAGTCTGAAAATCTTCCCAAGTAACTGTCTTTTCATCAATGGCATGCACCATTTTTGTCTCTTCCCACCAAAGTGTAGCTTTTCCTTGTAGCTGGTACACAGCTAATCTAGCCTTCAGATTGCTCTCATACTCATAGACTTCGAAATACTTGATCATGTTCAGCAACCAAGCTTCAGCATCCTCCTCCTTCTCCCCATCATAGGAGGGAGGTTTGATCTTTCTAAATTCTCCCTGCAACTCTCTTTTCTGCTTATGTTGATTTCTAGCTGCATCCTCATCCTTAGATTCATCCATCTTTCTTTTTCCAGAACCTTCGCCTTCCTGGCTGTTCCGGGAAGTTAGCTCTCTGATGAGCTTTTCCTGCTCCTTACTGGCTGATGACAACATGTCATTTTGGCTTCTTAATTCAGCCAACTCTCGTTGCATCCGGTGCAACATAGCCAGTACCGGGGCATTTGGATCTGGAGTAGCAAACTCATCCCGCAGATCCACATAAATCCCTTCACCTTCAGCCATTTCAACTATACACACTTACAACACAGATTAGCAAAGTTTATAACCTTCAGAAAAACAAAATATGTAATAAGCAGTGAGCACAAAACGACAGCCCAATTTGTTGTAACTAGGGCTCCGATACCATTTGTCACACCTCCAGTTTAGGGAAATTTTTTTATTTTTTTATTTTTATTTTTTATTTTTTTTCGATTACCTAGCTCACATGTATTCCACACGATCCTTTGAGGATAGTTTATATATCTGTTCCCCTCGTATATAAACATTTATATTTTTCTATATAACATATATGTTCAACATACAATTATCAACCATCTCTTTTTGGAGTATTTATAATCCCCCCTGGGTATATACGAAGTACACCTCTTATTAAGATCATTGACTCCATATTTTTATACCACATATAACTACCTATATACATATTTTATTAAGATATTGGACCCAAATTTATATTCCACATATACTTACCTATATACACCTCTTATAAGATATTGGACCCATAATTATATTCCACATATAATTACCTATATACACCTCATATAAGATATTGGACCCATATTTATATTCCAAATATAATTATTTATAGGTATATATGTGTAACCCATATGCCGATACCTTTGAAGCACACCTACCTAGATTCCCCTTTTAACACTATGATTAAATATGAATTAGAGATGTCGACTTTATTCATTCGACCAATGTATATGGTCATATACGCCACGACCTTTTAATAATAAGAGGGTTGACATGCATGTACCTATACGGCGTCGAATTGTTGTTATATAATTTTGTTAAAACATCCGTCGTACAGGAGCACCTACCCAACTGTTTCATGAATCAATATTGTATATATATCACTGGCGACTTTCACATTAAAAAAAATTTTCATGCGTAATTATTTCCGGTTCATCGTATGCCTACTTTACATTTCCTTTTCGCCTTAACTAATACTGACAATTTATCCATCTATGCCTAGCGTTATGAAATTGTAGGGTATAAACGAGACTAGACTGATCAACTAATTCATGAATCTGATTTCCTTTTACATCTAACTTAACACGGTGTCTTGGCGTATTGCACAGGTTATCAGGGCGGCTATATGCAATTCGTCGATTACCCTCCACGCAACGCAACTGGCGCGGGCATACCATTTCTCGTTTGTGTCTGGAACCCACGTTCTACGCGTCAAGCTTCTGGGAGGAAGTACACCCTGCTAATACGGCTACGGTGCTTATGAGCCACCTATTTCACAGTATATTCGGCGGTCGCTGGTGTGAAACCTCAGTGTGCTACGTTTCCTGGTGTTAACCAAATGTTTGGTGCATACGGCGCCCAACCTTTTCGGCGCCCCTTTGATGTCCCCGGTACTCTTCTGCTACGTGTTGTGTCTACCCAATCTATCTTGGGATTTCTTACTCGTTATCGGGCAGAGGGTTTAGTGTTACAGAGGTACCTTAAATCTGAGGGTACTCTATCTGTTGATTCATCAGGTTCCCTCGTACTTCAGGTATGCGACCCTTCTTCTTTTCATTTCTATAAGTTTCGGGGTGATTCAAACGCAGGGATGTTTGTTCCAGTCTCGATGATACTGGAGAGTTACCATTACGTCTGCGCCAAGAGGGTAACAGATCGTCGTCTCCATCTATTTACTGGAGATCCGAGAGCGATTTTGTCCTCTTGCGCGTGTTCGTAAACCTATGGTTCCTTCTTGCCGCACCTCTGCAATCTCATGCAGAGGTAAACCTATTCATTTAGCTTGTGAATGTGTTAGGTTATTATGTTATCATTCCTATTTACCCGTTCGATGTTAGCTCAGTCTGGTTTACGATTTATATCTCTGTGCCTGCTCCCTTGAGGATTAATGGCTATTCATTATCGGGTTCATATGAGGCAACTGGTACCGATTATGCTATATCGGTGACCTACCTCCTTGAACGACATTTTAACGTCTGCCTAGCTGTTGTTTCCATGTGCTACTCTCCATGCAAGCATGGATCATACCACTCTGGCGGGGAAAGTTTTCCACAGTCCCTCAGACGTTTTATGAATAAACTGCAGGTCTATTTACTTCCGCGATTAGTTGTAGCGTTCACCATTGCGTTAAACTCAATCCTGTGTATTTTATTCTTTTCAACTACTGTATTTACTTGTTCAGAGATGTCGCGGCCTAGTTATGCGTGTTTTCCAGAGAATTTACGTATGGTGAACTTACTGTATGACTGTTTATACTCGTTATGATTCGCCAGTAGATAACTGGGATCCTATGTGGCTCGTTGGCTCATCGGTTCGCCAAGCTCTCGCTCTACGAGCGATAACAGAATGATATATCCCTATGATATTCGGAACTTCTCTAGGTTCTCTGTTTTAAAACAAGATATAAAATCGTGCGGCGATTTCTTCTACCGGAATGATAATCTACCCTCATCGCCCTTAGATTCTAATTTTGTTACTTTCGTTCACTTGCGATTCGGATTGCGTTTTTATTTCAGTTGTGGTAGCATTTGTGAAAATTCACTACCATCGTAGTGATGAGTTTATATTTCACTCCAGATTTTTAATTTACCGCCACGTACCTTTAATAGATTAAAGAGGTATTAGTTTTAATGGCGACGAGAAATCTTTTGTATAAATCTATTATACTGACCTTCTGAATTTGCATATACGTCTTCTGTTGGCATATAGGGTTTACTGCTGTATGATTCGCATAACTAACTTTTCCTTTGCCGCATGTAATTTATATATATAGATAGGCCTTACTTTTTAATTTTTTTTTTTTTTGAACCGATATGGTCGACGAACCCGATAGGGTTGACATGACATATATAGTTCATGTGTTTAAATACCAAAAAGGACCTTTCGGCATTTGTCCTTACGAATTGATGAGGTCGACTATTGGTTTACATGCAAGTATCAATATTAATTTGTTTATGTAATAATGTCTCATAGCATAGATGAAATTTATATTCATAGTGTTTACTTCAAGGTTCTTGTTTTTCATTTAACAAGTGATATACTTTTAGCATATAGTTTCTATACATGCGATTACATTCCTCTAAGGAAAAATTACTACTATGTTAGTATAGTTGTGAATACCATATGAATTTCAGTTTGGTTACCATAATTTCCTAGCATAATTATGGGTACATAATGTCACCTGGGTATTTTTATATGTAATAAATAGTCATTATGTTGTATAACTGAACTTATACTTTAATCTTTGACTATGATGCTCAATTCAGGGAGTGGAGATGGATTTTTAAAACATAATGGGCTCTCTATTTGCTATCAATGGTGTATTTCTCCTGTAGCATAGAATTTCTTTTAAAGATGGAAAAGATTGACATGTAAACTCCTACATCTTTGATTTATTTCTAGGATGTCTATAGATCAACTAATATAGTTTTCCACTTACCTATGAACATAAAGTTTGACAGTTATACAATTATATATTGTAGGAAATCTTCACTTTTCTGGAATAAGTTCAAGTGTCAAGATTCATTATATTTACTTCTAGTAATTGGTATTTATACCAGATATTTCTAGTATTGATGTGATATTCCTTTAGCAGATTCATAAGCATAAAATATCACAATTGTGCCTACCCTGACCCAACAATAATTTATAATCTATAGAGTGTAAGTAACTTCAGATTTAAACCAATCCTTGGTTTAGAGATTCTAGAGTTTCTACTCTAGAGAATTTCTGGTCTGCAACTAAACAGATCTGGAAGGTGAATACCTAAGGATGGGTTCTGTTAAATGTAGTACCAAAATTTTGCAATGTCATAAAATAAAATTTTATATGTAGCCAAAACAAAATTTTATATGTAGCCAATTCATACTGTAATAAGACATAGCAACAAGAATTTCAGAACATACCACACAATCTGCAAAATGACCAACCTCCCAACCTTAGAATCCTCTTTATCTTCCAGGATTCACCCCCGAGCAGAGATCACCTCCTAGCACAGATCAACCTCTGATCTGCTTAGGAGCAGCTTATTTAAGCTCATAATTTCCCCAAAGTATGTTTCTAATTCTGCGTCCATAATAGCAGGATGCTTTCTTTCCTGTTTAGCCTAGGCTTCCCCTCTTGGGATTCTTGAAAGCTGCTTTAAGCTTTTCCTCAGCTTTTCCAGCTTTTTCTCACCTCTTCCCAACTACTCCTCTTCATTGGGGAAATTTAGATTCCTCCTCAAATCTAAATAAATTTCTTTCAAGGATTTTTGAAAGATTTTTGGGGATTTATTGCCTTATCCATCCTCATGGATTTGGCAAGTGATCTCAAATTCTCTTTTTGGTCAAAATGCACAATCATTTTATTTATTTCCTCAAATAAAATATGTAATTACATTCACACCATACTCATCCCTTGGGGTCCACCCCCTTAGGATTAAAGTTCAACTGTCTAACTTTTAAAAAATTCAGCACACAAATTGGGGGTGTTACAAAATGCATAACAATATTTTCAAGATAACTATCCCAACAAGAAATTTCTTTTTTTGCCTACTCGTATGTTTTCTTTTCAATATGGATTAATGCAATAGATGTTATACTTACGCATGTGAATACATGTTCTTTTCCAAAAACATATTTTCCACCCAAGATCTATTCATAATGGTTACTATGTATAACAATGCCAACTCTATTTCAAACAAAGTTAACATACCAGTTATAGTTTTGTGCATGAAATAAAATATCTTGTTCTTCCTGCATGTAAAACATATATTTCTTTCCAAAAGAAACCAAAGAAATATTTCATGGAAAAATAAACACATTTCTTTTCCAAGGGTCAAACGCATACCACTTATCATTTCATGCATGCAAAGTGACATTTCCCTCTCATACAAAAGATATAACCAATAAATATGCATAATATTCTCCCAAGATAAAGCTAATACCATAGCTAATCCCTTTAGGTTGGAAAAATACATATTATTTTGCCCAGAAGAGGGCTAACACAAAAAATATTATGTGATTTCATCTTCGTTTGCTCTAGAAATATAATACTCAAAACTATATTTTTCCCATGCATAAAAGCATATATGTTTCTCTAATAATCTTAAATAATAAATCATGTGATTACCCCTTTTCCTCTCCAAGAATATAATCCAATAATGCATGCAAGGATATATATTTATGTTCTATTCATTTTGAAGAGTTTTAACAGAATAATTATTTCCTTGCATACAAGTATGTAATGTTCCAAATGGGAAAAAATAGGCTCAGTAGGGAATATCTTAAGATATTCCACTATGGAATCACAACAATATGGAATTACACCAATAGATCTAAACCAGAGATAGACTGGCAGGGCATTTACTAGATGCATCACCTTCACAACGAAGGGTGAAATCCAGAGGCTTCCTGGCCCATTCCAGACTCTGTCTATAGAAGAATGGTGGAACACAGCAAGTGTGGGAATGACACACTCATCTTAGATTTTTCTGCTCTTAGGAACCTTAGATCTATAGATCTAAACAATGGATCCAAAAAAGAAGTAAAAACCAACCAAGGAAGAAGCGCTAAATTCCACTCTCAGGAAAATCTGCAATAGGCTCAAGGAGGACATTGTATAAGCAAGCCAGTGTGAAAATAATGTAGAACAGGGCTGGGTTCCCTTATTTTAGGCTGTGTCAAACCTCAAGAAAAGTTTCAGAAAAAATAAATGAGTTTAGAGGTTTTAACAGATCTCCCACAATCAACACTAGCTGAAAATCAGCTAAAGGAGAGAGTTGGTAAAGAGAGAAACCGTCCTTTAGAAATTGCACAGTTTCTGCTGGAAGACACTAGAAATCAGCCATTAGACTCATTTTATATTATGGCATCAAGAAATCAGATCTATAATCAAGTTACTTTGTAGAAGTATTGGATTTACTTGAAGCAAGAGCAAGAATCCTTCAAAAATAATAGCAGAAATAATTGGAAAAGCTGCAGAAAGACTTGACAACATTTTATATGAGGAGCTTCAGCTGATGTAGGTTAATATTGAGATCTACAACTGATATATGGCTGAAACATCAGATCCATACCAGATCTGGAACTACTCAGCCTTCTAAACAAGATCCCCCTGGGGTTTTATCAAAATAATGCATAAATAAGTGTAGATCTAGCTTTTAATACACTGAAATTTTTATTGCAAATAAATTCAATCATTATATAGTCATGGTCCATATGCAAACAAAGATATTTTCAAAGGATATGGTTACTCATCTCTTGATGCATGCTTGAAATACTCTCTTCCTCTTCCTTGGCTCCATTCCCCATGTGTTCTCCCATTTCCCTCCTCTATTTCTCTCATGGGATTATAATAAAAAAAATATATAAAAAATTAAAATGGAATAGATTTTATAAATCATAAAAGTATTCCAACTTTTTCCTAAATCATAAAATAATTCCATATTTTCTAAATCATAAAAGCATTCCAGCTTTTCTAAATCTAAGTATTCCAACTTTTTCCTAAATCATAAAATAATTCCATATTTTCTAAATCATAAAAGCATTCCAGCTTTTCTAAATCACAAAAGCAATCCATAAAGCCTCCATAAATCTGATTTTTCCTAAATCAGAAAAGCATTCCATAAATCCCTCATGCTTTTATTTTTAAAGGTAGATTTTCTTTTTTCTTATGAGAAAAATATCACTTATCCATACTTTTTCCAATCTATTACTCATTATTTCTAAAACTCATAAAATATACCAAGTTGGAAATATAATTTATTTCCATGGAAGAATATAAATTATTATAATTAAAATAATTAAGAAATAATTCTTCCAATATTCTTATAATCAGCAATTACAAGAATATTCTTCATTTAATATCAATATAATAATTAATAATATTTAATTATTTAATAACCCTCATTTTATGAGAGTTTTTATGGTGGCTTATGCGAGGGATATTACAAACTCCCCCCCTTAAAGAGAACATCGTCCTCGATGTTCTTCTCTTATTGGAACATTAACCTTTAATTTTCATTTCCAATTATTTAGGAAATGTAAAATAATACCTAAATCCTAATACTTTCATAAAAACTCAGGGAGCACTTAGCCCTTTAATCATCAAAATGATAAGAAAACTCTATCAAGTGCACATTGCATTTTATTTAGGAGTTACACTAGTCTTTCTCTCCCACTAGTGTTTTTGCAAATTATTGTCTTTCTCTCCCACTAGTGTTTTTGCAAATTATTGTCTTTCTCTCCCACAATAATTTCAATCCAATTCAAACTCATGGTATTTATCTCCAACCATTTGT
>JAXQQM020060197.1:0-24124 GCA_034641835.2 Pinus albicaulis | reverse complement strand
ATACGCTTCACGTTTTTTTATGTATTTCTCATTTTTTTGTGTAGTAGGACCCATCGAAAGTATGCAACATGGGTACTCCTTGGATGGGGAATTAAATTCCGCATCCAACGAGTACTCCCGCTCGAAATTTGAGTAAAAACTTTGGGAGATAAGTTGAAAATATGAATTGAAAAAGTTTTTTTTTTCATTTTTCCCTCTAAAATTTGATGATGTCATCAAATCTTATTAGATTTTTTCCACTATTATTTTATAATTTCCTTAGGAGGCCCATTTTAGACCTCAAAATTGCCCTAATGACAGATAAAAGGAGAATAGTTTGTTTATAATCCTAGATTAGGCCAATATAGAGAAACTATATTAGATTTGATAGATGAACTGTTGGAATGTAATTTTTCTGCAATACCAAGAAAACAAAACATAGAGGCACACTCAACAAATTTTTCTAGTACCTGTAATTTTCCCTTTCAGCCCAATCATAAGTATACTACAGAAGTAAAACATAGACCAATAATTCCAAATAACCTCAAATATTGGTAAATTTTCTCACAAGATCAACAGATTTACCATTTTATGAATAATGAAGGTGAATTTCATAACTATAAAATAGACACAGACAGTACTTTAGATCAAGATTTAGATAGTGAAATTGATTTGAATAAGATAGATTTAAATAAAGTAAAGTTTTCCAGACCCACTAAATTTAGTCAATCAGATATAGAGAATTTAGAGAAAGTAGAAATTGATGAGATAATTGGTGATGAATCTGATATATTAAATCTCAATGATAATTTCTTACCAAAAGGTTTAACTCCTTTAGAAGATTTATTTGACTCAAATGATGTTGCTAGAAAACCCAAAATGGAGCCACTTAGATCTGATATTGAGGAATGTAACATTGGCACAGAGTTAAAACCCAAAATGATCAAACTTTCCAAAGCCTTACCTCAACAAGAAAAAGAAAAATATATTGCTCTTTTCAAGGAATTTCAAGATGTTTTTTCTTGTAGTTATGAGACCTAAAATCCTATGACACCAAAATAATAGAGCATAAAATCTCTATAAAAGAAGACCAAAAGCCTTTTAAACAAAATTTAAGAAGGATCAACCCTATTTTGATGCCTTTGATTGAAAAAGAGGTAAAAAGAATGTACGATGCATATATAATTGCACCAATTAGATATTCTGATTGGGTTTCTAATTTAGTTCCAACCAGAAAAAAGACAGGAGAGATTAGATTATGTGTTGATTTTAGGAATCTAAACAAAGTATCCTTAAAAGATAATTATCCTTTACCAAATATGGATCACATTTTACAAAGGGTAGTTGGTTCTTCTAGGATTTCACTTTTAGATGGATTTTTTGGATACAACCAAATTTTAGTCCAACGAGAGGATAAAGCGAAAACAACTTTTACTACTCCTTGGGGCACTTTTATGTATGAAAAAATGCCTTTTGGTTTAATGAATACAGGGGCTACCTTTCAAAGAGCTATGGATATAATATTTGCAAAGGAAATTCATGAATTCTTAGTGATTTACTTATATGACATTACTTTATTTTATAAGACTGATTATGAACACTTGGATCATCTTAGACAAGTCTTTATTAAATGCAGAAAGTTTGGCATCTCATTAAACCTGAATAAAACCTTATTCGGATTAGAAGAAGGTAAGTTACTAGGACACATAATACATAAGGAAGGAATTATAATAGACCCTACTAGAATAGAAGCAATTCTTAACATTAGTCCTCCAAGAAACATAAAAGAGTTACAAGCTTTTCTAGGTAAAATTAAATTTTTAAGAAGATTCATCTCCAATTTAGCTGAAATAATCAGAGGACTAAATAATATACTAAAAAAAGATTCAGTTCTTAAATGGACTATCCAGGCCAAACAATCATTTGAATCTATTAAACAAGCCTTAACCAAAACTCCAGTCCTTATAAGTCCTGACTTTAAAAAGGATTTCATCATTTTTTCGTTTGCTTCAGAAGGCACCATTGTTGTAGTTTTACTGCAGAAAAATGACTAGGGTTATGAGTATCCCATAGCATTCTTGAGCAGAACACTTATATATGACACTTTGAAATACAATATCATGGAGAAACAATCCCTAGCTTTGGTAAAGGCCATTAAAGATTTTAGAGTGTACATTATTTATTTTCAGATTATTGCCTATGTTCCAAATGTAGTAGTAAAAGACATTCTAACTCAGGATGGTCCTGATGGTAGAAGAGGTAAGTGGATTGCCACAATTTTGGAATATGACATAGAGATAAAACCCACTAAACTTATAAAAGGTCAAGGTTTAGCCAAACTCATGGCTGAATCAAATTTTCATGCCCTAGACATAAATTTTATTGCCCAAGTAGATTATCAGGAGGAGATGGCGACTCCAGAGATCAGTGAAGCCTTTTCAAAATCACCATGGTATGAAGATATTATATTAGTATTACTAAACTTACAAGCTCCTCCTGGATTATCAAGAACAAAAGCTAGATTCTTAAATCTAAAGGCAATAATATTTTGTATATTAGACAATGTACTTTTTTGGAAGGCTCATAGTGAAATTTTACTGAATTGTTTGTTAAAATAAGACCCTGACAAAGTATTAGAACAATTTCATGCAGGTGACTTTAGAGGTCATCTCTACTAGAAAAATACTATAGAAATAATCCTGAGAGCTGGTTTTTACTAGCCTACTTTGTTTGTAGATGAAAAAAGGTATGTGACCTCCTGTCACAAGTGTCAAATATTTGAGGGTAAGAAATTTTTTTTACCCTTTCCCTTAAAACCAATTTCAACAATGGCGTTTGACTTCATTGGTGAAATTCACCCTCCATCATCAGCGCAACATAAGTGTATTTTGACAACCACTGACTATTTTACTATGTGGATTGAAGCCATACCCTCTAGGCAAGCCACTGACACTGTCATTATCTCCCTTTTAGAAAGAAACATATTTTCAAGATTTGGATGTCCCCAAAAGATAATTACTGACAATGTAGTTGCATTCAAATTCAAAAAGATGATTGAATTTTTCCATAAATATCACATTACCCTAGGCCATTCTACTGCATATTACCCTCAAGGTAATGGCCTAGCTAAATCTTCAAATAAGAGCCTTGTAACATCATCAAAAATTTACTAGAAGATAACAAAAAGACTTGGAACAAGAATTTAATCAATGTCTTATGGGAAAATTGACTTACAACTAAAAAATATATTAGTACATCCCCTTACTAGCTTGTCTATGGAATGGATGTTGTTTTTCCATCTTCCTTAGGAGTACCACTAATGAAGATTATCCAAGAATTACAAGGTTAACCAAATGACATACAAATAAGGATTAATCAAACCATTCACTTGCAACAAACAAGAGAAGAGGTTTATATTAAGTCTCAAGTTATCTAGGATAAGGTAAAGAAATTTTTTGACAAAAAGAGTAAAGAAGATGATTTATACATTAGCGAAAAAGTGTTAAAATGGGATTCAAGAAGAGAAGAGAAAGGTAAACATGGACAATTTGATTTTCTATGGAAATGACCTTATGTTATTTATGGTTACGAAGGTAACAATGCTTTCTTTCTGAAAGAAATGGATGGATTAGATCTGCTAGGTGCACTAGTAAATGGCAGAATGCTGAAGCACTACTAGTCCTTAGAGATAAAAAATAGTTAGTTCTATTTATTTTGACCATTGTACATGTACATTGAAGATTTTATATCGGATTGGATGTTTTCCTAACAGAGTTGAAGCCCGGAGGGAAGGCCCTAAGCTTTGAAAGGTAAAATATCATAAGTATGAATAACTGCAGAAATCAAAAGACATTTTCAAGTTCATGTCAGTCAAAATTCAAAGACTACTAGTCTCAAAGTTCTTGACATTTCACCAGGAAATCCCATCCCCATGTGGAGCCACTGTTAGGGTCCTATAATAATAGGGTTCATAATTTTTTAATTGACTTTGATGGTCTTGTAAATATGTACATACCTTTCTTTCTGCAAGTGGTTTTCTGATATTTGAAAAACAATAAAAAATGAAAAGAGGGTAAAAGTCCTAAAAGAAAGATCAAAGGATTTTGAAAATAAAAGATAAAAAAAGAATAAAAAATATACCCCAAAAAGAAAAAAGAGATAAAAATAAGACATGAAAGTGAGGAAGTCAAAATGGCACTACTATTTACTTTTATTGCAAGCATAATGATTATGCACAGATTGTTCAAAATGCCATAATCCATGATCAATTAAATAGTTTAATCTTAACTTTTCATGCTTTGAATTTCATGTTTTAGATAGAGAATAAAGATATAACACTATTACCGATGAAATAGGTAACCTCATTGTTACCTACTTTTTGAAGTATTAAGAAAAACACTTGATTTTGAAAAAGTGGCGATGTAGAATCAAGAAAAAAAAATTTGAGCATGTTTTTGGCACTTTAAGCTTTTTTCATTTTTTTGTTTTTTTTATTAATTTTTATTTTTATTTTTATGTGATGTTTTTTATGTCGATTTTGAATAGTGGTGGTGTATCATCACCAACGTTTTTTTATAGGATTCATTTTGACACTATAGATTTTCTAATGTCTTCTTCTTCCATGAGATGCTTATTTTTAAGTTCATTTATGTACTTGTGTTTTAAAAATAAAAAAATAATGTTTTTTAAAATTAAAACTTGCAATGATATATTCACTTTTTCACATAGATAAAAGATGGAAAAAGGGTCAATATTCTAAAATTTATATTTTCTACATGTTTATGTCAAAAAAATACATTTTTTCAATATAAATACAATGAAAAAAATACACTTTTACAGACTTTTTGTTGGAAAAAACATGTTAAATAAACTAATTTTTTGGGAGAATCTTAACAAAAAAACATAAGATTATAACATTTTTATTGAATTTTATGTCAAAACATAATAGCAATCATATGTTTTTTGCAAAAAATAAGGGTTGTTCTCATAAAATATCAAAGTCTAAACATTACAAGTAAAACCGATTAATAGTTCTAAAAAATAAGCTTTGTTTGCAAGCATATCTTAAACATCATCAACAATATCAACTAATACATCTTAAACATCATCTAGAATAGCATTGATGGCTTCTTCCGCAACATTTTCTTCTTCATTTTGATCATTGTAATCTTCTAATGGATCTTTCATGTCAACAAATCATTCAAAGTGTCCCTTTCCAATCATTCCATATAATGGTGGTTGATGTTCCTTTGCTTTTTTTTCCACACGTGATTCATTAAAATATCCTTTCCTCAAACCAACTTCTTGCTTCGCATCTGGAAGGAATTTCAGAGCATTAATTCTTTGTTGAATAAATTTGCATTGAACTGGGTCTTTCTCAATGGAAATGCAATTTCTTCCTTTTAGTAGGCAACGTGCTAGTTTTGTACCTAATCATCAAGCACAAAAGAAATAAGTAAGAAAATTAGTATGGAGACATAAAAAGTAAAAAAGACAATATTTAAATTTAAATTTGTATAATAAAACTTACCTGAACCTGAGAATAAATCCAAAACCCATTCTCCTTCATTTGAACATAGATATATAAGATAGTTAATCAATGCTTGTGGTTTTTGATAAATGTTAACTATATCTCCTTTTGCATCTTTATCCTCATATGTTAGTTTTCTTACAACTGCATCATAAACCAATACTTGACTATGACTCTTCCCATCTACTCGATTCATAATAATATGATTATAGCTATCGTCTTTTGTCCAACATTCAACATGGATGAACTCACAATCATTTATAATAGGCTGATCTTCGGAAGAAACAATATTTGACTTTTTCCTGTAACATAACATAGTAAAAGTTCAATTAAATTTTACATGAATAAAAAAATTTAGGAGGAATCAAACATACAATTTCAAAGTCTTACCATGTAAGTTGCATCCTTGAGTTTGATTTACCCTTGAAGCTTGTTAATAACATTGGAAATTGTGTGTCTGAATGAAATGTCACAAATCGCCAAAGTGGTGATGTTGTCACTTCTTGAAAACCCGTAACCACTTTACTAAAAGCTTGATAAGTATATGGTTCTCTATCATATTCAATGTCTGGGAAATTGAAACCATGAGGAATATCTGCAATAACTAGGCCATATTCCCTCTTAGGTATTAATGATGCAATGTCTTCACAGTCACCTTATATTATTTGATATTGGACACTGTCGAGCCCATTCCAAATGTAATGATTAAGAGTAGGATCAAGTTCAACATTCATAAGATGCTTCCTTCTCATGTTCTCCATCTTAATTTTTTCAATAAAGCTTTTGAAAGTATCTGGTACTCCATTTCCATCATTCTTCGACATCTTTAATGACATAAATATATATATATGTGTGTGTGTGTGTGTGTGTGTGTGTATAAGTAATAAAATAAAAATAGTTTAAATATGAATAAAATGAATTTATAAATCAACATACCTTATTGAATGCAATATAAAACTCTTTTAGTGTTGATGTAGAACTTGCTTCTGGGTAGTTGCATACAATATCATCCCAACTGTCTTCATTCAACATTTTAACCATGTGTTCTTGTATTTTCATAAAAAAATTCTTACTGAATAAATCAAGTTAAAAACTTTAATATATTGACATGTATAAATTTTTTTACCAACATCATTATCTTTTATTTAAAAGAAAATTATAATGAAAGAAAAATAAGAAATAATTCAAGAAACTTACTTTTGAAATTCTGCACACATTTCTTCCATTGATAATTCACTCGACTTCACACAGGCCAATACTGATTTGAGTAATTTATCATCCTTCACACCTTACATTGTTCTCAAAGGTGTGATAGTCATTTCCTCTGGAAGCTGCTTCATTTCAAGACCCTCCTTACTGTTGGTACATATTATGGGTTTACTCTTTCTAACCTTTTGATTTTTTATGGAAGTATTCTCCCACCGATCAAAAATCTCATCAATCAAATCCCATACCTCCCCAGCTCTAAATGCCAACTAAAAAATGTTATCTGTGCCTCTGAATAAATTTGTATCCAATTTTCCATCTTTTGCTTTTTTTCATCAATTTGATAACCTATTTCCATTAAACATTCCTTTAGAAATGTTACACTAACTTGTGTCTTATCCCCACCACATTTTTCTATGAATTCAGTATGAATAAATTTGACCCTTTGGATGAAAATCATTTTCATTCTGTACTCATTATCTGCATTATGATCCCATGCCAATAACTTGGATTCTATTTCTTTTAAGCCATCGTAAATGATGCATTATAGTTATTGGGATATTCTGCAATTAATTGTCTCTTAGCCTCTATCGAATGGTTCCCTCCAATTACACAATATTTATAATCAAAACATTTTGTCTTGTCAAATGCTTGTTTGTTGGGAACCTGACGTGGATCGACAAGAACCACATAATCCACCACATGCGCATATGGATTGAACCTGAACAATGTTTTCATATTATGTACATGTAGGTGATGGGCCTTTCTAATTTGATATTGAGATTGCCCTTCATCTGAGCCATAAAATTGGTTAACATTAAGTTCAAATGTTTGGCCACCAAGAATTAATTTATTCTTCCTCAACTCTTGTCGAATAGCATTTTTTTTTGTTTTAATAATGCCATCCTCTAACTCAGCACCTGGTGTTATGATTTCTCTGCTTTCGTGAGAGATTTTAGTTTGTTCTTCACTGCTGCTCACGACCTTTATAGGTTCACCAATATTTGATTTCCTAGTCTTATTGGATAACATATCAATTTTTTTATAAACAAGCTCTCCTTCACGAGGTAAAAGAGAGACATCTTTGGCGATTTTTCTTTTTGGTGTTTGATCTATTTTCTCCTTTTGCACAACAGTTCTAATCTCCTCCTCACTAATTCTATCATAATTTTTTGTTTCATGTTCGACACCTTCAAAAGAAACATGTTTAAGTTTACTAGATTGACCCACCTTAGTAACTCTTGGTTGATCCCCTCTTTATACTATTGCAGTGTCACGAGCTATTGATCTTTGCTTCAATCTCCTTTCCTCTGCTTTGTCTTTTTGGAAAGTGTTGATCACATCCATAACATTTGACACCAACATATAAATACCATCAAACATGTTTGAAAGACCCCAAACAAAATCCTATGAAACAAAATAAAACATGTCAATGATGAATAATTTATAAAAAATTGAATCATCCTTACAATAATGCATAGAGGAAATAAAAATAAGCATACTTAAAATGTTATTTGCAATGACTGCCTTGAAGGTCCTGTACAGATACTGCATCTAGATTTGATAACGTTTGATGAGCTAAATATCCAGCAACTATCACATTTCAGAAGGCCTTCCATACCCAAGAACATAAATAATGTTTGTATTCGGGACCATACATATGTCTCGTACTCTGCCCATCACATCATATGGCTCATTTAAGTCAATCATACCACAAATGAGATAGATGTGTGTATCAACCTCCATTTCACTGTCTTCAAGATACCATGAGAAATCGGTTTTATCTATTTCCTCGACGTTCTTCCAATCATAAATAAGCTTTAATGAACCTGGTGCCCCACTTGCTTGACTTTTATTAGTGTGTGCAACAATGTCCTTATTGCGTCCCACAATGTCCATAGTGCATCTAGCTGCAACTTTAGATTTGGGAGTTGTATCCATAGTGCATCGAGCTGCAGCTGTAGATTTGGGTGCTGCTGCCCTAGGTGCAGAAACATTCATAGAATTCTTTTTTGATGCCATTTTCCTGATAATATATATATATATATATATATATATATATAGATATATATATATATATATTAGCTAATGGAAAAATAATGCGGATAAAATAAATCTAATAAACAAAATTTATTTCTAAAACTAAATAGCTTGAAATTAAAGCAGTAAAATTAACTATAAAAATTTTCATTTAAAAACAAAATATTATAAGTCATATGTATATATATATATATATAATATGTTTTGAATAAATTTTATAAAAAATTTAAAAATGTGTTTAAATTGTATAAAACAATTTTAAAAAAATAAACTATTATTTTCAAACTTCAGTTTTTGTTTACTATTTAAAAAAAAAACAAAAAAATTACTAACTATTTATAACAAATGTTAAAATTAATTTTTTTTTTTTTAACACAATGATTTTATTAAAAAAACTTATACTCTTTTAATATATTTTAAAATTTTAAAATTTAATTTTACATTACATAGCAATTGAATAAAAATAAACAAAATAAAATAAGAAAATTATTTTCTGTATTAATAAAAATTATAAACTTAAAATAAAAAATTATGTATAAGGAACATAAATTTTTCGTGTTAATACATACATTAAAAAAGAAATTTAAATATTTAAATGTTAAAAACAAATGTTATATATATATATATATATATATATATATAGTTTTTTTTTTTAAATTTATTGTATTGTTATATTAAAACACATGTTTTATTTATTTATTTATTATATTGTATTGTTTTTTTATTTAATGTTAAAAAACAAAACATAATTGTTATTTAATAAATTTTTATTTTTATTTATTTTTATATATTTGTTATATTTTGATATTTTTAACAACTATTATTTAACAATGTTTTTATTATATTATATAACAATATTTTTATTATTTTTATATATAACAATGTTTTTATTAATTTTTAATTTTTTAATTAAAACAAACTAAAAAAAAAATTAAAACAAAGTTTAAAAATAGAAAATAAAAAATTGTTTTATTAAAACAAATTAAAAAAAAAAAACCATGGAGCGTGCCGTAGACTGCTCCCGCGGGGGGCCAGAGGTCGGCTGGGTAGCGCCACAGGGGCTACCTAGCCAGCCTTAGGCCCTCAGCTGGGCGGGGGGCTGATTCTCGGAATTGACCTCCCGCCCAGCTGGGGGTTGAGGCCGGCTGGTCAGTGCCTGTGGCACCGCTTGGCCGGCCTTCGGCGCCCCGTAGGCACGTTCTTGCTGCAGACCGCGCCTGCGGGGTACCAGAGGCCAGTTGTGTAGCCCTCGGCATTGGCCTCCCACCCAGCCGAGGGCCTAATGCCAGCTGGGCAACACCCGTGGCACCGCACGACCGGCCTCTGACGCCTTGCAGGCACAGTCTGCGGTAAGACCGTGCAGTCCCCATGGTTTTTTTTTTCATTTTTTTTTTTTATTTTTATTTATTTTTTTAATTTTTTTAATTTTTTTAATTTTCTTTTTAATTTTTTTTTTGTTTTTTAATTTGTTTTAATAGAACAATTAAAAATTAATAAAAACATTGCTATATATAAAAATAATAAAAATATTGTTATGTAATATAATAAAAACATTGTTATATAAAAAAAAAAAAAAAAACATTTTTATATAATATAATTAATAAATAATTATTAAAACATTATTTAAAAAAAAAAAAAATTATTGTTAAAAATATCAAAATATAACAAATATAAAAAAAAAAAAACAATTTATTAAATAACAATTATGTTTTGTTTTTAAACATTATATAATTAAAAGAAAAAAAAATACAATATAATAAATTAAAAAAAAAAAACCATTTGTTTTAATATAACAATACAATAAATAAATTAAAAAAAAAAAAACTATATAACAATACAATTAAAAAAAAATGATATATAACAAAACAATAAAGAAAAAAAAAATGAAGATTTAAAATTAAAAAGAATAATAATAAGATTAAAAAAAAATAGAATATAAAATCAAAAAATTTCAAATAAAAGAAAAAAAAACCATTTAAAATAATGAAACCACTGATATATTTATGATAAAAAAAAACAAATAAAAAATGTTATAATATTACTATTTTTTTTTATGTGCATGGTCGTTTTATGGATTTTTCTGTCTAGATGAACCTATAAGTCTTAAAAAAGAAAAAAAAATTCTAAATTTTTGTCCTTAAAACCCTAAAAAATTTAGTTCTTTTTGCATTTTCTTCACTAAAAAAATATAAAACAATTATGGTTTTTGAACCTAAAAACCTTAAAAAAATAGTTTTTGGCCACAAAAAACTATAGAAAAATAGATTTTCCCTAAAATCGTCTTTAAATTGACAGAATAGAAGGAAAATTAACCTTTGAAATTCTAAAAAATGCTATCACCAATGCCAACACAACACCTCCACAAAATTACGAATAGCAACACAATGCCTCCAATGCCAATGCAATGCCTTCACGGAGTTACCAATGCCAATGCAACACCTCCACAAAATTACCAATAGCAACACAATGCCTCCAATGCCAATGCAATGCCTCAACGAAGTTACCAATGCAAATGCAACACCTCCAGAAATTTGCTCTAACAAATACCAGAAAACTTGATGTGATGTGATGAATAGAAACAATCATTCTTATTATATAGTGAATATTGTCTGATTGGTTTACTATTTAACGAATGTGGGATTAAAATTTTAAATTTAAAATATTTACATTTAGTTTATTATAGTTCATACTATAGTTAAAATACTTAATATTTGCATGTACTTATCATAGTTAATTTTTATTTAATATTTACATGTACTCAATGTTGAGTAATCCAAATATAATCTCAGATTAAAAATTAAAATATGAAATACTTACATGTAGTTAATTATAGTTAATATGATAGATAAGATAGTTAATATTTGCATTTAGTTATCATAGTTAATATTTTAGTTAATATTTACATGTACTCAATGTTTAAAATCATGGGATTAAATTTTAAAATCTAAAATATTTACATGTAGTTAATTATAGTTAATATTATAGTTAAAATAGTTAATATTTACATGTTGTTATTTTTGTAAATATTTACATGTAGTCAATCTTAAACCATTCAAATAAGAAAATTATTTTAGTTTCAAAGGCATGCATGAAAGGAATATTTTGTGGATATTTTGAATAGAAAGTATGGTGAAATATTTGAAGACCAACAGTTTATTAATAAATTTTGAAATATATTTTAGATGAATATAACGTAAGTTTAAAATTTAAAATTTAAAACATTTACATGTAGTCATTATAGTTAAACTAGTTAATATTTGCATGTAGGTATTATAGTAATATTATAGTTAATACTTACATCTAGTCAATGTTAAATCATTGAAATAAAAACATTATTTTAGTTTGGAAGGCATCCATGATAGAAATTTTTTGTGGATATTTTGAATATAAATATCGATAAAATATTTCAACACAAACAGTTTATTAAAAAAATGTTAAATACATTTTTTGACTAATATTTGTACCAAATATTTGAAATGAAAATTTTGGAGGGAAAGTTTTTCGCGAAATTTTTTGGGGGGAAATTTTGGAGGGCAATTTTTTCGCGAATTTTTTTGGAGGGAAAATTTGGAGGGAAATTTTCAGTCCTTAAGCTATATATTGTAAGTGGGAGAGGAATTTGTATCATTCAACCTATTCTTGTTGAAAGCCATGGTTTCTTCTGATAGCGAAGTTTTTCTTTGTACAACATCAACATCTTCATCACGCAACAACTCTATTCAGAGTGATGAATATAACGAGAGTTTGTTCACCATGAATAGAGAGTCAAAAAATCGACTTGGTCATAATGCTAAAGATGATGAGAACAAAATTGATGAGGCGCAGCAAAATGAAATTTCTGTAAATCAAGCACCAGTTATACCACTTACTCTTAATCCTAAGGATTATGAAAGCAACAGTGATGAAGGGCATGATGAAGAATTTCCAGAGTCAAAAGTTTCACTTCGTCCCAATCCCAAGGATTATGAGGACACCATTGATGAAGAGGGAGATGAAGAATATCCACTTCAGCTTAATCCTAAGGATTATGCGAGAACAACAAATGAAGAGGGGAATGAAGAATCTGTAGAGTCAAAATATCCACTCTGTCCTAATCTTGAGGAGTATGCCAGCACCACTGATGAAAATGGGGATGTAAAATTTCCAGAGTCAAAATATCAAATTCGTCCTAATCGTAAGGATTATGCGAGCACCACTGATGAAGAGGGGAATGATAATGTTTCAGAGTCAAAACATCCACTTCATCCCAATCCTAAGGATTATGCTAGCACCACTGATGAAGAGGGAAATGAAAAATTTACAGCGTCAAAATATCCACTCCATCCTAATCCTAAGGATTATGCAAGCACCACTGATGAAGAGGGGGACGAAAAAATTCTAGAGTCAAAATTTCCACTTCGTCTTAATCCTAAGGATTATGTCAGCACCACAGATGAAGAGGGGAATGAAGAATTTGCAAAGTCAAAATATGCACTTCGTCCTAATCCTAAGGATTATGTCAGCACCATTGAGGAAGAGGGGAATGAAGAATTTGCAGCGTCAAAATATCCACTTCATCCTAATCCTAAGGATTATGCCAACACCACTGATGAAGACGGGGATGAATTTCTAAAGCTAAAATTTTCACTTCATCCTAATCATAACGATTATAATTTAACCACTGATGAAGGGGAGGGATGAAGAATTTCCAATAAATATAGATTCAAGGCATTCACTTATTCCTAATCCTAAGGATTATGAGAGCATCAATGAGGAAGGGGAGGGGAAGGATGAAGAAATTCTAGTGAATACAAATTCAAAGCTTCCACTTATGTCTAATCCCAAGGATTATGAGAGCACCACTAAGGAAGGGGAGGATGAAGAGTTTCTTGCAAACGATAATTTTAGAGGCAAAGATCTGAATATTTCATTTTCTCCAAGTGACCATTTCAAAGAAACTCATGGTGATGAAGAATTGAATCCTCCTAGGGAAGAATCTAAAAGCATGGGTCAAGATGGTGAAGAATTTCTTTTGAGTCACGGTTACAAAAGTGCCGATGATTCTTGTGAAATGTTTTATTCAACTGATGATGGTAAAGAAAATTTTCTAGGCAATGATGTTGATGAATTTCTTAACTATGTTGAGGATGATGATAGTGGGGATAATATTCCTCCTAATGGTGATGAAACTGCTTTTACAAAGGATGATGGAATGATGAAGCCATTGCAAGCAAATATTGCAACTAGGAGTAGGAGTAGACCTTTTCATATCAATCCAAAACATTCCAGTTATACAAGGGTGAGGACAAAATATCTCACAAAAAGAAGTTCTGTTGTTCATTTGATTTCAAGTGAATGTTGTCGAAGGGATTTCCTGAAAAATATGGATTTCAACTTTGTTTTGGAGAAAAGGAAAACATATATGTCAATGAATAAAAGCATGAAAAATTCATATTTAGTGGGTTTCCTGCAATATACACTAGCAGGTTATGATTATCATATTAGGAATGTATTGCTCTGCAGAAAGGCGTTCAAAATGTTGCATTCAATTGGTAATTGTCATTTGTTAAGAATCCAGGATAGATTGGACATATTATTCAGAAGCATGTTATAAACGGGAGGTGGGACCATTTGCAAATACTGCTAAGACATGGATGAAAGACTTCTTTTCAAATCATGGAGAGTGTATGCCAAATGAAGAAACAATACATATTCCAGATAATTTCTCGAGATGAGAAATATTCATGTTATACAAAGATTATGTAGAAGTTGTTGAAGGAATTGGTAATTTTATTACATATTCTTATTTTACAAGGATATGGAAAACTGAATTCAACAATGTTTGTATTCCTAAGAAGACAAGGATGGGGATTTGTGGCACATGTGCTTCTCTTAAAGAAAAAAGAGATAAATGTCAAGGGGCAGAAAGAGGTATGCGTTCAAAACATTGTTTTTTAAAATTTGATACTTATCAACTATGAAAATATATTTATTCATATGTTTCTTTTATTTTATGTACAGATTCCATTGTCAAAGAACTTCAAGACCATCGCAATCAACAAATAAGTGAAAGGAAAAAGTTGTATAAACATCGAAAGAAGTGTTATGATCATCCAAATAAATATCTGGGATTGATAATTGATGGTATGGACCAAAAGAAAACACTTCTTCCACATTTTGTCCGCACGCCAAAAAAAATTACAGGAGGAAAATTTCATTCAGTTTCACTTGGTTGGTTGTATGGTATTTAATGTGAAGATGTTTCCAAGAGTTTTCTTCACAACTCCAAATATTCACAATGATGCAAATCTGACCATAACTATAATCCATGATGTGGTTACTCATTGGTCTGGGATTCTTCGTGAAGTTTTGTATTTATAATTAGACAACACAAGTCGTGAGAACAAAAATCAAGTTCTTTTTGGGTATCTAAACATGCTCGTTGAATTGGGGATTTTTAAGAAGATAAAGGTTGGTTTCCTTCTTGTTGGGCATACTAATGATCATATTGATCAAATGTTCAGTCATTTTTCAATAACATTGAGGAGGAAAGGTGTTGGGAGCCTGCCGTCATTAATTGAATGTATTAAGAAATCATACATTCCAGAGCCTGTTTTTCATGTGTTGGAAGAAACTATTGACATGCGAAGGTTTATTTTTGGACCGGTGAGGAGAAATGCATTGAACAACTTAACGACATTAGCTTCCAGCGTCAATTTCGTATCAAAAAAATTGATGGGATAACACTTATATGGGGCAAGAAGTATTCAACTGTTGAAGAATGTGGACCATCATCAGGTTTAGAATTTTTGAAGTTCATTAAAGAGCGTCCAATATTTTCATCAAAGATATTGTTATTACAGTCAGTTGTTGAACTCCATAATGCACGAACACAGAAGAGAGACATAAATTATTCTGAATGTCTAGAGGAAATTAAAAGATGTATTAGAGATACATATGAGTACTTCGATATTGCTGATTCAGTTTGATGGGAGTATTTTTTCAGTAATCAAAGTGATATGATTTCAATATAAATAAATGTGGATACGCTTTTGAAGACTCCTTTTTTTTTGCCACAAAATATGCCAAATGAACATGAACATCAGGAAACACACAATGTTGAACAACAATAGCCTCAAGCTATTATTAATTCCCCACAGGTAGAGGAAAGAGAAATCTATATTGGTTCTAGAAGATCACATGCACAATGTGAAGCCATGGAAGGCCTTTACAGGGGTTCTGTGCAGGATCTTAAGGAGGGTTACATGATAGCAGTGTTAGCAGATGAAGATCCACTTGGCTATCCATTCTAGATTGCCAAGGTTATAAAGGTCATTAATGAAAATGAAGAGATTACAGTTTTTGATGTACATTGGTATGCCACAAGTACCCACCCTTTCAATGGTGTGTACAAGCCAGAGATGGTAGTGGAAAAAAGAATTGGAAGAAAGAGAAAAAGAAAGGGCACAAATATAAATCATCGCCGCTCAGATATCTTAAAATTGGAGGATGTTGACATACTTGTGTATGACTTCAATTTGACAAAGAGAGGAAATCTTCGGTTGCAGACCATAAATATTTTGAAGAAATTTCTACCAGAGCAATTACTGTTGAGATGGGACTCTGCAGAATGAAAACGTAGATCTACAATACTTTTGAACTCTGAAATGGTGGGCATGCATGTTGACTCAGATGGAGCACTAGTTGATGAAAGAGAAGAATATGGATCATCTTCATCTGCATCGAGCCATTCATCTGAAGATGTAGGTTATGATGGTGTGTCAAAACCTATGGTTGATTTTGAATAACTATCTAAGACACTTTTATGTAATTGATGTTTGCATGGTAACTTGAAATAAAAATTTTGACTTCCATCTCATTTTTCATGAAGTTATGAGACATTTCTATGTTTTTTGGATTATATGTTTTAATTATGAAGAATTCATCTCTTTAGAATATCAACAATGCAACAACGAATTAAAAAAATAATTTATGTTATATTCAATGTACCAATGTTGATATTTTAATTATAAGTAAAATAGAAAATAGAAACTAATGTTGAATTTTTAGATTATGCAATGATATTACCATGATATTATGTATTGTTACCATTTGGTATAAGATACTTTTAAAATTTTTAATAATTATATGTGTCATTAAAAGCGAACACTTTGTTTTGATGCTTGATTTTTAGGTTTTGGTTGAAATTAGATTTAAATTTGTCTTATGCTAAGTTTTGAAAAAAGATAAGTTTTTATCCTTTAAAATTAAAATTACTCTTACTTGTTTCTGTTCAATGATAATTTTTTCATTTACTTGTTCATTTTTTAAAATTGTTTAAGTCTTATAATTTCTCCATAATTTCATTGTTCAAATATGTTGAAAACTTAAGATTGAAATTTTTTAGATTTACAACTTGTCATTAAGGTTTTTATGCGCTACCAAATTTTATCTTTAATGTTATGGTTGACAATAATTACAATTTTAGGGTTGTTTAGAGTCAAGATATTTTATGTTTAACAACATGGATGAAAATTGTTCGAAATGATAAGCCCTTCAGACATGTATTTGTTTATATTTAACATCATCTATCAAAAATGTTAGAAATTTACGATTTTAAAAAATGTCCTAATATGTTGTCTTTAATTCCATTGTTACAAGTGTCAAAATTATGACACAATTTTTTTTTATTATTCCAACATCAACTGGTTTTGTTTTGAGGGTGCTTTTTCAATCCTTTTTTCAAAAAATAATTTTGTTTTTAGCATAATTTTATAAAATGTTGAAATTTGACCTTAAAAAAAAACCAACTACGTTCTAGAAGACACACTTTTTGTTTTTATGGTGTTTTTTCATGTTTTTTGAGACTTTTTGGGCTACAGTTCCCATTTTGAGGTCAAGTTACCTATTTGGGCTAGAGTTCCAGTTTTGAGGTCAGGTTACCTATTTCATCGGTAACAGTGTTATATGTCAAATAGTTTAAACTTGACAAATCAGTAGATAGGTAGAGAATAAATGAGGAGCTCAATAGTTTAATCTGAGCCCTCAGATGAAATAAGGTTAGACTTAGATAGGTTTATGCTTTAAAAGAAAAATTGATTCACGGTTGCAAGCTTAAGTGCACCCATGCAAACGAAGTAAAAATGTTAGAATAATGATGGGTAGGTAGAAAGAAGTTGTTTAAGGCATGTGATAAAACATCATTGGGAAAAAACTAATAATTTCCCTTCCCCCACAATGATCCAGTATTTAAAACCTTTAGTTAAAAAGGCTCAGAGCATTTCTCTGACTTTTGTTGGGATCGAACCCAAGGCTTAATAATTGATTGGTTAAAAATACTGGATTCCCTTCATAAAATCCAATTTCCTCAGCATATTAACCCTTTTCCAAAGCTATAATCCCTTTTCTTAAGTAAAACACCTTTTTTCTTAGGGAAAGTAAAATCCCCTTTTAATTAATTTCATTTTCATCCAAAAACACTCAAAAACCCACAAAATACATCTTATCCTAAGTTTATGTGTAAATATCAAAATGGGATAATTTTATGCTAAAATGCCTATTTTACACTTTACTTAGTTTAATTCTATGTATTTTCATTCATTTACATTTCATTTAATATTAATTTTTTTAACATAAAGTATTAATTCCCTATAAAAACCCCTTCCCATATATTTTATTAATTAAGTTTTAGTTAAATATCCCACAAACCCATTATTTAATGTTAAAACCTATGTTTTATATTATCCCATGTGTTAAATAATTCCCTGCCCTATTCCCCATCGGTTAAAATATCATATAATAAATCCCGCTCCCAATGGTTTTAAAACAGTTGTAAATATGTCATTTACAATGTAAATATTATAACCCGCCAATCAAAATAAAACATTGATTTTATATTAAAAACATATGTTTTTAATATTAAAATCAATCCTGCCACAACACAAGACCCGGGCCCCACGCCCCAATGCCGAGCAACTCCTAATCTAATCTCCACCATTCGCATGAACTCCATCCAATCCGACGATCCAAAATACATATCACATTTTAACTTGTACGATCTACACTCATTTCAAACATTGGAAAATGGGTGATTTATCACCCTTCTCTTTCCTCCACGCGGCGATATATACAGGGAAAATTTTAAGGATGGAAAATTATCTTGACGTTTAAAAAATTGGCGAATCTCACTAGTCCCTAATATGCAAACTATAAAAATTTTATTGATGTATTTGTAAATCTATTCAAATTTATAATGATATTATATATATTGTCTATATAATGTTGGCGATTTTTAATGTAAAATAATTTTATATTGTAAAATTTGGGCGAATCATTTTTATAAAAAAATGGAAATTGGTGAATCTTTTTTTTGGAAAAACCATGGAAAACTAGCCCACCTGCGAATATTAGCCCCTAAAATTTTCCATGGATATATATTGGATTGGATTTGATCCAACGAAAACAACTTACCGCCCAAACCCACGCAATAACCACCTCCAGTTTTTTGCATCCAGCGCCAAAATGCCTCCACTCTGATATGACTGCATTTAATGTTGATTCGTATTAAACCTAAAACCATTATAAGAGATTCATATGTACACATTAAGCCCTTTTCTGCATTCTATCTTTGCGTTCATATTTCCGACTGAGAAACAAACACCTGTACACTAGTTTCACGCCTAGAAAACCTGAAAAAGCCACCATAGTTTTTGTCAAATACTACTGGAAGCTTCAATTCGACTTCCAGAAACCTTCAAAGCTATCAAAACCTATACGACACCTCAAAACCTAGTTTAAAGGCCAAAATAAATGCACAAACAGGTATTCTTCACCAAAAATGACCTGTTTATCATTTGAAAAGGAATTTCTGAGAAATTAAGACTAATAAAGCCAATTTATCTACAGAAAGACCCTGTAGTTGCCCAAAAAGAAAAAATTCATTGTAAAAACCTTGAAAAAACCCTGTGTTGATACTACGTCTGGTTTTTAAATTAAAATTGAATATTTTCAGTCTTTGCAAACTTGGAAAAAATGTTGTTTCTATCCAGAAATCCTTTTCAGATAACCCCAATCCTTATGTGTCCAATTTGAAACAATTTCAGTCCAATTTATCTAAAAAGCACAGGAAACCCTTGTTTCTCATTTCTTGTACCTGTAAAGAGTCTAAAATCCAGTTTAAAAGTCAAAATTGAAGGTTGCAACCCAATAAAAAGCCAATTTTATGACTATTTCTGTTTAAAATAACCTCTGTCAAAGTCAAAAACACTTCTGTAAATAATTTAAACTTACAGAAGAGCCCAAAAAAGTCCAAATACAGAGTTTCAATTATCAAAAAAGTCTAAAAGATGTCAAAATCAAACCCAACAGTAAATTCTAAGACTGAAATTGTTGTAAATCCTCTACAACCTCATGTTGTAGACATTGAACATACACCCTTAGCAGATGTGGATTATAAAACAATAGATCAAGTGGTAGAATTCAATCTGTTAGACCTCCACTGCTGGAGTTATGAAAAGTCCTTGGATCAAGTTGAAGAAGTCCAAATTTGGGAGTCAAACCTACCCAAATATTGTGTTCCACACACTCATCAATGTCTAGAGGTTACTAGGATGTGTCAGACCTATTATTCACCTAAATAAAGGGCAATGGTAAATGCAAATAACGAAGTGTTATTCACAATTACTACTGAGTCAATAAACGAGATGCTATAGATAAAACCAAATCCTAATGCATTTCCCTTATCAATAGAAGCTTTACATTGGTCTTGAATTTCCTAAAAGGTTCCAAATTTTCCAAGCATTAATACCTTTACATGTTGAAATTCCACAAATCAATCCTCCTTATTCTACATCAAAATTTCCTAAAGGGTCTAGGCATGTCATATCCATGTTGTCATTTATTTTAGGGTATTTTATAGATGATTCAATCCCAGGTTTCCTATCTACCTTTGCACTAGGACAACCTCCTTCTGTCATTTTCAATTTTGTTGAATACAAAGGTGATAATATCCATGATCAGCTTGCCAAATTTCCAACTGAAGGAGTATTTATATATACATCCTTTCTTTTCCATATGTTCTTATATTTCCAAGTAGAAAAATTCCCAATAACACTTCAGAAGCTTGATATAGAAGGGAATCCACTTTCAGTCATCTTTTGGACTTCTTTTATGAGAAAAGAGTCCACAAAGTTCAGTTATGCAAAGTTTATAGATTAATTTATTCATCCATTAATAAACATGTTAACAAACACAGTACAACCAAGAATCAGTGATGAAATAAAGAAATTTATGCAGTTATCAGAGCATACTAGAACTGGAGATTGGTACTCATATCAGAAACATATAGAAATAATAGTTTTTGGGTCAAATATTTTACCCTATAAACTACCTACGTATGTACAATTGAGAGTTTTTGCCTTGGATTATATCAGGAAAATCTTAAATTTAGGTTCTATCAACTTCTTAGCAGCCAAAAAGAAGGCCCAATTTAAGTTGAAGAATCAGGTGGGTCCTTTTATTTGTAATCACAAAGACGAAGGACAAGAAGTAGAAAAACAGTTACCTGAATACAAATTTGAAGAAATCTTCTTATGGAATTATGATCCACAGGGAATATTAAGCAAAATGAAGGTAAAGTGCAAACTAACACCTTATATTCATGAGAAAAAACCATATATTGAACAATATGTCAATCAAATAGAGTGGCTAGAAAATACCTTGGTAGAAGTAGTTAAACAAGGTGATACTAGTCACGCAGTGCAAACTGCAAATCAAGGAGAGAAAGCTACTAAGAGAGTCAGAGAACAAGGTACCTACACTACTGAGACAACAACTAAGACTAGGTTTAAACTCAGATACATTAAAAATCCTAAAATCAATTTAGTTGATAAAGAAAAAGTGACCATAGAAGTGGAAGATACAGATGTTCTAGAGACAAATACAGATGCAGCTACAGTTATTACAAATGAGGCAACCACAGAGATTATTAATGAAGAGAATCCTGATAATTCCAACGCATGAGTGATAGAGAAGTAGCATAGTATGGAGGCATCCTCCTCACAGCTAGTAGAAGATAAATATCTTGACATCAGTGAAAAATATAAGCAGATAAAGACAAAGAATGAAGAAATAAAAATGAGATTTATTCTTAGTATTTTAAGAAAACACCACAGATCCATAACAGACTTCTTTCTTCTTTTGATTATTCAAACAAAAAGTTTATTATGTCAGTACTTCAACCAACAGTGAAGACTCCCAAAAGAGTGGCAGATTACAAGAAGGTTGACCTTGAAGTACCAAGAAAGTATCCATTGACTAGATAAAATTGAATTTCATAGGAAAACTTTTGAGATGCTATATTCTACCATCACTACAAAGGCTATGAGTGTCCAAAAGCTTCAGAATAAAATAATAAACATGAGAAATAAAATTAAGGTTGACAAGGATTCTTCATATGATAAATATCTTAGAATTAAGTCTTTAGAAGAGTTGGTTATTCAATTAGGATATGATCCTGCCAATGTCAAAGTTGCAGAAGAGTTAGTAAAGAAAGAAAATGTTGATATTTCAGAACTGAGGAAACATTTCACGCTTCCACCAACTGAACATCCACAAGCCAAAGAAATAGTTCAAGAGGAAAACCAGAAAGATAATATGATCAACTTGACTGTACAATTAATAGGACAGATAAATGAGATGGAGATCCAAATGGACAAAATTTTCCATGAAGAGAAATTACAAAAGCACAAGAAACTCCTACAGTAATTCCCATGGTTACTACAACTATGCCTTCAACTCTGGTAGAAGAGTTGGCACCAAAAGTACCACTGGCTACTACAATGCCAGTAACCTCATCCACTACATCAGCCACAAAATCCTCTACCACAGCAGGTCAACATTCTGATGAGGCTAGTAAATTAGTTAAAGCGATGGAGGAAATGTGACTTCAAACCAATGAGATCAAGAGATTGAAGAAAGTGATTGACGATATTGAAGACACTAAGAAGCTATCCCAAATGAATTCCAAAACTCATGAACAAAGGGCTCACAGGTTAAATGTTGAGTTGAGGAATCTACAAAAGGATTTAACCTTGAAAGAGTGCATATCTTATGTGAAGAATCAACTATGGAGTAAAATCATTGAATCCATCAATGATGTCTGGCCATGAATCCAGGTAATATATGAGCAAAAAGAGTTGCTAATGGTAGCACAAGAAAAGATTCAAAAAACAAAAGATGAGCTAGGTGAAAAACCTAAACAAGCCCTAGAATTAATCAAATTTCTCAATAGCAAAAACAAGCAAGAACTTGAAGAGATGGAAATTATTGATAGAACAGAGACAATCCTTCAAATAAGGAAATTAATTTCAAAGAATAATTTAATGAAGCAGTTAGAAGAAAAATGTGAAAACATGAACATAGCCATAACCAAGTTTATGGTTAAGTTTGAGATTTTGAGGAAAAGATGTTTGCCTAACATCTTGGCTATTAATGATAAACTCATGCCACAAGAATACTATAACAAAAAGATAAGAGATTATGTGAAAGAGCAAGTTGACAAAACAAAAGGACAAGTAATTCCTACAGGAAATGTTTTACGTAGAAGTTTTGAAGACTTGCTTTATCTTTAGCATGAGATAAAACACTTATTTGCTATAAAACCAACATTTTCTAGATATATTGAAGAAGATGAGAACTTTAGGAAGCTGAAAAAGATTAAATTCCTGATGAATAATCTTGGGAATCACTCATTGACTTACTGTAGAACATCAAATTGCAGAGAAAAGGATAAAAACCACTAGCTGATTTTTTCACAGTCAAAGCATAAGTTTTACAGCAGTAAGGCAGTTTAAGAGAGTTTAAAGTGTATCATAGGTAAATAGTATCAAATGAAAGAGTATCAGATAAGAATATAATATTTCAAAACAGATTTGAAATATCATTGTCAGCAAAGAAGACACCAAGGCAGCCAGCTGCACCCAATCAAAAACAACATTTTCTATTTTATTTGGATAAATAGGACAACTTGCTAAGTTGTTAAGCAGCTGTCACTATTTTGTTGTAAAAGATATTTAATTTCCTTAGAAAAATCCTATGATTATTCTAGGATATTTTGTGGACATTTTTGTATATATACTTCATCTTTTGAAGTATTGGTGTGGAATAAATTGTTGAAGATTTCTATAGTCATTTTTTCTATAGCTGAAGGCTTTTTGTTGCAAATTCAAGTATCAGACTGGATCAAGTAATCTAGCATCATATTTCAAGATTCATGTGAGGAGCCATTGAAGTGAAGTACTTTCTATTATCATTGTTTAATATTCTTATGTTTTATGTGCATCCATATATGTTCTCTAAATTTGAATGATAAATCAGGAGTATTATTACAGG
>JAXQQM020089966.1:0-34594 GCA_034641835.2 Pinus albicaulis | reverse complement strand
TACGAGGTCACACCTAGTCACGATGATGAACCACACACTAAGCTCTTGTGCAGATGAAATAGGTAACACGACCTCAAAAGCGAGACTCTAGCCCAAAAAGACTCAAAAAACATGAAAAAACACTCCAAAAACAAAAAAAAGTGTATTCTAGAACGCACTTGGTTTTTTTTGAAGGTCAAATTTCAACATTTTATAAAATTATGCTAAAAACAAAATTGTTTCTTGAAAAAAGGATTGAAAAAACACCCTCAAAACAAAACTAGTTGATGCTGGAATAACAAAAAAAAAAAATTGTGTCATATTTTTGACATTTTTAAAAATAGAAATAACATTTTTTAATTTTTAAAATTCAAACATTAAAAAAAACCTAAAATTTAAGAAAAATAAATAAATTTAAAAAATAAAAACATTTTAAAGCTTAAAATTTAAAAATATATAGGAATAAAAAAATAAAAATAAAAACAAAATAAAAATTTTAATTCAAATATTAAAAAAAACCTAAAATTTAAGAAAAAAATAAAAATAAAAAAATAAATTTAAAGATTAAAATTTCAAAATATATAGAAATAAAAAAATAAAAATAAAAACAAAATAAAAATATTAAATTAAAAAAAAAAACAAGTTAAAAAAGGAAAGAAATTATAAAAAATAAAATATAGAAATTAAATTTAAAAAAGAAAAAGAAAAAGTTTATTAAATTAGAAAAAAAAAAAAAAATTAAAAAAAAATTGTTTAAAAATATGTTAAATTTAATATATATATATATATATATATATATATATATATATTGAAATTAAAAGTAAAAAAAATAGAAAAAAATTAATTAAAAATAAAAATGAAAAATAAAATACAATAAAAATATTAAGTTTAAAAAATATATATATTAAAAAAATAAATGGAATTTAAAAAAATAAATTAATTTTAAATTATAAAAAATAAAATATATATATATATATATATATATATATATATATGAACTTAAATTAAAAATATATACTAGATTTTATTAAAATTTCAAAAAAAAAGTTAATATTAAAATAACAAATTAAATTTAAAAAAAAAAAAAATATTAAATTTTAATAAATAAATGAATAAACAAATAAATTTTGAAATAAAAAATAAATTTTAAATAAAAAAAAAAAACATTGCTAAAATAAAAAGTTAAAATACTTTAAAAATCAATTAAAATTGAAAAATTGAAAAAAATAAATTAAAAATATATATTAAATAAAAAACAAATTAATTTGAAAATATTAAGTTTAGTATATATATATATATATAATTTTAAATACACAATTTTAATTTAAATAAAAACAAAATATAAAATTTTATGTAATTAAAAAAATAATAATAAAAAAATAAAAAAATTTAAAAAAATATTAAATTCAAATAAATTAAAAAAGATACAAAATTTACTAAATTTTTAAAAATTAAATGGAAAAACTAAACATAAAATTTAATAATAAAAAAAATATATGAAAAAATTAAATAAAAAAAACAAAATTTAATAAAAATTTTTAACAAAATTTAGAAAAAAAAAAACCCAAAAAATAAAAATAAATAAATAAATAAATTTCAAATATAAAATTAAATTAAAACAAAAAAAATTTAAATTCTTTGAATTAAAAAAAAAAAAAAAAAAATCAAATTAAAAAAAAAGAAAAAAAAAAAAAAAATTGATTGTGGTGGCACCTCGATCGGCCTCCCACCAGTGCGGCGGAGGCCCGGCATGGCCCAGAAGCGAGACGGTCGAGAATCGCCCTCCGTGTGGCGGGAGAGGCGATTCCGGGGAATCGCCCACTGAGGGCGGTCCGGGAATCGCCTCCGCGGCCAATTAGAAGAGGGAATCGCCTCGCCACGGGGCCGATTCCCGGAATGGCTCTCCCGTCGCGGGAGGCATTTCGGAGAAGCCGATTCCCAAAATCGGCCTTAGGGCGATTCTTAGAATCGGCCCCCTCCGTCGCGGGGAGGGCGATTCCGGAGGCTCGGCCTCCCATCTGGGCGGGCGGGCAATTCGAGAATCGGCCCCCCCGTAGGGCGATTCCGAATCGGCCTCCGCCCGCGAAGGATCATTCGGAATCGGCCTCCTTCGGCCAGTCGAACGTCACATACCTTGGCCGGGCGGTGGCGGCGACACCATGATCAAAAAATTCTTTTTTTTTTCTTTTTTTTTTTTAATTTTTAATAATTTTTTTTTAATTTGATTATTCTTTTAAAATTCAAAAAATTTAAAATTATTTGTTTTTTAATTCAAAATTTTTATTTTAAATTTAAATTGTTTTAATTTTTTTGAATTTTTTTTTTGTTTTTAAATTTAATATTTTAGATTAATTATTTTTTAAAATTTATAATTTATTTATTAAATTTATTAAATTTTAATTTAATTTAATTTTTTTTTAATCTTTTAGTTTATTTAGTTTTTCATTTTTAATTCTTTTATTTTAATTTTCTTTTTCAATTTTAATTTAATTTAATTAATTAATTTATTTTTTTAATATAATCCCCAAAATTTGTATTTTTTTCTTCTTATTATTATTATTATTATAATTTAATTTTTTCTTTTTATTTTATTTTTATCTAAATTTTAATTTTTGTAATTTAAATTATTTTAAAATTTTCTATTTTTTTTAATTATATGGTTTTTTTTAATAACTTAAAAAAATATTTTTTTGATGTTTTTATTTTATTTTATTTTTTTGTTAATTTTTGTTTTCTTTCTTTAAATTATGTGTTTTTTTTTTCAAATTTTGTCATTTCTTTTGATATAAATTTCGAATATTTTTGTTTTGTTTTTGTTTTATTTATTTATTTTTGTTTAAATTTTTTATTTTACGAGTTAATTTTGTTTTTTTTTACATTTTTATTGGTTTTTTATATTTTTTTTTTATATATATTTTTTAATTAAGTTTTGTGTTTTATTACCAACATGAAAATCACCACTCTGAAAAAAAAGGTTGATGCTACATCAATACGTTTCAAAATTACCATGAAAATCACCGCTCTAAAAAAAAAAAGTTGATGCTGCATCAATACGTTTCAAAATTAGCATGAAAATCACTAACATTTTAAAACAAATATTCATACTTCATAAATAAAAATATTAGAGTGTTGAAAATGTGCTCCAAAAAAAAAAAAGGTGATTCTGCATCACCACTTCTCAAAATCGGGTGCTTTTTATGCTACCAAAAAAAAGTAGGTAACAGTGCGGTTACTGTTTCATCGATAACTCTTGTTACTAGTTGGTTCGAAACATGTCAACATCGTTCTTTGTCATGTGATTTTTACTGAAAGAACTCTAAATCATCGAATATCATTTGAAAATTTGGGTTGCAACAATGCTTCAAAGTCACTCATTACCTTGTTGGCCTCTTTCCCTTATATCTAAACTTTATTGTTGTTTTTGTCGTCGGTCATATAAGTGTTTGAGTACTCAAGGTTGTAGTTTCTCTCAATTTTATTTGAGTTGTTCTTGCATAACACAGGTTCTGACCCGTGCTTTGATTTTGTGGTGGTATTATCCAAAAAAATATATATATAAAAAAACAACAAAGCAGGGTTGTACAATTGAAGAAGAATTAGAGCAAACAAGGACTGATTGTTCACTAAGATCACAAATGTGAATGAATGGAGGGAAAAATAATGCACCGAGCGTTAAAAAAATACTACCCAGGGAAAGTATGACACAATTAAGTCGATACAATGTGTAACTCTTGTGTTAAGGTCAAGCTACGCATGCTTCCTTTCACTTTTCCTGAGGGGGTTGAGCCCCTGGACAAATGGATTCAAAAGGTGGCTCTTGTTATATCCAGTGCGAGGCTTCCATTAATAAAATTCATTAACCCATTGACCACATAAGAGCTATAAGTTGGAGGTATTGGTGACATGATAGACTTTGTCACCGAATTTTGCATCAGCCTTCCGAGTTTTGATTCTCACTCTGGTTTTAAAGCACCTCCCTTCACCTTTTACAATAAACAAACAATCTCAGTCTAGTTGTAAAGGTTGTAAAGCACCTCCCTTCTCCTTTTACAATAAACAATCTGAAACCAACAAAACCTATACAGGACAATTAAATGTCAAACTTTGATGAAGCACATTGCTAATAGGGGTTAATAGTTCTTCAAACATTTTCCCCAAGATGCATTTGAAATTAGGAAAAAGGGTTCGGTAGGTTTAGGGTATTCATGGTTCTTTAAACATGTTTCCTGAACTGAGTGTCGATCCTCGGAGCACTACTCTAGAATTTTACATATTAATGATAATCAGTATCCATTGTGATTATTTCACTGTAGCTATTAGGGTGAGACAACATTTCTATTATTCTAATTGGATTAGTTGTGCAATATCACTAGGCAATTTAGACAGATCGTTGCACTGAAATTGATAGACGAGAGAATGAAAAGTAGAAATCACTAAGCAACAAGAAGGGTGAATTGTTGGGAGGGTGCTTGCATTGAATTTGTCGTTGAAAGAGAAAGTGCAACCCATTGCCATGTGAGAAAGAGAATATTTCTTTTCATTTTTTTATTGTTTTTGCAATTACTCTAGGGCACACTAGAGAATTATAGTAAAGTGTATGACTGTTTGTGCCTTACATTCTATTAAATGATCTGTCACTGACAATTTGTCTTTAACTTCACGTGATGTTCTCTCTGGAAGGCAATAGAACTTTCCTGCTCACTAAAATGAACAGTCCTTGGTACTACCACAAGATTACCTTCCAGTCTTTTCTATTGCTCTAACTTGACAGGATGTATAGCTGAACTCACTGTGAGATTTCTGGTAATAGAAATTGATGTATACATAATACAAGGAATCAAATATGACTTGCCTAACACAACTTAAGAATTATCTGCAGATCTACACCACTTGCTCCAGGGTTTGGACCTTGTTGTAGCCTCTCCTGCATAAGAGTAACTATAGACAAATAAATATTAGTTTTCCAGCAAAGCCACCCTTTTTGCAACAATGTCATCAAACATTTCTCTTACCAAGTTCCCAGTGACCCTCGAGTAATCCTAATGAGCAGACGCAAAACATCTTCCATTTATAGGCCAAGAAGCCTAATATACCCAAGGAGCAAAATTCAAATAGGTCAGTCCATTTTGGGGGGTTTCCTTTCATTACATGGACTATAGGAGAATACTACAACAAACCATTCCAAAATTAATCACAAATTTTATAAACAATTTAGAGAAATTTTAACGTAAATGTGAGGGGCCAACTGAATTTTATTTGAAATGGATCCTCAATTTTTAAAATCAGCTTAGGAGCAGAATTTGAACTCGATTTACGAACATAGGTGAGAAATTACATAGTGTGTTGATAATACAAGCATGAGAAATTCATTTCCTCGTGGAATAATCTACTACAACTTGACTGATATCCCACTGAAATTATAATCTTTAGCCCACTACCAAATTGAATTCGGTCTTGGCAGAGGAAATGATTGCATATAAATTAGCTTGGCCTTTGAGAGAGTGCACTTGGCCACTCTGAAAGTGATATGAGAACGATTGAAATGTACTCATAATCTCTTCTTTACATTGCATTGTCAACCTGTTATGCCCGTCGCATCCTTCCAAAGTGGTTTTTTTCAAATCTCTCACCGTGAAATGAGACATATTTTGAAAAATATATTATATGTAACAATCTTTTATTAACACAAATGTTGCTAGTTTTTTTTCGCTCTCAGAAAATAAAATGTAAAAGAAAAATATATTGTGGTGAATTGAATTTTTTTTATAAGCTTTTCATTATCGAAAGGGAAACATGAATATATGCCCTTCTAATTGAAATTAAAACCTTCCTTTCAAATTTGATCATCAGTCAAAGTGACTACATACACGTATCGCAAGCATAAACCAAGATCGTGACTGACGCATCGGATCTAACAATAGAAAACAAAGACAAACAAAAAGGTAAACGATTGTGGATAGTGAACCTATTAAAAAAAGGGAGTAGTCTATAATGCAACTTTTTGGAAAGTCGGCGAAATGGATTTTTTTCTCTTTTTCCCGCCTGACGATGACATTCTCGTGTGGGTCCCTCACCCCATGCCGCAGTTCCCTCTCCCTCGTCGTCATTCATTTACTCACGCTATGCCCTCCACGTTATCCGGTATCCGTAGCATGTCATTCATCATGTATGGATACATGGACCATCATGGATGAAATTTTAATTTTAAAATTGCCGCCTTTTTAATGCTAGAAATCTATTTTTTGAATTCTGAATGGAACAACGGGTAGAGGCTCCATTCGCTTCCATAAACAACCAAAGACTACGTCATGCCAACATTTGCGCCGATCATGCACAAATCTTTTGCGATTAACCGGAGGAGAGATTAACAAATATAGAGGCCAACCGATGGTCTCCTTCGATCCCCGATCGTAGGAGGCCGGTACATTTGTGAGGCCGCCGCGATGCATGGTCCTGTGGACCATTAAAGATGACCTCTGTCCACATCGTGGGAAGTGATACCCTCTTGTCAAATCCATGCAACCGATCTCGGCGTCGACAACGCTCGCTTAGTTGCACCTCGCGGCACGCCGGGGAGAGGCGCCCATCGACTTGCATCTCACCATCGCCACACTCTGCAGTGGGTTACCCTACGCGTTTACGATACTCGACTAGCGAGCAATTCGCGCCGATCTTCTTGGGAGTAAAGGGGCGCAGTGTTACCCGATGTTTCGAAATTCCGGCTCCCACCACTTCTCCTTCGGAATCTCGTTTAAGCCCATGGGAGTGGTCGAGTACGGGACCCTGCCGGAGCATGGCTGCGGACACTACCCAAAAAGAGCGCGCGGACATCCCGTGCACTCGCTCTCTCACCGCCTCGATTCTATTCGCTGAGAGTGTCCAAATGCTCTAGGCGCTCGGGTCTAACTCCTCCGTTACGAAAATTATGATTTCATTTTACAAGTTGGTGTCATCAACAACAATAACATTTTCGATCCTAGATTTAGAGTCACCGTCCGGAATTTGATGACCGATGCAGCTACTACGAGGGATTATGAGCTCGCGAGGATCTTAGAACCAATCAATCACTTTTTGTTTCTCATGTTCTTTCCTTGACGTTATTTTGGATGATGCTTGGGAAGCCGAAAAAATTAATGCTCATCATGATATTAAAGGCATGTTGACAAAACATGATTGTTGCGGTGTGCAAACAAAAATTTTTAGTCTTCGTAGTTGCTGCCCTAACCATGTATCAATCACTTTCTACATGTCATGTTCTTTCCTTCGTTATTTTGGATGATGCTTGAAACTGAAAAATTAATGCTCATCATGATATTAAAGGCATGTTGCACAAACATGATTTCTCCGTGTGCAAATAAACATATTTATAGTTTGACATTAGCTAGTTCTCATCTAACAATTAAAAATGAAAAAAATGTTGCTATCGTCATCATCTCGTTAATGTGGATTTGAGACCACAAGCCGTGGTGTAAAAAATGCAATTTTTTTGCGCAAAATAGGACTTTCTCCCCTTATCAAATTAAAATTGTGACATGAATGCACACATAATAGCTCAAAAATTTCATCACAAGTATAATGCAAACAACCATATAGGAGGTTGTTCTCCTTATAAATCCCAAAATCCCAAAGTCTCAAGTGTGTGCAATAAATGTTTGAGTCGACCAAAAGAGAATGAAAGTGAGAGGAAATGATGCTAATGGAAGCTATATATAGTAATTTTTCAGCTCTATATACGCTTGTACTTTGTATATGTATAACGTATACAAACACGCACCACCTATGAGTCCCACCGATTTATATTGTCACAAAGAATTCTTGAAATGGGCCACTGCACTGCATGGAAGGTAGAGTACTAAGTGAGAGGTGCCTTCTAAGATTTGTTTGACTTCTTCGTCGGAATCGCAATTTTCCGTTACACCAAAATGCTCGTAGGTGTTAGTAAATGGACCCATCACCGCAGTTACCGTATCCTCGAGAGATGGAAATGTAGTCACAGTGTCACGAAACACATAGGGAACGTTGTATTATCCAATGCCCAAAAATAAGATCCCCCCCCACCCATGCAAGCCTCTGTATTTCCAAACTCGAGACTCAGTTTGGCTTTGATACCATTTTGGAATCACGTTTGTACGTTACACCAAAACCCACAAGTGTTGGTAAACGAGCGCATTGTCAAATGTTAATGCATCCCCAAGAGGCTGTTAATCACATGTCATGAAACATACAGGGGAATGTTGCATTATCCAATGCCCAACACTTCCTTATCTTATAGAAAAAATCTCATTAATTATAAATACAACCTCAACTACTTGTTTAACAATCATTAGATTATTTTTCAACATGGGAATTTGGGTTGTAACATTTCTTCCTACATGGAGAACTCATTGACTTTCATGAGGCTAGCTCCGTACACATAAAACTAGTAGATTCTCGTCGATGCCACTTTAAGAATTTTCTTGGGCCATTCCACAAGATATTCTTTCTTATTTCCTTGACTCTTAACATTTTGACATTTTCATCATGAATTTCTTGTTTTATGTCTTGGATATACATAATTTGGAAATTTTGTTATGATTTATCATTAACACAAGCTCCAATTCTTTTCAAGCTAAGAATCACACCAAACTCCAAGGCTTCTCTCTAGTCCTTTAGCACTCCATGTTCTAACTAGTTTATATCACACAATTGCTAGGTTTCCTTTGTTAAAATCACACAAGTTTTTAAGACGCAAGCTCATGCATGGCACTAACATTTGTCTTCTTTGCTTATCTAGGGTTTACATCATAAACTCTGAGGTCTTTCTCATAAGACTTCTCAAAGACAATTACGCATGTAGATAAAAGAATGAGTACATCAATAGACGAGCTTGATTAGAAAGGCTTTCTCTCCTCTCTTTATATAGAATAGGTGAGAGAGGCTAACATAAAACTATGGACTGAGGTCCATACAAGTAATCCTAGGCCTAAGTTAATGAAACAACCACACATGGAGCACATCTACAATACAAGGATGACAAATGCCATACACTAGGGTCTTATCTAACCCTAATTATGGTGCATTCTTTAAGCATGATGACCACCATTGGGCCTAACGACTCATCCAAGTTGGTGACACTATCCAACACACTATTAATCCCAGATGCTTCTCTGTACATGGTGGTTCATTCTCTAGTGTGTCCTCATGAAAGGTGCTCCTCCTCTAGTTGTATTCTACATGCCCTCTTGTGCTCTAGTACTTTTCAACATGTGTGCCAAGGTAGTTAGCTGATTTTGAATTTGTTTTCTCAACTTATATGTTTCAGAGACTACAACCAACCTCCATGAAGTTAGTGCTTCTTGACCTAAGCACTCCTGCAAGTCAAGTATCCTAACCTCCAAGTGTATGTTACATGGTCCCACGCTCTAGTACTGTCGATGCCTTGCTCTGCAGTGCCTAGTGCTCATCCTCCTAAGTAGGTACCTCTCCCTAATCAAAGCAATTGAACCCCATTATCTACACTAGAATGGCTAGTCATCATGCCACCTAGGAGAACATTCTTCTAGGTAAGTGCACTATGCGTCTACATTCTATCCAAGGTGAAACATCCACTCAAATTGAGCCATGTATATATCCATCATGCATCACTATGAATTAGTGAGACCTAGTGCTCTCCTATCTAATATTTTGGAGTAACCCCAAAGTTAGCACTCCCCTTTTATGAGAAAAGTGTTTTCTATGACACTAATCAACTCCCTTCTGATTATGAAACTTGTAAATCTTGTGCCTCCATAAAGTTTGGAAGAGTACTCCTCCATCTCATTATCCAAGCAATCATTGCTAGGGATTTTGAAAAACAAAAAATGACCTTTCTGTAAAATTCGAAGGAACATAACCCAGAGGTGGCTACTTCTTGGCTGAACTTTAAAATCACTTTTAGGAAAACATCGAAAAAATCTCATAATGTATCAAAACCTAATGTAACCTTTGAAGTCAGACATCAGCAGCACCAAATTATTTTGCACGATATTGAGAGAGATTTAAGACATATTGCAAAGACAATCACGATCTCCCAAACAAGGCACGTAAGATAGGTGGATTAGATCTATCAAAAACACAAAATACAAATATGTGATACATCTCAACTCACCCGATCTTGAATACCAAGATATAAAGGATTATCATCAATTTATGAAAACATGCAAGAATCCCTCATGACATCCCTCAAAGCCTCTATCATTTGAGCTAATAATCTTAAAAATAGTCACCTCCCTCTTTTTCGATAGAATTTTGGGACAAGAGTGACATCAAGGTCAACTACCTCTTTTCGAGAGAATCCAACAACCTCATCACTAGTAGTTTCCATTACTCACATCCGATTCTGATAAGCTTGGAAAATATCATTGAACATTCCACCACCAAACAGTTTTTTTTAACCTATTACAAGTTTGTGTTCCATAACCTTCTTTAATTCCAAATGCTTCTTTGCTCTACTAAGGGTACAACCGTAAATCCCAAACAGACTAGTAGCCTTCTCCGATGGTTTTTCTCAAGCCCTACCACTCTAAGACAAGAGTACAAGAATATAACATGAAAGATCAACCCTCAAACATCGGTTACAGTATACGATAGCTACATATCACATAGTTATCACATCTATGATCGATCTCTCATACAAGTACAATGTACAATATGTACAATCTATCCCTAAGGAATAATTTTGGAAGCTCCATTTTGAGTACTATACTATAGAAAAAGCATTGAAATTGAACAAGGTATATGTTCTTGTAAAACCTCGAGTCACAACTAGGCCAAAAATAGACTGTCCAATAATTGTCAGAATCTATCACATATATGATAATCAGCTCCCCTTGAGCTTTGGACTCAACAAAACAATCAGAATGGTTAAGCATGCATATCACATGCAGTCAATCCACTCAAAAGTTAGCATCCATTGGAATAAATCAACCACTTACTGCTACATATCCTTCTATGCATCACGCTTACTTGAAAATAGATCACATACTGATGATCATTGAAGTATATCTTCTACCTATCATAGGTGAAGACGCACTCTCATCATCAGCGGAGTAATTAGGGTTTCCAACCCATCCAATCCTTTATGTGTACAAGTTCTCATCTCAATCACATCTGGGATTTCAACTTTTACTACCCAACAACCTCTCCTAGGTCCAACCATTGAAATATCTAGCCCTTCAAATTAGCAAAGAGGCAAATCTCGCTCAAATCAATGCTAATAACATGTGGAAATTCTGAGAATCCATGGTTAATGCAAATTTAGAAATTTCACTTCAACCTTGAGATTCCCCGGATCTTTCTCTTGTGAACTTTTAGCCTTAGGGATGAATCTAAGATATAAATTACAATAATGTATATTTAACTTCCGTCCAAGCAAATAAATTAGGTAGTCTCAGGAAAATAAACACTAACAAAAAAGAGTGGTAAAGCTATCTAACTAGTTTTTAGCCCAATGCTCCCTCTTATGTCATGGTTAGCTCTCCAAGTGTCCTCATCCACGGTGCCCCTCTTATTGTGTGCCACATGTCCTCTCGTTCCCAATGCCCTTAGCATGTGTGCCAAGGTAGTGACTACTTGATCCAACGCCTCTCCTAAACGTGTGTGGCCGGATCCCACAAGCTGATTTCCATGAGGTAGGCTCTTCAATGTGAGCATCATCAAGTCAACTATCCAACCTCTTAGGTGTATGCCACATGGTCCCATGCTCATAGGGCCAAGTGCCCTTCCTCCAAGTTTTTAGTGCTCATACTCCCATGTAGGTACCTCTCTTATCAAGCATATGAATTCCCCCCATTGTGTGCACCCAATGAATTATTCCTCATGCCACATGGGGAGAACAACCTCCTAGGTAAAATGTGCCATGATAGCATTCTACTCAAGGTCAAGCATCCACTCAAAGTGAGTCATTCATATCTCCCTCAAGGATCACCAAGGGACTTGGAGACCTAGTGCTGGCCTCCTAGCTATGTGTGAAAACACTTTTGGAGTAACCCCCAAAAAATGACAACGACTTTTTGAATGTTCTAAAGGGGACTTGCATCTTTCCATCAAAGTTCTTCAAATCCAAAATGCGACCGCTAATACAAGGGTCATATCTATGTGGATCATGGAGACATGTGTTTGTTCTAGTAGCTTTGAATAGTATGTTGATTTTTGTAGCATCCCGGAAGTGTTCCAAGTCTCAAACTTTGCAGTGGAGGCATGGACAACAACATTCCAAAGAACGTAGAAATGCGTTTGTTGAAATTCCACTTTCGCTCAAGACTTATTAAAATAATTAATTATTTTTAATGGAGACCCCTGAAAGTCCAAACTTAGGAAAAGGAAATAATTAAAGGGCATTAATAAGTCAAAGTGTGAATCTTCTAGAAAAAATGGATCAAGTCAAGATTTAATCTTAGCTATTGATTAATCTCTTTAATCTTAGAACTTTGGAAAATAGGAGAAAAGGAAGGTGAAAGGTCACAAGTTGCATGTGACGAGGAAAAATAAGGAAAATAATGGAAAATGAAGAAAATAGAGGCCTCATTAACATAAAGGCTCCCCGAGGATCAACTAACCAAACTCAATTCATCCTTTAGCTTCCACTGCCAGAAATGAAGAACCCTATGGCTATATGTAACATTGACATTCAACAAGCAAAGTCAAGCTCAGATATATTCATCGAAGCCATTAATGCACATTAAATCACGCATGCACACATATAAAGTTACATAAAGTATTCATTAAATTTCATTACTTTAACCCAATAAACTATATACATACATCTATTGGGGCCTTGGCTTGCCAAATCTTCATTCTAATTGTAGCCTATTTTCAATGCCCAAAGGCTACAAATTATAGAAAGGGAAATTATAATATTGTGGAACTTTTCAAGATCCATGATCTTCTCCATAAAGCTCTACAGCATGATCCTCTCCACAAAACTACTCAACATAATCCCCTAAGATCCCTCACAAATCTAATTTTTCAATCTTTTTTAACAAGCCCCTTGCCTTTTGGCCCATTTTTTTTCATTTTCACCTTCCAAGAATCATTCTTGTTCATTTTTCGTGAGGATCGGTCGATGCTCTTGCATCTAAGTCCCATGATACAAAAGAGAAATTCTCTCCAGTCATATGCTTTATGGTATTCTCATAATAACTTCAACTAGTGATTTGCGAACATGACTCTACAATAACAAGTCTCCCACCTTACAACATGATACCTCACCAAAATTTCTCTTGAGTTTCTACTTTTGGCATCTTCCGAGATTCTTTCCTACTAGAACCATTTGAGCACTATTTTCTCTAGGTTGTTGCAAATTTTCTCACCTTCCTCTATTGTCACTCCGTATAATCAAACAAATCTCTTACCAAATCTTTAATCAATTTGAACCTTCTTTTCGCCGCTTCTCTCCTCCAAACTGCTAGCATGCAATAATCTTCGCGCTTCCGATACACTCCTTGATGAAAATGAATTCGAGGTCTCGTTGTTTTCAATATTTTTATGGTCTCGATCCTAGGACATGTGGATTATGAGCCCACAAACTCAACTCATCTCGCTTCCACCGCAACTAGAAGAACTCTATGGTCTACATGTAACATTAATTCATCATGCAAAGTGAAGAACCCTATGGTCTACATGTAACATTAATTCATCAAGAAAAGTAAATTAATCTATGCATCAAGTCATCAATGCATTAAATCCCCAGTGAACACACATAGAATTACGTAGAAAGTATAAATCAAATTTCATAGAATTTAACCACTAAACTATTACATAGTATCTATTGGGGTCGTGGCTAACCAACCTTCTCATTCTATGGCAACCTCTTTTCAATACCCAAAGGCAACAATTTATAGAGGAAATTACAATATTGTGAATCATTTCAAGATCCATGATCTTCTCCACAAAAATCACTCAACCTAATCCACTCTCCACAAAAATTTCAACATAATATTTTTCTTACAAAACTCTCAACATAATCCCTAAAATTCCTCAGCCTTTTTAACGCATCCCTTGCCTTTTTGGCCCATTTTTTTCATTTTCCTTTTCCCTTCCGGAAATCGATTTTTCAAAATATACGCTCCATGCTCTTGCATCAACATCATACGCTTTAAAATAGAGCCAATATGATGCACGCGGAGCGAAATCGATCTCAAATTATGCAATTGCGTGAGACCACACAAGTTACGTATTCATTCGTTAGCCAAAAAGGGGGCAAGGAAAAAAAATAGTTCACCATCATTTGTTGTTGATGATTCGTAGTTGCTATTGTTTCAAGAAATATATGCAGAATGCTCCCTTGCGCATGCATGGCTCGACTACTTGCGAAATTAGCCATCGAAGAGACACATAGTGATCGAAATGTAAGATAAAATTAAGAGTATTTGTCGAAAAGCATAAACCTCATATCGCAAACCGCGCCTTCCGAAGAATACTTGAATTCTCGCCCTCTGGCGAAGCAACTAAATATGTCTTCCGAGCCCTCTGGATAGACACATTGCAAAGTCATTGGGAGACATGTCTCTCCCAGCCACATCTCCATCCCATAAATCGCTTGGAACGAATTTCTTGGCGAGAATTCACGGTTGTCGTTCCCACAATAAAGTTATAATTGTTGGATGTCGCTCTCGCAAAACGTGATCGACCATCGTATTTTGGACAACGACTTTGAATCTAGGATCGATAACGTTATTATTTTCTTATGAGATGGTTTCACAAGTTGGTGTCCAATTTGTAAAATGAAATAATAATTTTCAGTATCTGAGAAGCAATTAGGAAACTGGATCCAAGCGCACCACGAGCGTTTTGGACACTTATGCGAACGGAATGGAGGGAGTGGAGAGAGCGGGCACGACAAGCCTGGACAGAGAGACAAATCAGCTCTGCACCGAAGATGCCCAAACACTTGGTTGCTCACCGACGCCGTAGGCTGAAGTGTTAAAACCCGTTCGTTCACCGAAGTCACTATGCCCAAATATATTTATGAGGTGTAAACAAGTGTTTCTTGGGTTTTAGTCTTTTGCATGTCACGAGGTTCAAACCTCTCATGGGGAGGGGACTCGAAGAATGGAAGCCATATCTATGTGCATATATAGAAGCTATGCATATATGGAACATGACTTTTTTATATGCACATAGATATTTCGCTTTGCATATGTGGCTTTGGAAGCCTATTTTGGAATGAGATTGATATGTGACTTTGGTATATGTGTGTTACAACTTTTTTTTTGTGTGTGTATACTAGCACGATCAGCAGCTCGTCGACCAACCTTCCACCTTAACAACCTACTATCTCGCATGATCATACATCTCTGTCGACCAACACTTTCACCTGGATGACATTATCATATCACATGATCACTACATTTCATCAAATTTCACTTCCACCTAGTCGACCAAACTCCTTGCATGACCCATCCTTCTAGTCTATGCACTTGTTCGAGGATAATGCCAAGTGTGAGTGCCGGAGCACTTGTTCGACACCCGACTTGTTGTAAACCATGCACACATGTTCTTCCTTCGAATGTAGGCTTTTCAGTCTGAAGCCTGGAGGCATGCCTCGATCCCAGCACACATATCCAAACAATTCTCTACTCCCCCACACATGCACTACCTGTCGCTATTGCTAGTCTCTCACCGAGCATGGAGTCATTCCATCACTCGACTTGCCTAACCAAGGCAACCTTAATGTATGCCCACTCATGCATAAACCATGAGAATGTAATAGACCCGGGCTAAAATTTCACATAATAAGTAATAAAGGAAAAAATAAGACCATGGTTAAGGGACACTTATTCCAAGTTGAATGTTCGAGAAAATACATCCTAGTGGGTGTTCATTTGGTTTATTATGGCTATAGGAAATTAGCAAAAAGACAATTGCAAAGGATTTGGAAAGGAAAAGAAGTAGCATTTATATCAGAAATTTATTTATGAAAATATTGGGAAAATATGAGAAAAGGAAGGTAAGAAAGGTCACACAGTTGCATGTGATGGAGGAAAAATAAGGAAAAGAATGGTAAAAATGAAGAAAATGGAGGCATCATTGACACAAAGGTTCCCGAGGATCAACTAGCAAGATTTTGATCTCTATTCTCTTTCTCTCTCACACACTCTTGGACACTTAAAGTTTTCTTGGGAGCAATTCAAGCATTGTGCACAAGGAGGAGGAAAGCAAGAAAAGGAAGGACAATGAGAAAGCAAAGATCAAGCAAGGAGAGCTGCAGGATCTAGCAAACTCTTTCCGAGCATGAATACTTCGATGTAACATATATTTCATGTGTGATTTCCTAGTCAAGTTGGACATGCATGACTTATGAATGCTAGTATTTGGTTCTCTTACTATCGTTGGCATAGTTTTGTCGCCTTTGATAGTGGTTTTCAGCCTCTCCCCTTGCCTTTTTTGGATGCCATGTTGTGTTGGGATTTTGATCTCGGTTTTGAGCTTTGGAATTATTAAATGAGTTCAACTGGGGAGGTGGTCTCAAGGTTCATTCGCAAAGGCCTCCATGAATCCTCTTGATCGGTTTTCCTCTTCGTTGTCCTCCATTTTCTTTCCCTTGATCCAATGCTAGAGTGCTCCATGAATGTTATGTTTAACAAGAGTGTGTGCAGAGAGTGGAAAAAGTTGCCCGTGTTGTCTACCAATATTTACACTGTTAGTGAGTAGAAAAGATGTGAGTATAGATGTATGTCTCTCCCATTATTGCTATGTCGAGAATATGTCACGTTGTGGCAATACTATCGAGGAGTTATGGCTCATTTTTATAGTAATAAAGTATTAATGTGGGTTTTCTATAACATTTTAATTAAAATAATTAAAGAATTGGGTTATTGATTATTGTTAATATTGTTGGATATTTTGGACATATATACGAGTAATAGATATTTAATTTAAATTATTTTAAGTGAGCTACAATATTAGTAAATTTATCTCTTAGTTATATATATATATATATATAATGAAAACTTAAAATTTTTAGCCAATTATTTAATTATGATGAATTTAATATGAAAAAAAGATAACAATGCTAAAAATTAACTGATATATCTCTATAAAAAAATATTTAAATATAATTTTTTTACAATTAAAACTTAAGATTTTAACAAATTGTTTCATTTTGATGAATTTAATATTAATGTTTTTAAAAAAATATAATGTTTGAAATGAATTAATATAGATTCATTTTTACTTAAGGAGAATAATAAGCAAATGTAAATCTCTTGTTACTTATAAGAGTTTAAAGTAAGATAGATTTATGTGTTTTTACAAATTTATGTTATTTATAAGAGTGAAAATTAAGATAGATTTTTTTTTTTTTACAAATTTAATAACTATTTTTCTATTTTAATTTAAACATATACATTATAGTGAAGGCTAAGTATCATTTATTAGGGATTTGAAGCTATGTGATTTCTACCATAAGTTTGGATGTTGTATACAATAATGAAGATACATCTTGTTTTTGATACACAACATAACACAAATGATATGCATGGAACATATTTGTACAATTTTCTTAACATTATTGTGCATCCATGTGGATGGCATACCATTTACCGACTGTAAATGATACATTGCTTAAAGCTCATATGGACAACATTTATCCATATCCACATATTAACCACATCTCATATGCTTCAAGAAGGAAGTACACACTTATGTAACGTGATTCTACAACTATGCAATGTACAATAATAGTACATGCAATGGATTAAACAATGGAAACAGAGTTGGGTGAAGCCACAATTCACACATAACACACACAATGACTCAGCAGTGTAGTGGACTGTGACATAATGATTTCAATAATCAAGATAATAAATTACATAGTGATCCACAATTTCCATGATGAGATGCCATTAGACCATGAACTACTATTCTTAGAGCTTAAGTGCACAAAAAAGGAGGTCTAGGAGACAACCCATAACACATAAACTACAAAAATATAATTTAGTAGTTGCCGCAAAAAAATCATAAATCTTTAAAGCAAAAATTGAAAGAATCACCTCTTGAAGTGAAGTTTCATGAATTAAAAAAAATTAAACAATAAATCTAATGGAGATTATCCAAACAACATTGGAACACTACAAATTTAAGAGATCGAGGGGAAGGAAAGGTAATGTCAAAAAAATTCTCAACGAACCATTATAAAAAGGAGTGTAAGGTGGCAAGAGCACAAAGTAAATATGAAACAAGAGAAAAGGAAAATAATACTCTTTACATGTTGATTATGAAGATGAAAAAAATGAAAATTTGTGAGATACAAGACACAAGAAATGTCAAAGATGGAAAAGTAAAACTTGAAATTTTTTGGATGGAATCACACAGCCCTAGAAACAGAGTGATCTTGAATAATGCTACATTAGTATAACGAGTTATCGCATGTGAGAACTATGTATGAAATCCCATCAAAGAAAAAAAAAACCACTAGAAATCAAAATAAGAGGAAAAAAGTGCTAAAAAAAAGATGTGCAAAAACAAAAACATATAAAAAAAGATGGAAGTAGGAAAAAGAAAAAATGCATTGAAACATTGCAAACAAGGATACTTGAGAAATGGGAAAATGAATCCCTAAGTAAACACATTAAAACCTTATGTGATAAACTAATCAAATATGGGTTCCCAATCAATGAGGCAACGTACTCTCATCGAGTTGCTATTGTTTCACGAAATATAGCGTAACGCTCCTCCGTATGAATGGCTCACTCGCTTTGCAAAAAGGAAGCCATCGGAAAGAGACACATAATGATAGAAATGTAAGAGCAAATTAAGAGTATTTTTCAAAAGCATAAACCTCATACCACAAATCCAGCAGCTTCGAAGAATACCTAGCGGGTAGCATACTAACTAAAGATGTTTTCCGGCCCTGCGGATAGACACTGCTGTCACGACCTCATTGGGAGACATGTCTCTCCAAAGTACATCTCCATCCTCTATAAATCATCGATGAATTTCTTGCGTGAGAAATTCATACTCATTCCCACAACAAATGTATATAATCGCCTGGAAGTCCCTCTCGCGAACGAGATCGACCATCATGATTCCGTAACAACGACTGCGAATCTAGGATCGACAACATTATTGTTGTCGATGAGACCGTTGCCTTTGCATCCACACATTCATTCAGCAGCTCTATATTCCCTCTCTGTTGGAGGTCGCAATATTACGGTAAACACGTAGTAGAGAGGGTTTTTGTAGATTCCTCCATTATTTTGGGCACTTAAATTGCATATGTCTAAGAGGGTTACACGATCCGCATCTCTTGCTCAAGTGCTTTCTGGCCTTTGTATCTCCTCCCCATCTCCTCGGTCTCTAGTGAGCGAGATGAACCCTGGGCTCTCAGTTGTCTCTATGATCCATCTTTCATTCCCACCCGTGCTTTCTTTATATAAAGGAGGGGAGGAATTAATCTCACGCTGTAATAGGACTCTAAGAAGTCGTGATTCCATTGAGTGAGAGATCTTACGAAGGAGGTATTCTTTTCTTGGGGTGCTCAAGAGAAGTGATTCTTGTTCCGGACAAAATCGGGCTCAGGGTTTCGGGATAGGTGGGATTGCCTCGATTGTGGCGGGATGTAGCACGCACCCTCTAGATTTGACAAAAGTATGCATGCATCTACAAGGCGAACAAAATAAGTTCGCCCCGCATTTCGCCTTTGCTAATGCCGAGTTACCATCCGCGTAATCTAGCCCCCGAGAAGAAGGGCAGGTTCGATCCCATAGGAAGTCGCATGGTTCAAATGACGGGGGATGTCCGCGCTCTTTCAGTGTGTGTCTGCTAACCATGCTCGACAAGTCCCGTCAGACTCGGGACCACTCGCATGGAGGGCTTATACGAGATTCACGAAGGAGAAGTGGCCGGGGAACAAGTTCAAACCAAGTAACCCGCCCCTTATCAAGAAGATTGGCGTGGGGGTTAGCACTGGCCCCGAGGTGGTAGTCGGCGGCTGCTTGTGGGTCACCTGCAGAGGTGTAGGCGATGCTGAGAATGCAAGTCGATGGAGCGCTCCATCGTTGCTCGAGTCGCACCTTTCACTGAGCGTTGTCGACGCCGATCGCCGTTGAGCAGTGGGTTCGACAAGAGGGTATCACTTCATGACAGGACAGGGCTCATCTTTAATGGTCCAAGAGGGCCATGATCGTGATTTTCGACCTCCACGGTGGCCTCCTACGATCGTAGATCAAGGAGACCATCAGCACGGCCTCTCGTATTTGTAAATTCTCCTCTAGTTACTGCACACATATTTGTGCATGATCCCAAGACTAAATGTCGGCATGACGTAGTTCATGGTTTTTTATGGAAAGCCGAATGGAGCCTCTACTCGTTGTTCCATTCAAATTCAAAAACTGATTTATGGTAAAAGGCAACAATTTTAAAATTCAAATTTCCTCATCCATGATGGTCCATGTATCCACTACGTGATGAATGACATGCTACGGGTACTGAGATATATGAGAGAATAGCGTGGTGAACTAACGACGACGGGAGAGGAAACTCCGTCGTAGGGGTGAGGGACTCGCAGGGGATTGTCACATCAACTGAAAAAAGAGAAAATCCACTACCAACTTTCCAGTCGCATTATAGACTACTCCCTAAAAAAGAAACACCTTCAATGTAATTATTTCAAAAAATGATGACGACCATTCAAGTCGCTGACTACATGCATCAACTTCAGACATTTTCCACGCACCATATGTCAATTTATGTACTTGTCATAAGAAACATATGTGCACACAGATTAGGAGATCTAGGAGATAGCGTGGAAAAGAAAAGGAACTTGTGTGGGTGAATTTGACTTTATTTAATTAATATTATTTCAAAAATTTATGACCGTCCAAGTTGCTTTTATTACGTAGCGGTGTCTAATCTACAACAAAGCATTTGCCACACACCATCCGTAAGCATAATAAACAAGCGTACCTACTTCCACCGTTAGATGGTGGAATATTCGTTGAATAAATCAGTTGGTGCCCGAGGGGTCGCATTTCACTCTCGAGTGCTATAAATCTCGTGGTTAGGGTTATGCGAAACTCAATTCCTTCCAGAAAGTTTCAACCACAAGGAGATTAGAAGGGCAACATATGTTTTCAACACTATTATTGGCAAGGGAGGATTTGTGAACTCGTTTATAAAGCCCAATTTAAAGATGGACTTGTTGATTTTGTGAAGCGAATGAACAAGATTTTACAACAAGATGAATTATGCAAATAAATGGAAGCTGCTAGTGGTGGTTGCATCATCGACATCTTGTCACATTAATAGGATTTTTAGTACAGAGCAGATTATCGTTTATGAATACATGTAATTGTCAGGTTGCGACTACGAAATCACTCGTGACCAATCTCTGCATCAACACGCATAAACCAAGAGGAAAATTCTATAAAGATGGAGCATGGTCGATGAACGCGTGTACATCAACGTGACTTGACGGATCTAACAATGGAAAACAAAAGTCGAATGGCAATGAGAGAGCAGAAAAGTTTGCAGGAGCGATCTCTTGTAGGCGTTGGCAATTTTACTAAATTCGAGTAAAGTTGATTTCTACCCGTGGCCGATGGAGGCCCTCCGGAAGAAACTCCTAGGATATCGATCCTCACAGTATGGCAAAGACCGGAGGGAGGCTATTACTGCACTTCATGAGCAGCAGGACTTGGCTGAAATTTCTCGCCGGGTATGGGTAATCAGTGAGATCAAGTCTCTTGTAAAAAATGTTCAAAAAATGAAGTTTCTCGTGAATTGGTCCGAACCAGTAACAACTACATAGCTCGAAAAAACGCATCCCTATACCAGACGCGAATCGACACGGTAAAACCGACGCTGCTATGAGAAAGATATTCAGCTTTTGAAGTTTGCCAATTTCATTTAAAAAAATGGCCAAAATTTGACTTCTATAAAAAAAATATTTTTATTAAAAAAAAGAATAAATATCCACAGAATATTCTTGAATATTCCATGGAGATATTCCACGGAATCATCTCTGTAGGGTGGCCAATCACGGGGGCGCCACGTGGCCAGTCTGTAGGTCGCCACGATGGCCCCAAGGTGTCCAGAAAAGCGAAATGGCATATCAAAATTATTTTGCACACGGCAGATTTGAACCTGCGGTGGGTGCGGTAACAACCATAACGGTCGCGGCCCAGATTGGACCACGTCGTTGATTCTTGTTTTATTATGCAATGAACATATATTTCAACATGTTAATTTTTTATGGCAGTGGGGCCCGCATGGGGGCCAACCCTGATGGCCAACCTCTCCATCATAGTGACCAATCAATCGAAAACCATGGCAGCATATCTTCTAGCTTGCAAATAGCGGGATCGTGGTCCTCATGGGACCAAGCAGTTTGCACATTTAAATGTTTGTTAAACATTAAAGTTCTCCGTTGATAACTCAAAGTTTTTCAAACAAAAGCTCCTGCTATCTGGGCTATGCGTCATGTGGCCTTATCCCTGAGCCCCCTCCACTGCGGAGGCGGTTTTAGGCGGTTCCCTAAATTTGAGCGCCGTAGTCGCCATTTTTATCTGGAGTTAACTCCGAGTTCTCCACATTTAGTGGAGTTTTTCTAGGTGACACTGGGCAAAAACTTCGGTTAGCCATAACTTTGGCTAGGTGAAGTCCAATTTGAGGCGATTTACTTTTTTATATATTATTTTGGGGTATTGAAGTCATTACGGAGTTGTTGTACAAGTCTAAGAGCCATTTAGGGCACTTTCTATCAATGATTTTATCAGCGATTTTGGTTGTGGAGCCACTAGGGCTTGGTGGTGAAAGACTCAGTTGTGTTGGACTATACTCATCCCATTGGAGGTAGGAAATAGAATAGTCAATTTATACTGATTTGACCCTCGTCTTCAAATTTGTAGCTAATTTTGCCTTTTGAGGCTTTATACAGCTGTCTTTATTTAATTCTTAATTTTGAGCACTAATGAAAGAGGAAAAGCCTAATTAGAGGCTTTTGGACCCTGTAGCGAGAGGTAGCCCAAGAGAGAGGTGAACTCTGACTTAAACAAATGCTTTATGCTTGTTATCGTTTTGTGCATTTTTGTCGTTATATTTTCGGATTTTGCTATTTCATTAGCAGTAACTTTTCTATAAGTAGCACTTTTCCCAATCAAACTTAGTACACGAACACTGACTCCTTAGTTTCACTTCAAACCACATTACTTCCTTTCTGTAGAATACTTGAACTTGCTTATTCACACATATAAATTTTGATTAATGAATACTTTAGCACATATACAAATACTTTCATTGATCGGATCTCGTTCGGTGTTTACAGTATATATTATATTTTTATGCAGATCCACTAGTGGGGCCAGAAGCTTCTGGTTTCATCCTTTCTAGTAAAGGTGAAATGAAACCTGATAGCCCCCTCATTTTGTCAATCTCTAGATAAGAAATACTTTGTTCACACAATTTCGGATCAATGATTGTGCATCGAGCTTTTTAGGTAGTGCTCAAAAGTTTGTGAAATTTGTGCAAGTAAATTGTGTTGTTTCTCAAAATTTGATGCTTACGAGGCTGAAATTGAAAAGAGGGGAAGATCAATTGGTTAGAGAACAAGTTAATCCTCAACCCAAGGAGGGCTAGAGTGTCATTATCTCCACCCTTCCATTTCTGGATCCTCATTAGCCTTAGAATCACCAAGAAACATAGTCTTCCGTGAGAAGGAGAAGTACATGAGGAAATGGATCCCAAGGAAGAAGAAAGAGTCTTTAAGAAGCTATCGGACATGACTAAGATGGTTAGGATCTTGAGTACGCGGAGAGAAATGATAGGATTCATGGAGACAGGGTCTAGAAACCAAAAAGAAGAAGGAGATTCTTCAAGAGGAAAGAAAGACACAGATGAGTCTAAGAAATGGAATGGAGGAAAATGTGTGATCCACTCATCTCGAGTCATCATCCTCTTCCTCCAGCATCATCCTCTTCAACTTCTGTATGAATCAGGCACACACAAAAACATCTCTTAAAAATCCTTTGTTAGAAGCTTGATGTGAAGTTTGAGTTGCAGTGTTTAATGGGTGATGTGAATGCGGAAAAATTGATAAGCTTTGGATTAGGCAGTTTGGAGATCTATCTAAGGATTCATAATTTGCATGATGATGAAACAAAATCCAATTAGCCTTCTTTGAGAATGGATGGAGTAGTTTTGGTTTGGTGGGAAGCCAAGGTACCGGGAGGAAATTAAAAAAGCATGGTAAGATAACTCTCAACTTGGAATGAGTTTATTAGCAGCTATTAAGAACAAGCTTTTATCCTCTTTTGCTCTACTATTTAGAAAGCAATCATGAATTGGCAAAATTTTAGGCAACTTAAGGGTCAAAAATGTGCAAGATTATACCCAAGAGTTTAGAAGAGGAGAGCACTTCTACTTGGGAGTAGACTTACAAAGTCAAGACACCTTGTTGAAATACATATAGGAGGTTTGCACAATTATCCGCAGACTATCTTATTCTAATGTTCAATCCTACCAAACTTAGATGAAGTCTGTGTCCGAAAGGCTACACATTTAGAAGCTGAGAGGAAAGAATGGCTTTTGATGAGGATAGTAATTTCAAAAACAAAGGAAAGAAGAGAGTTGCAAATTCAAGAAAAGAGAAAAAGGAAAGTTCTTTTGCAAAGAATCTGTTCAAAGACAAGTCATGATGAAGATCACTATGGAAGCTTCATCCTAAACTGAAACCAAGAAAATACCAGTTAATAAAAACAAGACCAAAGAAGTGAGAAAAATTGTAGTACATATGAGCAAGACTTAGGGATCGAGACTCGGGAGATGAGACAAAAAGCATCGCCATGGTTTTAAAGAACATTAAGGGGAAAGAAGGTAAAGGCAAGAAATAACTCTAGTTCTAGCTCTTTGAATTGCTTAAAGATACTCATGAAGAAAAGAGGAGGATAGAGAGCTTTTCCATAGTGAGGGTAATTTCCAAAACCATACCAAAATTGACAAAGCACACTATTTGACGACAGGGTCACAAGCGAATCTTATATTCGAAGACTTGGTCAAGCAAAGTCTTAAACTTGGAGACCATTCCACATCGAGAAAGCCTTAGATCCACTTGGATGGATATGCGTAAGGATGCCAATCTGCAAGTTTCAAGAAAGTGTATATTGCGCTTTGCAATAATCGCACACTTTATTGACACAGAGGAACTCGATGTGGTGCCGCTTGATATCTCAAGTATTGCTTTGGGAAGTCCTTATTTATTTTGATAGGGAAGGTTATCTTTCATCTGCCATGAAAACAAGTATCACTCGTTCAAATATGTAAAGAGTACATTGTGAGAGCTCACAGGAAAAGAAGTTTGGAATCTTCTTTACTCAATGCAAGTCAATTGAAAAGATCTGGTTAATGCAAGTCAAAGTCTAAATTTGTTAATGTTGAAACGACTTTCGTATTTTTAGATCTGCATTTTCTGATGTTGCTAATGATTTGTCTCAATTTGATAACAGCTTTGTCTTTTTGAAAGAAGATGATGTTATGTTGCGCAAATTACCTTTTTGGGTCGAGCAATCGGGTTGCAAATGAAGTGTCAAAGCAAAGAAGTGCAAGCGTGAAGGACACACAATTCAACGCATGGGACAAAGTTGGTTTTCGTAATGGTAGAATTCGCCATGGGAACGATGTTTGCAAGGTGAAAGTCATTTTAAGTCTTTTCGAAGTTTGATCAAGAGAGAAAAGTTTATTTTTCTTTAAATTACAATTGTTGTTCTCGCAAATTTTAATAATTTTCATCATGACTCCGTCAATCTTAGCAATGGTCGATCAGCTTGATTCCGTACGATTATCATTTTCTCAAAAGCTTTCATTTGATGAAATCGGGTAGATTTCAAATATTCAAGGGTGGAAGAGTGGGAGAATCAAGCCTACATTATCAGCTCCACTAATCGAGAGCTGGGGTCCAAAATCTTCCCATTTGGGAGGTGTGGATCGTGAGATCAAGTCTCTTGTAAAAAATACCAAAAATAAAGTTGCTTAGAATTGGTCCAAACTGCAATCGACCGGAAAGAGCTTGGAAAAACGATCCGTAGACATGAACGGCATCAAAAACCGACGCCGTATGAGAGGAAAGATATTCAGCCTTTGAAGTTTGCCAATTTTAGTTAAAAATGGGCTAAAATTTGACTTTATAAGTTATTTTATTGAAAAAGAATATTCCACAAAATATCTCCGGGAATATTCCATAGAATATTATGAATATTTATGGTGTATAATCATTAGCACCACGTATTAGCCACCGTGGAGCCGCCACGGCCCCAAGGTCCAAACGAAATGGCATATCAAAATTATTTTGCACACTGTAGGATTTGAACCCTATGTAGAAACAACCAAACGGCTCGATCGTTGACCACGCTCGTTGATTCTTGTTTTTATTATGCAATGAACATATATTTAAATGTTGATTTTGTATGGGTTGGCCTGTATAAAGCGATCATATGACCAATCACTCAAAACCATGGCATAAATTCGGTGAGCAAAGACAGGACGTGTCTCATGGACTGCGTTTGCACATTTAAATGTTTTGTTAAACATTAAAGTTCTAATGATGAATTGCAGCGAAACAACTTGACGATTATGGTCATGTGGGCTTATCCCTTAGCCTCCACCCGGCGGCGCTCGCGCTTCCCCTAAATTTAGCGTCACATTTTTAATTGGAGTTAACTCCAGCTTCTCCACATTTAGTGGAGTTTTTCTAGGTGACACCGGGCAAAACTTCGCTAGCCATAACTTCGCTAGGGAAGTCCAATTGAGGCTGAATTTTTTTTCACTTTAGCATGAAGCATTTTGGAGTCATGGGGACAGGTTTTAGAGCCATCATGGCGCTCTATCGCGTTGATTTTATCGCCGATTTTGGTTGTGGAGCCACTGTGTGGCTCGTGGTGAAAGATCATGGTGTTGGACTACTCATCCATTGGAGGCAATGAAATAGTCAATTTATACTCGATTTCGGCCTCTGTTTAATTTGCAACTAATTTTTCCCTTTTCGAGGCTTTCTACATACAGGGAATTTTAATTGAGGACATTAATGAAAGAGGGAAAAGCATACTCAGAGGCTTTTGGACCTTACAGAGGTAGCCCAAGAGAGGGTGGAACGTTTAAACAACAAGCATCGTTATGACAGTATTTTTGCCGTTATATTTCGATTTTGCTTCATTAAACAATAACTTTTCATAAGTACACTTTTCCCAATTAGATCATACAAAAGGGAATACAACTCCTCCTTAGTTTCACTTCCAACCACATTACTTCCTTTGTGCAGAATACTTGAACTGCTTTATTCACACATAAAATTTTGATTAATGAATACTTTTCTACATATACAAATACTTTCATTGACCTGACTATTTCAAGCATGGCATTAGTATTTTATAGACAGCTTAGTTTAAGCCTTCTGTTTCATCCTTTCTAATAAAGGTGAAATAACCTAGCAAAGCCCCCCACGCCATCTTAAGAAATAATTTGTTCACACACTTCGCATCAATGGTTAATGAGCGTTTAAGATGGGTCTTAGCATCACGGCAGAGCTTCCATCCCATCCCCATGCCCTAGTGCCATCTTGCTTGGGTGAAGTCGTCTCGGATCACAATGGAGTTCGACACTTCCGACTACAGTGATAGGGATAGCATAGACACTGGCTTTATTACTAACCGAAATGCACCCGTGCACCAAAAAAGGTGATAGCCTGATCTTGGTGGAGATGTCTTTCTGTGGTTTACTTGTCAGGTGGATTTGGGTCTGAGGCCACGTCTGCCCATTCTCAGTTCCTGATCATCATGTAATCCTTTCCATGCCACTTATGTCATGGAATCCAATCCACCAGTGCACATTGTTTGTGTTTCAGACTCTTCAAGTGGGCTAAGGACAAAGATCTTCCTGGAGCCAGGAGCACAGCTTTCTCTAAACACCGCATGGACCAAACGTCGAGCAAACTTTATTTCTAGGATTGGAATCTCGGCATGGATGCCGCGGGTCGCCGGCGGCTTCGTTCGTGGATCTAGGACCCCGCCGTGCTACTTGCGTGCCTCGCCTGGAGGTATCTTATCGACTCTGTCATTTAAGAGGACTCCAACGCCGTCTCCAAAAATGAGGACCGTGTTCATGTGTCTCTTGATAACACTATTTGGCCGGGGATTTTAATTGCACTTTGCGGACGAGGGGACTTGGGGCACTGGGGTCGGAGGATCCATTGGAGGTTTTTTTACACTCACTTTTTAAGTCTTCAAATTTGATCATTTGTCTTTGTATGGAGGACGACTAAGCGAATGGGTGCGCTGGGAGAGATTTATCAGCAAGGCTCATTTAATTATGGTACATGCATCTCTTTGCTCGATGGGGGTTTAATGTCGTGGAGATTGCTATCTCTAACCGCCGTCTCGGGTCTTTGTTGAATGGACTTTCAGAACTGTAAAAGTGGTACCTTTTAAATTTAGCCAGTTTGGTTAAAACAATGAGAGCTTTAATCCGTCAGTCCTAAATACATGGGGAATGGTTGTATATAGGATAATGCCATGATGGAAAACTCATTTCAAAAACTTCTATGTATCTTGAAGGTCTCAGTGAAGATATGGGAGAAGTCCGAGGAAAGCACGATTACTCCGGAACTAAAGACATCAAGGGAGGAATAAATTGATTTCAAAATATTTAAGAGGGTCTCAACTCTCAGCCCATGAACTGAATAAACAAATAGAAGTAGATAGGAGAAAGATTCGCCATTCATGAATACCACGGTGACTTAAGTGTCTGCACAAATAAGAAGGTGAGATAACAAGCACATCTTTTTCACTATTTTGCTAAAATGAAGAAAAAAAGGGAAATGATTAAAATATGAGAAACAAGAAGATGTTAATGAGAGGTAGTATCTGCGAGGAAGCTTTGAATTTTTTTGAGAGATTCCTATAAGGGCAGGAGGAAGTGAGAAATGGCAGAATGTAGCCTAAAGGCACTGAATTTTTTCCAAGGATGTTTGGGGCCAAGGTGCAGAATGTATTTCTTCAGACCGATTACTCATGGATGAAGTGGAACGTGTACTTAAGTCCTTCCCTCGCCGACAAGAGTCCAGCCCGTATGGTTGAATTTGACATTATCCACTTCTCTATATCTTTCTAAAGATATTATGGAAATGATCGTTAAGTCAAATCAACTGTGTTCAAAAGTGGGATTAACTCTACGTTTTTAGCCATATACCAAAGAAAAAGGACTTCTGTTTCTAGATTATGTGTCAATCGCTGTAACACCTTTAAAGATTGGTTCAAAGTCATTGGTTGATAGACTGCAGTCTCAAGATTTGTCACACTCCGAATAGTCGGGCTTCTTACCGTGCAAGAGCATCCATGATGGGGGTGGCGATTACTCAAGAAATCCATGTATCATTAGAACTCAGGAAAATAAAGTCAGATAATGAGTTGATCTAAGCAAAGCCTTGATAGAGCGACTGGTTTTCTTTTAAAATGATTCTCCATAAGATCTATATGAATCAGAATCAGACTGACACTATGGGATGCATCAACTTTACAACCATGGCTTTATCATTAATGGTTCTACTGGTTCTTTTTCTGTGACCAAGAGGGCTAAGGAAGTGATGTGTCTTATCTCCCCACAAGCAAGGTTCTGTCTTCTGTGATGGATGTCTAGTACTAAATATCATATAGAAGTCAATATGGAGAATTTAAAATAAATCAACATCTCTAACAAGGGGGACACATCACATAACTTTTTTGTTGACAATGTCCTTTGGGATGTTGGATTAAAAGTAGTTGGAGGCCATGGACTCGATCTTCAAAAATTTTTTGTGTTGCGTAGGAGCAGGGAAGCGAAATGGTGGGAAATCGTTTCTAATATCTCTGGATGGTTCCAAAGGGAGTTTCTTGAATTCATTCACAACTCCGTATAATTTCAAGTGTCTAATATTATCAGGGATCACTTACTCTGACATTTCAAATCATACACAGATATACAACTAGAGACTCAAGTCGTGGATTTTGACAAATTTGGGCTGCATGAATAAATACTTGGTCTAAAGGCAGCATAAGGGTGGTTGCCTCGTCTTAACTCAAAGCCGTTTTTACAACAATTTACAATATATTGGGCACACTTATTTTGCATTCTGAAGATCATAAAAAAATTCAAGGATACATGGAGTGAACACATCTGAATGTAGTGGTTTAGGGAAAGCAGCATCATACCATTGGCTAAATGGGATATGATAAAGGCTGCCCATGAACTTGGGTACTGGGGCAATTGATCTCCGGAAACTTTCGGGCAAGGCACTCTTGATGAAGTCTGAGGAGCTCAACTTTCCTGTGCCCGTGGAAGGACATTATGGATCACAAATATTTCAAGCATAAATCTAGTGGGAAGATCTTTATATGGGAGAAAAATCTTCAAGAACAGAGAGGATCACCAATATGGAAAGGCTTTAGAAAAATTCTGGGCTGGCCAGCTTAGAGTCAAACTTTTGATGACAAATTGAATATGGGTGGCCATATCCAAATTGGTCAAACATGACTGAAGATCATAACTAGTTTCATATATCGTTGAGAATTTCATATCCTTTCATAGGAAAGACATTTTATTGACAATAAATTGGAATACATAAGTGGAAACTCTAATTACATTCCACAAGACATATGATTACCGCACAATTTTAGTAAATGAATGGTGCATGTATACCGTGATTTTTTACTTAAACCTGGGACTATATAAAAACAAATGGGGACCGAATTAGATGGGGTAAAGTCTACAAAGGCCACGATTATAAGTGACCTATATAAAATAATGACAAAGATCTTACCCAGTCGAGAACTTCGACAACAATAACTCTGCTTTGTAAAGGCTGCGTGGTCACTTTTTGATATTAAGATATTGTAATTTTCTAAAAACCTATTCCATGAAAACTTTTAAATATGAAGAAGGAAAATTGATTTTATTGAGGATAACTAATTCCAAAAAAACTTAAGACTTTTTGAAGTTGCAATAATATAACCACTTTGTTTTTCTAGTAAAAAAATAAATAGAATCAACACTCACAAACAAAAAGAAAAACGATAAACCTATAAAAAAAATTGGATTTTAAATCTATTAAAAAAGAAACACGTTCGGTGTAATTATTGCAAAAATGGATGACTGTTCAAAGTCGCTTTGATCACATGGCAATGCTAATCTTCAAGTAAGCATTTGCCACGCACCATCTGTCAGTGTATGTACTTGTCGTAACAAGCATATGCGCACACAGATTAGGAGACCAGGAGATGGATGGAAAGAAAAGGAACTGATGGGTGAATTTCGTTTTATTTAATTAATATTACTCCAAAAATTGACGACCGTCCAAGTTGCTTTTATTACGTGGCAGTGCTAATCTACAACAAAGCATTTGCCACGCACCATCTGTAATAAACAAGCAACCACTTCCACCGTTAGATGGTGGAATATTCGTGGAATATTCGCTGAATAATTAAAACTGGGGGTCGATTTTTGCCGTCGATTTCACTCTCGAGTGCTATAAATGCCAGGGTTAGGGATAGGTGAAATTCCATTCCTTCGATGCTTGGATCGATCCCCGCTCCGTAATGTTGTATATTTATTCTGCCCTCTGTGTTTTAGGTTTTATTAACAGTAGAGGAAGCTAGGTTTGGGTTTATTTTTGAGTTTTTAATGAAAGATATTCTGGTTTTAAAGATTCTATTTTATCTGTTTGCAAGAAGACGACGATACGAACGCTGGATCTTGGAGGGATTCTGGTGTAACCGGCACATAGCTTGTAAAGCGTGAAGACTGTGATGTGGTTTTAGTGATTGTGATTAAAGGCTAGGTTAAGATCTTTGTATAATGTATGTATATAATTTAGTAAAGGCCTGGCACGGGATTCGATCTGTAGTCCGCCCAGATATTTTAGATAAGCCTTTTGTTGTTCACAAGTATGGACATGAGAAGCCATTTTTTTCTATGACCTTGCCTTTGCGGGTGCGCTTGCAGGCAGGTCAAATTATTAATGAAATTCTTTTTGTTCCCTTTGCGGGAGGGTTGTGCAGGGCTGCTTGGCCTGCGGAGCGTCTCGATTCTGTGCTTTCTTGTGGATGGATGTACAGGTTTTTTTATTATCATAAGTTATTTTCTTCTGATAACAAACTCAGAGACCCGAAAGCAGGGCAGTCATGAGGGTTTGAGGCGAAAACAGATGACGCGTAGCAATTTTTTTCAGCATAAGTCTTCTACAATTGCATGCATTGGGGGAAAATTTTGATCATTGTTAGCCGGAATGTTCCAAGTTCTTCTAAGATATTGACGTCGAGAGGGTGTTCATTTAAAATCAAAATTCATTAATACCCTCAAAATATTAGGGTTGAAATAATTAATTTTAAAACGCATCACCGCACACAAGCAGGGATTCGTCATTTGTTTGTTTCTGCGATTCGCTTGTTCAGTCGCTGCCATTCCCTTTTGTAGGCCTCTAGGTAGTATAACATTAACCCTAAATATTTGTTTTGGATTTTATCTAAAAATGATGGTCTTTTAAGAATTGGTGCTGCTTTCCTTCGTACCTGCAACTTCTTTGTTATTTTGGGATTTAGGGCTATGGTAACGATCCTTCTCGCATTTAGCGGTCATTGTGTGGCCCACTTTAATGGGAGGGAAGGGAATCATAAGCCGTAGTATAAAACAGTAACAGAATGGCCTGGAATCCGAAAAAAGTCTAACAAAGATAAAATCTTATTTACAGTTGTTAAACTTCAGTATTTTGATTGTTGATTGTCTTCTGTCCTGGAATCCGAAAAAAGTCTAACAAAGATAAAATCTTATTTACAGTTGTTAAACTTCAGTATTTTGATTGTCTTCAGTTGATAGTGCTAAATCCACTTCCACTCTCAAAAATGAATTCCTACCTCATTTTTTGAATTTTACTGAACAGAGCCAGAAACTTAACTTGCTGTTTGGACTATTCTCTTGCTTGAGAGAACAACTCCGAATCATAATCATAGGAATAGATTGGGATCATAGGAATAGATTGGGTTCATTTTGTGGGTCACATTAATTCTCAAATTGGACCATCATAATCCATGTCTACAAGAAAGATATCCCACAAATCCTAACCGTTTTGGAAATAACTTTCGATGAAAAATATTCTTATTAAAAGCTTTATTCAAGCATTTTTCATTTTTTTTTTACCAACTTGATCAATTCTCTATATTAATGAAAAATACAATTCTCTATATTAATGAATTTGATGGATTTATGATCGTTATGGACTACTCATATATATTGAACTGGTTTTTGGTCTCCTTACTCCAGGTCGGAGATCTGGAATCTCTCTCAGTATGTATTGTATCTTACTCCAGGTCGGAGATCTGGAATCTTTACTCAGTATATATTGTATTGAATAATGGACTGTTTTTACATTTAATATAGACAAAACAGCGTTTTTTTCTTCTGGAAAAAAAAATATAGAGATATATGCATATTTAGATATCTCTATAATGGCGTGAAACCATGATCGGTTACCAATCTAGAAAGAAAAATACAATTCTCTATATTAATGAATATGACGGATTTATGATCATTATCTATATCGGACCGCTCATACTTATTGAACTGGTTTTTAGAGATATATTTATATTAGAAGTCCAGAAGAAACCACTATTAACCTAGGCCAATCCAGAAGAAACGGGGGCGGTAAGTGATGATAAAGTTCAGAATTATCATCATTATTTTTAAATTGTAAGAGTGAGTTCAGAATTATCATCATTTTTTTAAAATGGTATAAGCCTATTATAATTCTATTTTTTTTAATTTACTCAAGTATTTATGGTATGAATATTCATAATAATATTTTCACATATTTTATAAATTAAAAATATATTATACAACAAGATATTTTTTATTCAATTTTTATGACATTTACCAATTATTTTATTATTAGGAATTTGGCTTTTGTGTTCCATAAATTGTGTGTAATAATTTTTGGTGAAAATCACATATCGACAAAAATTTTGTTAATGTGATTTTCACAGAAAATTATTACACAATTATTTTATTATAATATTGATACATTATAATTTATCATATATTTATATAATTTTATAATATTAGTGCTTTTTATTGTGTTGTGGATATTTTAAATTTTTAATGTTATTAATATTTTTTATAAATTTAAGTCTTATAATTTGGGTTAGATTCAAAAATCTAGTTAAATTAGATGTGTCAGTGTTTTCAAAAAATATTTATTTTCCATTTAAAAACATATTTTAAATAATTAAAAAAATACTATTTCATTAAAATAACTTGAAAAACCAAAATATTTGATAATTAAATTGATTTAAATTTAATTATCAATTAAAACTAATTTAAATAATAATAATAAAATCATTCTTTAATATAATTTATATCTTATCTATAATAAATTACAATTGATTTCAATTTAATCTTTATATTATAAATTAAAATAAATATATAATTATATATTAACAAATATAATTTATAAAAAATATATTTAAAATTTTCTTTTAAAGCATATTAAAAAATTAAAAAACATATAATTGAAAGAGAAACCCATTCAAATTCTTTACTTATTTTATTATCATTTTTAACATTGTAAAATACAAATGCATTATAA
>JAXQQM020075005.1:0-12305 GCA_034641835.2 Pinus albicaulis | reverse complement strand
TTAAAGTTTTGTGATAGGCGTATCAAGAAAATATTGTTTCTAGTTTTATATAGTAGATGTCTCAGGTGTATATTTTAAATATTTACTTGAAAATATTTTTTTTTGTTTTGCATATTTAATGCATCCAATCACAATAGTTTATTTACCAAAAATATAAATATATTCGAAGAAAAACAATTTTGATTTAGGATTTAAGTTGTATTATTTACCAAAAATATAAATATATTGGAAGTAATATTATTTTTATTTAGGATTTAAGTTGTCTTTTTATATGTAAATGTAAATGGTTGTGTTTTTATGTGTAAATGTAAATGGTTAAAAGTTATTAGAACAAATATTGTAAGAATAAAATGTAGAAAGCAACATTATATATATATTTTTATACATTATTAACATGTATAAACATTATTGTAGAATTTACAAGAAATTTTGAGTTGAAAGTTTTCAGAAGTTATATATATATATATATATATATATATAGCAATTATAAGTCTTAAATTGTATAAAACTTATATTAACTCAAAAGAAATAAGTAAAATTAATATTTCTGCAAAAAGCCAGAAAGTTGGTAAGAATAATTAATAAGAAATAACATTTATAAAGCAGTAAAATGGATATGTAATGATAAATGGTAAACACTGAATATATAAGATCTCAAAAAAGATTGAGCAGTCACAGGATTACAAAAAGTTGGTAAGAATAATTAATAAGAGATAACATTTAAATAGCAGTAAAATGGACATGTAATGATAAATGGTAAACACTGAATATATAAGATTCCAAAAAGATTGAGCAGTCATATAGATTATTTACACATAGAAATGAAAAAGAACACAATATTTGTATAAAGAACATGGAATGTATAATTACACGATATGCATTAATTTAATCACAAAATTTTAGAGCATAAACATTCCTTATATATTTTTAAGAATATATATAAGAAGAAAACTTCTTGAACAACAGTGTAAAACAAAAATACCTCTATAAATGTCAATGAGCAGTAGTTTTGGGATAAACAAAATACCCTAAGAAATTACGGTACATAAATAGGCATAAAAACATGAAGTTTCAATCTTCCTGTGAGGAAGTGAGATTAATGAAAATAACTCTTAAATTGAAAACAATTATTAGGAAAATTGTTATTTGTCTCCAACTCAACAATCACGTGCAAGCAGATAAGGAGCCAAGGTTTACAGGAAAATACGACGTGGTAAGACAGTCAAATGTTCTGTAAGTGTTGCGAAGCTAAGTTGGATACATCGAAGGAAAAATATTCGATAGAAACACTATGTTGTTAATTGTGAACCAATTTAATATATACATATATAATGAAATTAAGTAGACAGATAAGAGAAATCGGGTAAAATAAGAACTTTGTGGCTATTAAACATTCCTATAACAAGACACTATTGTATTAACAAGACACCATTGTATTAGCAAAGGATAGAAACGTGGTATTAAAACATAAATAAAGGAATACGAACTAATGACAAACTATAAGAACACAAGTTCTAAATCTATATTAACAAAATTTATTAGAAAATAAATAAAAGGAAAAAAATGTTGCAAAGAGAAAAAGCCCTTATTCATTCTCATGAAAAAGGAACAATTTAAGGGAATAAAAACCAAATACAGAATTGTTGTTGCTAAATTGTAAATTAAATTTCTTTATATCTCAAAGAAGTATGGTTATAAGAATAATTATCAAGGTTTTATTATAGCCGCATATATATTCACTATTAAGTTACAAAAATTTAGGATTTTCATTAAGAAACCAATTGTTATTGTGAATGGTTATATATTATATAATTGGAAAAAGATTCTTCTACGAAATTGTAAGTTTCAAACTAATAATCATGTTACACAGTGAAAAACTTTAATTTTCATGATACAATTACAAACTAATAATCATGTTACACATTGAAAACCATAAGTTTCATGATGTGTGTGTGTATAAAAGGACTAAGAAAACAATATAAAAAATAATGAATGCTATACATTCTCAAATCTGAAGCAAAAATAATAGAAACTTAACACCCCACCCCACATTCACATAATTTGACAAGCTCACCACGGTAAACCTGAGATGAGAGTTGCTATGCATGACCCAACATCCAAGTTTTAGTTATGGAAGTGTTTAGGGACATATGATCACCCGAACATTAGGACCAATTTCTCATAGTGGCTCCTCTATGCGGTCGAAGGCTCCAACTCCACTCACAAGTTTCCTCCATGGCGCTATAATGAATTCTTTGGGGCCATATGGTGTGACCAAAATCCATATTCTGGATTTTTGGGCTAATCTTCAGGTGAATTGCTCAGATATGCCTAGAACCTTCCATAACTCTGTCAACAACATATGTGTGTCTGTATACTTAATTCTAGGATCTATTCCAACTCCAAACTTGGAAAATACATGATGGTCATTTATGCAAACACTTGGTAAAAATAACACCTACAGGTCATGAATACATATTTATTCACAGTATCATTAGTTTCATCAAAGAATCATCAAGAAGGTGTACTGCCCTCTCTTGCTATATGCAACAACACATATTAGCTCGTGCATTCAAATATATAACCAATATCTTCTCAAACCATGGAATAGAATTGTAGAAAGAGCACATCACATAATGAGAAATATACCATGAACCAGCATTTAACTAGAATAGAACCATGTCAAACTAGTCATAAAGTCATACATAAAATAAGAACTTGTGCTCATTAATCTCAATAGGAATCAACATATAATAACATATGCAAATTCCAACCAAGTCATGGACTTCCCTGTACCACCTAATCATAGATTTGACTGAACCAAATCTTTCTCCAGCTAGTCACCCCGATGCCATATTCCAAGCATGAATGTGGTATCACATGGGATAAACCAAAACATAACCAACGAGGGCTTCCTGAGGCTAAAACACCTCAACCTTTAACCACATTTATGTCACCTAAACCGATCCAGAAATCACCAAAAACAAACAAGTTTGGATGCCTCAGAATTTCTTCACCATACCTAGAGGAATTTTCCTATCTATGCAAACTTGCTAAGAGTTCCAAGAGAAAACCATCTCCACCCTCAACCCTTGGGAATTTTCATGAGACCACCTCAACCAGGATCTAAAATCTATTGGAAATCCAAATCTTAACCAAAACAGGGAACCCATACATCATAGCTATCCAGGAAATGGAAAAATCAAGGCTATATACCATTGTCAATCAAGGAAAATCCCATGCCAATGCAAACAACATAAATAATAAACCAATTCATAGACCATGCATCAAATCCCAGCATGCTAAATCACACATGCACATTGTTCCTTACAAATCCACAACTATTTTCTACCCTCACTTTGTAGAAATTATACAAACATATCTATATCAATGGATTCAATCCGATCTAACAATGTGCTAAAGCTAGATATTGAATTACTTCTGCAAATCAATTGTAGAAATTAAGCACAATCTCCAATCACATGAAGCAAAGAAAGAATCAAATCAAACCACAACACAGATAATTTCCTGGGGAAAGCTTGTTGCTCAAAACCCCTCTATCTTCTATTGTATATTAACCATGGAATCATGAAACAATTATAATGCAATCTTCTCCTTTGTAGGTTTTCAACAAGATGATGAGCTTAGTGAAAAGAGTCGCCTTCACTAAGTGGGCCTGCAGGCTATTTTTGGCGCAAGTCTATTTTTAGACTATGTCGATTTTTAGACATGTCGATCATATTTCAGAAGTTGCAGGATGTTATTTGTGGATGGTTGATCAAGTTGGAAAAATAGATGAAATTCTATTTTTTAGAATATTGGGCGAAGTCTATTTATAGATCGTCAATCTAAAAATATATGCATGTCGATTATTATTAGCTCTTAATAATAATCAGACTCTAAACAACAACTTATTCTCTTGGAGCACTTCAGTTCAGTGCACAGATGTGGCACATCAGCTGACAGAAGGAATTACACTATTCCTAAGGGTTTACTGGAGCTAATGCATGGAGGACTCAGTTAGAACTCAAGTGGCAGAGTTATGACACAGTTGGAAGAAGTAGTTATGGAGTTGTATTCGGTTTAACTCAGTTAGACTCAGTTGAGCTAGTTGTATCTAGTCTAACTGATTGATACACTAGTGAGAGTGGAGTGAATTAATTAGTTAATTAATTCATAAATAATAACTCATTAATCAATTGAAAAATACATCAGTTAACTACAGTGCATGGCAGTTTCAGTGGAGACCAGTGGAGAGATAGGTGAAAGGGAAAGATAGACTATCTGTTGTGACTATAGTGATGCATTGATTGCATCCAACACTCAGTGGAGATGCCAATGAGGATTGCGCAGTCAATCCAAGAGTAATTCGAATTCATTCAGAGCTATTCTTCAGCAGAGATTGCGCAGTGGAGGCAGGCTAGCAGGTGGCAAAGATCGGTGCATGGATTTGCAAGATTAGGCCTGATTAGTGTATGACGATTGTACTGTATTGAGGGCTTGTGATAAGTTTTGTATGCTTGTATGAGATTGTCATATGATCTCCATGTTACATAATATATAGTTGGGGTTTTCAACTTCAGGCTTTCCCGGTTAAAAACTGTGTTATGTGCGATTGAATATTTTTGTTTATGCTTCACATGTGTGTGCAATTAATTTTTCCGCAAAAGATTAACAAGTGGAATAGATTCAGTATCTTGCATAAAGTTAAATAGTGTGAGATCGGGTGGATCTTGGACATATGCATGCTTAGTGCATATAATTTCTACATGGTATCGGAGCATTGTTGATTGAAGATTGCAATTGTGAAGTGAGTTTGTGCTGGTGGACAATTCGAATTTGCTACAAAATATTCTTGGTGCAGAAATTGAGTATACATTGAAATGTTATTCAACGGGTTGAGATTGGAGTATGCCCTTGATGGGAGTTCGAATTACATAGCTTGGAAGGACAGGATGGAGAAGGTGCTAGGGGATAATGGGCTGAAGGAGTTCATCGATAGTGATGTTCCTAAGCCGGGATCTAGCGATGCTACATTACTTGATGCATGGAAAAAGAAGACTACAAAGACGAGGAGGATTCTATTGGAAGGTGTGAAGGAACATATTATGTCTAACCTTCACAAGAAAGCCACTCCATTCCTAATGTGGAAGGCTTTGATAGACTTGTTCCAAAGCAGAAGTGACCAGAGGAAGTTGGTGCTTAAAGACAAGCTTAGAAAAATAAAAATGGAGAAAGGCGACAGTATTCCAAAATACCTCACGAAGTTTTTCCACTGCAAGGATGAACTGGGAAGTGTGGGGGTTACTGCTGATGAAGAAGACTTGGTGAGCTTGGCTCTCTTTGGGCTTCTGAAGATTTGGCATAGCTACGAAGACTTTGTCAATGGACAGGAGAAACTGCTGGGATGGGAGCGACTTTGGTCGGATCTTGTGCAGGAGGAGATAAGGCGGGGTACCAGGGATGGATCTTCATCAAAGAATGAATATGAAGAGAATTTCGCTTTGGCTTCCAAAGCAAGGAAAGGGAAGGGGAATAAATCTTCTTCAAAATCCAGTGCTAAAGGCAAGAAGCAAGATTTGTCCAAAGTGAAGTGTTTTCACTGTCACAAGCATGGACATTTCACCACTAACTATCCACAGAAGAAGAAGAATAAGCAGGCTGCTGGATCTGTAGTTGGAAAGGCATTAGCCTCACAATTTGAGCTGGATTTTTCCTTGATCACATGCTTGGTTTCAAGTTGCATAGGATCGGTGTGGTATCTTGACAGTGGTGTGTCTTTCCATATGACGGGAGACAAAGAGTTGTTTAGCGACTTGGAGGAGAAGGACCTCCAGATGCATATAGAGATGGGTGATGATGGTCGATATAGTGCGACTGGAATTGGGACCATTACCTTTGTGAGGGAGTCCAGTAATCCGTTCTTGTTGAAGAGTGTCATGCCTGTTCCAGGTCTGAAGAAGAACTTGGTCTCAGTCGCAATGCTAGAAGACAAGGGTTATAATGTTGTTTTCAATGAGGGAAAAGCCTTCGTTCGACATAAAAAAATGGGTCAAACCAAGAATATAGGGGTTTGAATTAAGAATCTCTACAAGCTGGAGGTATATGGCTGTGCTGAAATGGTGGGCAAAGAAGAAGAAATGGTGAGCTGGGATGAGGGTGAATTATGGCACAGGAGATTGGGCCATCTTCACCATGGCGCCTTGAAGATTTTGCAGCAGATTTATACTGGACTTCCCAAGGGTACTCTTGTGTAGTCATATTAGTGCAAGTGATGTACTATGGGTAAGTTTGTGAAGACCACCTTTCATGAGAAGGATAATCGTGCTTCGATGATCCTGAAGAGAATTCACATAGACGTGTGTGGAACTTTCTTAGTTGCTTCATTAGCAAAACACAGGTATTATGTTATATTTTTTGATTACTATTCTCGTAGATGCTGGATCTCCTTCATGCATAAGAAGAGTGAAACATTCTCAAAGTTCTATGAGTTCAAAACATTGGTGGAGAAGGAGTCGGGGAAGCAAGTGAAATCTCTACGGAGCAATAATGGTGGTGAATACATCTCGGGCAAATTCAAAGACTTCTGTAGCAAAGAATGAATTCGAAGAGAACTGATAGTGCCTCATAACCCACAGCAGAATGGGGTCATGGAGAGGAAGAACAAAATGATCGTGGGTGCTACACAAGCTATGCTTGAGAGGGAGATAGACTTGCATGCAATGAAGGAACTTCTTGTTCCAAAAGATGAGCCTCTAGATGTGGATCAGCCATAGGAGGAGATTCATGGAGTGGAAGAGTCCACTCATACAGAACCAAACATTAGAAAAGGTAGAAAGCATACCACAAAAGCTAAGAGACTGAAGCTTGATGCGGCACAGAATGTAGGAGTCCCTACATCACGAGCGCAGTGAGAACGGAGTCACGACCGATATCTGGTCCATGGATTCATTGTGAGCCATCTTCTTTCGAAGAAACGGTCTGGGAGCCCACATGGGTAGATGCCATGGTGGAGGAGTATGACTCCATTGTCAGAAACCATGCTTGGGAGATTGTTCCAAGGCCGGTGCGAAAATTAGTTGTAGGATCAAGATGGATATACAAGGTAAAGCAAGCTGTTAATGGGAGTGTCGAGAAGTATAAGGCAATATTTTTTGCCCGGGGCTTCTCACAGATTGAGGGGATTGATTATGAAGAAACCTTTGCAATTGTCACATGATATTATTCCATGCGGACCATCCTTGCTCTCTCAGCGTAGATGGCTTGGAACATTCATTAGATGGATGTGAAGATTGCATTCCTTAATGGGATCATTGAGGAAGAGGTGTACATTGAGCGACGCTGAGATCTTCGACGGTAGGTCGCATGTGCGAGCTCAGAGAGCATTAGAACATTCTTTACAGATTATTCCATACGGCGGACCATCCTTGCTCTCTCGGCGCATGGTTTGAGAACATTCATCAGATGGATGTGAAGACTGCGTTCCTTAATGGGATCATTGACGAAGAGATGTACATTGAGCAACCTGAAGGATTTGAGATCTTCAGCAGCGAGTTGCATGTGTGGAGACTCAAAAGAGCATTGTATGGGCTGAAATAAGCACCACGTGCTTGGTACACTTGGATCGACAATTATTTCACTGTACTTGGCTTCACCAAGAGTGAGGCGAATGCAAACCTGTAGCAGATTTTGGTTGAGGGTAAGCTTTTAATCATTGTACTTTATGTTGATGATTTAATACTAACAAGTGATGAGTAGTTGATACACTCATGCAAGGCAAATCTTGCAAAGGAGTTTGAGATGAAGGATTTGGGCCTCCTTCATTATTTCCTTGGATTGGAAATATGGTAGCGGGAAGGTGAACTATTTGTGTCTCAAGGCAAGTATGCCCGGGAGATATTGGAGAAGTTTCACATGCAAGGCTGCAAGCCTATCGACACTCCTCTTCCAGGAAATTGGAAGAAAGAGGATGCTACATCGGCAGAGGTAGTGGATGCCACTGTTTATCGACAGTTGGTGGGTTCGCTCATGTATTTAGTCAATACAAGACCGGACATATGCTATGCGGTGAACTAGCTTTCACAAGCGATGGTTGAGCCTACCAAGCTCTTTTGGAAGGCAGGCAAGCATGTCCTGAGATATCTCAGGGGCACATATGAGTATGGTTTATGGTACAGACAGACGGATGAGGTGAAGTTGCATGGCTTCACGGATGCAGATTGGGAAGGAAGCCCAACAGAGAGAAAGAGCACATCAGGAGGGATTTTCAGTATCGGATCTACGGCAGTTTCTTGGTACAACAAGAAACAAAGATCTGTGGCACTCAGTTCAGCGGAAGAAGAATACATGGCAGCAAGTTTAGCTGCATGTGAGGCTATCTGGATGAGGAAGATTCTGGTTGGTTTGTTCGGTTCACATTTAGATCCCACGATGATTCATTGTGATAATCAGAGTTGCATTAAACTCTCGGTTAATCCTGTGTTTCATGATAGATCTAAACATATTGATATCCGGTATCATCATATCAAAGATTGTGTGCAGCGGAAGATCATGTTGCTTCAGTACATTCCCACGGTGGATCAGGATGCAGATATTCTGACAAAGGCGCTCACTAGGAGAAAATTTGAATACCATAGAGGCAGGATCAGGGTGAAGGATAATCCCTATATTTTTGAGAGGGAGTGTTGAGATTCAACAAGAAGATGAGCTTAGTGAAAAGTAAACACCTTCACAAAGTGGGGCCCGCAGGCTATTTTTAGGTGTATGTCTATTTTTAGACATGGTGAGCATATTCTATAAGTTGCAGGATGCTATTTGTAGATGGTTGGTCAAATGTGGAAAATATATGAAATTCTATTTTTAGAATATTGGGCGAAGTCTATTTATAGATAGTCGATCTAAAAATAGGTGCATGCCGATTATTATTAGCTCTTAATAATAATCGGACTCTAACGAAGCAACTTGTTATCTTGGAGCACTTCGATTCGGTGCAGATGTGGCACATCAGTGATAGGAAGGAATTATGATATTCCTAAGGGTTTATTGGAGCCAATGCATGGAGGACTCAGTTAGAACTCAAGTGGCAGAGTTATGACAGAGTTGGAAGAGTAGTTATGGAGTTGTATTCAGTTTAACTCAGTTAGACTCGGTTGAGCTAGTTGTATCTAGTCTAACTGAATGATACACTAGTGAGAGTGGAGTGAATTAATTAGTTAATTAATTCACAAATAATAACTCATTAATCAACTGAACAATACAACAATTAACTACAGTGCATGTCAGTTCTAGTGGAGACCCGGTGGAGAGATAGGTGAAAGGGCAAGATGGACTATCTGTTGTGACTATAGTGATGCATTGATTGCACCACACACACATTGGAGTTGCCAATGAGGATTTCACAATCAATGCAAGGGTAATTCGAATTCATTGAGCTATTCTGACAAGGATTAGCGTAGTGGAAGCTGACTAAGCGAGAGGCAAAGATCGGTGCATGTATTTACAAGATTGGTCCTTATTAGTGTATGACGATTATGCTTATCTTGAGGGCTTGTGATAAGCTTTGTATGCTTGTATGAGATTGTCATATGATCTCCATGTTACATAATATATAGTTGGGGTTTTTAGTTTCAAGCTTTCCTGGTTAAAAACTGTGTTATGTGCGATTGATTATTTTTGTTTATGCTTCACATGTGTGTGCAATTAAATTTTCCACAAAATATTAACAAGTGGAATAGATTCAGTATCTTGCATAAAGTTAAATAGTGTGAGATAAGGTGGATCTTGGATATATGCATGCTTAGTGCATATAATTTCTACACTCACAAGAGTTTCCTACATACGATGCAGGAGCATCCTACTTAAATGTTATTGATTATTGGAAGATTGAGAGGTCTTATGTTTTCAAAGAGAGTTGGTTCTCTAAATGTATTTTTAATGCTTTGAATAGGATTTAATTAACATTGTGAGCATAAATGTAAAAGTTCTCGAATGTTAGAGAACATGAGAGAAATAGATAGTTGAGTGATCATGGAGATTGAGAGATTTGAGAAATTCTAAATTAGGAATTGGTTTCATGATTTATGGGATTAGAGAGGATCCTTAGGGATAAAGAGAGATTTTGGAAATTAATGAGGACTTAGAAGAATTAGGGATTTGTTGAGTTAATTAAGGATCTAAACTAATTTTGGTTTGGAATCCATTTGTATATAATTATAAACCAAAAAGACATAAGCAGAGGTAGGAGGATAGAGAGGCCGGATATGAGAAGTATAAAGAGGAAAATAGCCAAATGAATGTAAACCAGGCCTAAGGGAGAGTAGTCAGAACACAAGATGTTATGAGATTATGTAGATTTTATGAATAATAGAATTTATTTTTGTGTGCAATTCTGGTTTTGGTATTGAGTTGGGCTGAAATCCTTTGAAGTTTTGAATCGTTATATACTGGTAATGTTTTTCTGTTTTGAGTTAAATTTGGGCATATTCTCTGTCATGTGTTAAATGGATGAAGCAGGATTTAAATTAATATTTAAGGAATTACAAATTTAAGGATTTGATTGCAAATCTGTGTGTTTAAATCTAAAACAAGCACATAGTTCAAATCATTCTGGGTGATTTTCTTCATCCTTCGAAATTTATGAGATGATAATAATTTAGGTTAAATTCTGATTGCTATGTGAATGTTCTCCTTAAAAAAAAATCTGTGTCCGTTATGAAGGCGAAATATTCCAGTTGAAAGGTTTAATTAAAGGGTTAACAAATGTTGATGTTGGAAGACCATGGTTCTTTATTGAAGGATGTCAACGCTGGCGAATATGAAGAAGATAAAAAGTGGAATGCATAAGGAGTCAAGTGAAATAAAAATCTTTTGAAATCAATCCAATAGCCATCATATTTTATTTGTAGGGAGTCTAATATTAATTAGATCTGGAATTTATTAACACAAAAATTGAGAAAAGACTGTATGAACTGATCGTGGTAAACTTCCAATGGTTTAAATATTTGAGGGAAATAGAGGAATCAATTCTTGGTTTATTTTGATTGCACTGTGTGTTTGTTTGAAACTAGGAACCGAGGAATGAGAAATTGTGGATCGGTAGGAAAAGAACTGTTAAATGGTTTTGTAACCCACACAGTGGTTTTCACACAGCTTTGAAGTGGTAAGTGGTAAATGTTGAAAGGGTGCGATAAAGGTCTAAAGGTGACATGTTGCTTTTTAAAACCACCCATTTCGCATATAAAAGAGACTTTATCTGTGTGCTTGATAAAATGAAATTTTCGTCGGATGTTTGGATGTGGGTAGATCGTCGGCAAATATGCGTTGGGCAACAGCTCTAGGCCCCAACATTTATACGCTGGCATTTTAGTTTTTAACCAAAGTTACGAGTATAATATGCCATAAAGTAGACATTTTAAATTGTCAGCATCAAGATTTTAAAGTAAAATTACAAGCCAGGTATTTGTTTACTAAAGTGGGCATTTATATATTTATAACATAAATGTGTTAAAAAAATATTAATCCCACTTAAGGGTTCGCATACAAGGAGATATATTTTGGGTCACATAAAAGCAATTCACAATTATATGCATACTATGGGCAAAGTGCGGCTTATTCTTTTCACACTCTGCCCAATAACTATCTCACACTTGTCACGGATAAAACTAGTCAACACTTAGCCAATTCTCACCCTCTAAATATGCTTGTTGTTGTGTGGATTAATCCGTCTTGCGGACAAGACCGATCTCCCTAGTACTAAAAGTATCTAGCAACAAACAGCCAAATAGACTAATCTTTCTCTAAGCATATATGATCTATGAAAAGCTCTATAGAGGTGTTAAGGACTTACCGTTTGTCCAGTGCTTATTTGAAGTCGTCGTTGTCCCTCGCGCGCTTGAAGGAGTTTTCCTCGTAAACCTGCAGTCACAAACAAGAAAAATATTACATAGCACCTGTATAGAAATCATCATAAACCATGCTTATCATAGTGATCAAGGAATCTATGAAATAAACCATTAACTGAAAGCTTATTGAGAAAAACAAGTATATTTGTATTAATTTCAAAAGAAGGAAAACCTTACAACCTGAGCCTTGATGTTGCACAGGCCTTCCTGGGGTCCGAAGCAGGAGTCTCCTTTACTTTGATAAGCTCTGCACTCCTCCAACCAAGACGAATAGAGGTATGTAATCTCTCCTCACAAAATTCTTAGTTAACTGAGTCTGAATCTCAACAACACTTAACTTCAAATATTCTAAAGCTTGAACTCCCCTTGAGGCTACCCAATGCCTCTTTTTATAGTGGAAAAGAG
>JAXQQM020091860.1:0-40175 GCA_034641835.2 Pinus albicaulis | reverse complement strand
TTTGATTATATGTGTTCTTGTACCCTGTATATGTAGGCCATGACTCCAAGGAGGATGTAATGTTCCCATTTTAGCTCATAGTTAAATGGAACATTAAAGTTTTTATTTTATCACCTAGCAACTAAATAAATGGGTAAGGATGCCCATGCTCATGGAAAACATGAATAAAATCCTTCATAATGTGGAAGGGATCATCATAGTAGCTTAATTTTGCACCCTCAAGCGTGAAAAAGGGCAAATGCATGAAGACAAGGTCAAGTTTGACCAAGTCAACAACATTTCCATAGGAGGAGTGGCTTGCTTTGGAAGACAACACAGTGTCAATGAGGAAGAGGGTATTTGGTGGAGGAAACCCTAATGGATGGGGCCCATGGAGAGAGAGATTTCATTGTATAAAATGAGAGCAAGGCAACCATTGTTTCTCATTCTTATGATTATTGATTTCATGTCTATTCAGACATTGTGCATTCTTTTGCTGTTTAGCAAGAATTGCCATGGAATTCCTGTTTAGGATTTCTTCACCTTCTTGGGAGGCCTCTTGAAGGATTTTTCTTCATTCTCCATATCTCTTGGCTCAAGGCAAAAGCTTCTCTTTTGATATACTGCATTATTTCTACTCAAGTATAACGCAGTGTTGCTGGGGTGTTGCAGTGGAGGACACCATACACCATTTCCTTGGCTCATCTGTCAGAGGAGGGAGCTCCTCTTCCTCTGGGAGGTTAGTGAGGGAAATCTAGGAGCATATTTCAAATCATTGGCATCAGGCCAATCATTTCTCTTCACCAACAGCGCAGTCCCTTCTCTAGACTGTGTTATTTTTTAGTGTATTTGCAGTGGGGACTTGCTCCACAAGTTCGGAGGGTGAGATCTTAGGTGAGAGGATTAGCCTTTCACTCTAGATATCCATTGGATGAGATTTAGCCATCTATTGCAACATCATCAACTATCCACATCCAGTTCTATTTCTGAGTTGCAGCTGCTGCTTAGCAGCTCTGACATTTCTGTAGATTTTCCATTTTCTGTATATTTCAACCAATCCCTTTGGGGAATGTGTATTGTTGTTTTCTGGGGTTGAGATATTTCTCCCCCATATTTATTTGAGTTTTATATTGTCATATTTGTGTATTGACACTATTTGCAACATTTCTACCTCATTGATTGCACAGTCATAGCCAGGGCCCCTTTTATATAACATTATTTCTTCATATTTCATGTATATGTTTCATAGGGACTGCATTGTCTAGCTTGAGAGATCATTTTCCTTAAGATATTGTATAGATTATTGCTAATATAATATAATTTAATGGTTATGAGGATATTTCAACATTCTTGTATTAATGCATTCACTACTATTTCCTAGTTCATGTTTATGTATTGTTGATCTCCACATTAGTAATATCTTGAGATATTCCCAATAGTGAAGTTGTTCCTAATTTGAGATATTACAGTGGTATCAAAGCATGATCTTTGGATCAACCTGTGAGTCTTAGCCAAAGAAGATCAAGATGATGAAAAATATGAGTTTACTCTCATCTATTCTCAGATCCAGAGGAGACCTCTCCAAGGAGGTCAAGAATATTGAAGAAGGAGAAGAGGAAGGACCATGCACTTCCTACTCTCACAAATAAGTAGACCAGAAGCATGAAGAACACTTGGAATTCGAAATTCTAAGTGAGTACCTTGCTGAATACCAAGCTAGACCTAGAGCCTTCCAAAGGACTCTATCTTTTCCATAGTTTATTCAGTAGAAAGAAGAGAGAAGACCCCACAGCTATGGGAAGATGAGAGGCAATAGATTTCTATTGTCCACATTTGATGGATCACACACTTGTGCAGTAGAGGTTTGGGTTAAGAAGCTAGAGTTTTTCTTCCTAATACATCTTGTAGTAGATAGAGAGGTTGTAGAACTTACAGCACTGCACCTTGAAGGTGAAGCAAATAATTGGTTGATTAGCCATCTAAGCCATACAAGGGTTTCTACTCTTGTTGAGTTTTATCAGAGATTGATCAGGAGATTTGGCACAAGGAGGGAGGAGCCCTCACCACCATCTAATGAGGCATGTACCAACGCTATTGAGATGATGGAGGAGCAGCCTTCATCTTCAACAGTTTGGGAGGCCAACACTTATGAGGAGGAAACTCTTGCAGCCTTCCAAGGAGCCTCCAAATTTCACCGAGGTATGATTGAAAATCCATCTCTTGTCATTTCATAAAACACTTTGGATGGGTCTATATCATTACATGCAGTTGATCTAGAGTGGCAGAATATCACTGCACTCAGAAATGATGGAGAAATGAGGGATCATTCCTCATATGAGCATTCAGAGAGAAGCTTCACTCAGGAAGCCATGAAGGAAGCAATGAGAAGGAGTAGACATCTGGAGATAAGAAACTCTTTCTCCCCTCTATATGAAACTTGCTCAAAGAGAGACTTCTACTTGCATCAGATCCAAGGCCTCTTTGGTTTTGGAAGGACATGCATGAGGAGGAGATCTCTCGAAGAGATTTCAGTAGAGGTGCACTCCCACACATCATGGAGTGCAAGATTCTTCATCAGTTTGAGGAGGTTCTTCCCTTCTCACAAGAGCAAGTAGTAGATGGGGGACATCTTCGGATGGATAAAATATCTCATGACTGTGATGGAAATTCCTTGAGCCATGCACATCATGATGGGAGGTTTTTTCCTACCACCTATTTGGATCCTTATAGGGTCAAATTGATCCTCGGGAAGATTGCATTTCAAGATCCCATGAAATGCAGAAATATAATTTGGGATGATGATAGCCCTCATGGGAGGAGTACCAAGATGGAGGTTGGAAGGAGGCATCCACAATTGGTTGAGTGGATGTGCATGGTGAGCAAGAAGCTGGTGAGCTACTTGCAGATTTATGATACCCGGCAGCAAGAGGCTTGGCTGCACTGGTTACTCTTGAAGGAGTTTGGCCATCACTTGGCATACACTCTTTTCAAGGGTATGAGGATGGAGAAGATGTGGCAAGATGCTGGCATCATAGAGCAGCAGAGAGTATGGGTGCATATTGATGATGCAACACTCATATCCTTCACTATGTCTTCATCACATATCTTGCATGATGAGAACATGAGGAAGCAGCAAGGACATTTGTTGCTGGGGTTATTCTTGGGAGAGAAAGAACAGATCTGCTCTAATTTATTATACGATGTTGCCAGAGTAGGAGATGGCACTATCATGGTGCAAGGGGGATATTCCTTGAACTTTGATGATCAAGAATTACTTCCACCTTGGAAGAGATTCCATATTTGCAGCAACATTCTTGGAGGGTTGCCCATCTATGTTGGAGAAGATGAGGGCAACAACGCTGTGCCATCTAGATATTATCTAGTGCCTCATGCAGAGGAAGGAGGAGATCTTGCTCCAAGTAGAGGGATTCTTGCATCCTTGCAAGGAAGTCCCCAGGATCTCATGTATGGAGATCAAGGCACAATCCATATTCTACATGTGCCATTGTTATGGAGGTGTGAAACCATGGAGCCACAAGGAGGAGATAGGGAGGATGACCATCATGATGTGATGAGAAGCACACATCCCTGTCTATTTTATGAGGTTGATGCACTACCTAATAAGGTGATTGGATTGCGCAGTGGGAGCATGGAAAGATTTGTTCATTCATATATGCAGTCACCTCTTGATGATGATGTCTCATGGCATGGAGACATTTTGTCAGGGAGCTCCAAGTTGCTAGTGGAGTATTCCAAGGATCATTTTACTTGCATGATATTGATGGATCAGCATGTGAGGAGATGCATAGATCATGTGCAGATGGAGGAGTTAGCGCAACCACCTCTTTTCTCTTTGAGGATGAGAAGAGGCTCACTTTTGAGCCACTTCATTTGCATACACAAAACTTATGGTAAGGGTACTGTTTATTTGCATGATGATTTGAATATTCATCCCTTAACCATATATGTACAGGATGTTGCTCCAAGGAGGAGAAATATTCTTTCCAGACCCCATGGTCTACTTGACGATTTTGGGAGGAAATTTATTTTGGAGGACCTACTCACCTTGCACCATATATCATTCACTTTCTCCATACATTTGAGGAGATTAGGACAGCAAGCAAGTGTTTGAGAGGCCACACTTTTTTTCACACTCTTTTGCAGTTGAGGGTCAAACTCCATTGGTTACAATTGAGGGACCATTTTCCTTCTCCCTTGCCACACATGACAACAAGAATGGTTCTCATTATGGTTCATTATGTTTTTGTTGTCTTTGTATTTTCTAAGAGCATGATTGGGGGAATGACACATTGGTTGGATATGTCCCTTGGGGAAGCGATCTACCACATTATTTGCATTACATGTTCTAATAGGAGCATGAGAGCATATGTGGCCACTATAGGAGTACATTTTTTCCCTTTTGAGGTGAGCCATATGATTGATTGGATGCCATATGATGATGACTTCCAACTCATCACAAATGAGATGATTTGGGACAACATGTTTCATAACGCTGGAGAGCAGATCCTTGGAGGTCTAGTCTTTACCTTGCCAATTGAGGGCAACATTGTTGCAGCCCACTATCAACATATACTCTACAGTTATCCTAAGTGGAGAGGAGGATAGCGTGGGGTAGGCTATTTTGTCTACCAAGATTAGATTTTCAGCCCACCTACATTGCAGGAGCCAAAAGTGGAAGATGTTTTTCTGGAGTTGCCATGTTGGGAGGTAACTCACTTTGTATGGATCATTGCTTGGGGGATGGAGGATCCAGTTGGGGGAAGATGTTCCTCAACATATTTTTGACTCCATGACTTGGGTGGAGATTCCTTAGTTCTATCCTTGCAGTTGCTTGAGGACAAGAAACATTTGGGAGGAGAGGACTGTAATGTTCCCATTTTAGCTCATAGCTAAATGGAACATTAAAGTTTTGATTTTATCACCTAGTAGCTTAATAAATGGGTAAGGAGGCCCATGATCATGTAAAACATGAATAAAATCCCTCATAATGTGGAATTGATCATTAGAGTAGCTTAATTTTTCACCCTCAAGTGTGAAAAGGGGCAAATGCATGAAGACAAGGTCAAGTTTGACCAAGTCAACAGCGCTGCCATAGGAGGAGTGGCTTGCTTTGGAAGATAGCATAGTGTGAATGAGGAAGAGGGTATTTGGTGGAGGAAACGCTAATGGATGGGGCCCATGGAGAGAGATCTTTCATTGTATAAAAGGAGAGCAAGGCAACCATTGTTTCTCATGCTTATGATTATTGATTTCATGTCTATTCAGACATTGTGCATTCTTTTGCTGTTTAGCAAGAATTTCGAGGGAATTCCTGTTTAGGATTTCTTCACCTTTTTGAGAGGCCCCTTGAAGGACTGTTCTTCATTCTTCATATCTCTTGTCTCAAGGGAAAAGCTTCTCCTTTGAGATACTGCATTATTTTTTCTCAAGTATACTGCAGTGTTGCTGGGGTGTTGCAGTGGAGGACACCATACACCATTTCCTTGGCTCATATGTCAGAGGAGGGAGCTCCTATTCCTTTGGGAGGGTAGTGAGGGAGATATAGGAGGATATTGCAGATAATTGGCATCAAGCCAATCATTTCTTTTCACCAACAATGTAGTCCCTTCTCTAGACTGCGTTATTTTTTTGTGTATTTGCAGGGGGGACTTGCTCCACAAGTTCAGAGGATGAGATATTAGGTGAGAGGATCAGCATTTCACTCTAGAGATCCATTGGATGAGATTCAGCCATATATTGTAGCATCATCATCTATCTACATCTAGTTCTATTTCTAGGTTGTAGCTACTGCCCAGCAACTCCGACATTTCTACAGATTTTCCATTTTGTGTATATTTCATCCAATCCCTTTGGGGATTGTGTATTGTTGTTTTCTCGGGGTTGAGATCTTGTCCCCCATATTTATTTGAGATGTATATTGTCATATTTGTGTATTGACACTATTTGCAGCATTTTTACCTCATGGATTGCGCAGTCATAGACAAGACCCCTTTTATATGGCAATATTTCTTCATATTTCATGTATATGTTTCATAGGGAATGCATTGTCTAGCTTGAGAGATCATTTTCCTCAAGATATTGTATACATTATTGTAGCTGTAATCTAATGTAACGGTTATGAGGATCTTTCGACATTCTTGTATTAATACATTCACTGCTATTTCCTAGTTCATGTTTATGTATTGCTGATCTCCACATTGGTAATATCTTGAGACATTCCCAATAGTGAAGTTGTTCCTAATTTGGGATATTATAGAGGAGTGTTTTACCTTTTAATCTTCATGGCCAAATTTGGGCCAAAAATATTTTTGAACATGGCCACTCCCTTGGTGAGCAAAGGGAGATTTTGTATCATGATGGGTACATTCCTAAGGCACCAATTATATCTCACACTATATGGGCAACAAGTAAGCGGTGGGGAAACCACTTACCACATCTTGATCTAATGCAGTCAGGAGATGCACTGCACTGGTTCCACTTGTGGGACTATGAACCACCTCCATATGCACAAAAATCTATTGTTATCCATATTGTTTTGGTCCCCTACATTGATGATGTGCTTGTACTTTTTATGGGGATGATTGGAGGGAGGATGAAAGGATTGGATGTGTCCTTCGGGAGAGAAATTCTCCATGGTTCTTATGTTTCATATGTTTGGGAAAACATTGGACCATCCATTATTGCTACATTGGGCCTCTTATTTCCTTATGGGATGAGCCATTTGGGTAACTTGAGCACTTGGGAGGTGCCTCTCACATGGGAGGAGTTTTTTAATGAATTACCAATCCAGAGGGTGATTCATTTTTTATGGATGATAGCTTGGACATTGGAGCTCCATATGGGAATGAAGGTTCCCCACATATTCAGTTTTATCCTTATAGTTTCTTGGCGACAAGAAATGAGGGGAGGACTGTAATATTCCTAATTAGTCCGAAGCTAATTGAAATATTCAATTTTGTTTTATTTTTCTGATTCATGAATAAAAATGTAAAGGAGGATCATAAAACTCCTAAACAACAAATAAATCAATGACAAATATGAAAAAGGTTAAATCTTGGCTATGTAAGCAAGCACCCTTAGGTGTGAAAGGGGCTGGATGTTTTGACTAGGTCAACCATGACCAAATATACAACGCTATCTTGGAGGAGTGGCCATCAATGAGGCACAACACAGTTTTAGATGGAGATGGCTTGTGTGAAAGAAGCTATTTCATTGAAGGTGGTTTAGGATTTACAAGCTCTTAATCTATATAAGGAAGGGGATGGTAGCATGAAAATGTTGTTGAATGATATGATATTTTATGAAGTATTTTCTATTTAGACATACAACTTTCTTTGGTTGTTTAGCCTAGATTGCAAATGTTGTTTAGCATTGGGTGTTCTTGATAGGGAATCCCACCTCTTTCCTTGAGAGGCCTCTTGGAAGAGTCTTGCATTGCATAGTCCACTATCTGGCTTGTGGCCAAGATTCTTCTTCCAAATACAATGCATATCCTATTGAGGGTTTGTTTGTCTTTGAAAGCTACAGCAAGTGGAGGCTAGATCTACCCATATCTAGACCATTTCAATGCTCCTTTTCAGTGGAGAAGTATTCTGATCCATTGGCAAGAGAGTATTGAACATATTGAGCACCATTTTCAGATCTTGGCATGTGGCCAAACATATCTTAAACCCTAAAAAGCAATATTTCTTCCAGATCTGTGTTTTTCTGTAGGTGCTATTACAGGATCACTTTGGTACATCTTTTGGAGGAGTGATTTTCATGTGTTGGGGATCTACCCTTCACCTTGAGGTCAATTGGAGAGGATCATTTTATTGTACATATTAGATCAGATCTAAACATTATGGAATATCTAAAGATTTCTGCAAATTTGCGGCTTTTGATCTCAGATCTACTCCATGTACTTCATGTATTGCTAAAACCCCAAGGGGATTTTGAAGAAGAGCCTTTCTACTGTATGGATCTGATATGGATCTAAATTTTCATGCATAGATCAGATTTAGATATGAAGTGTAACCTATAGATGTTGCAGCCAATAAAATAATTCTTCCAAGCTCTTTCCAGTTTTAATGCATGGTTGCAGCACCTCTTTTTGAGGATTTTATTCCATTGGAGACTTCTATTTCTTGTTCTACATCTTATGGGCCTCATTGTACATATGTTTTTCTATTGTAAATGTTAATGAAGGGTCTCCATATTGGCCTCGTGCTATAATCTAGATGATATGTGCTATTTTTTCTGCATAACTTCATATATTGTTGCATTCCCTCTTTTGGGATATTACAAAAAGGACAAGGGAGAACCCACTCTGTTCTCGGCCGTACCCACTTGGAATTCTTTCTGAGATGCCATCAAGGAAAAATATTATCCCATGGTGATCTATGAGGAAAAATACATACAATGGAATATGTTGCGGCAACAAAGGGATCAAGATGTGCACAAGCTGACGAATATGTTTGATACCTTGCGCAAAAAGTTGGGTATCAAATATTTGGAGAGAAATTTTAGTGCTGAAGTACCATAGTTTTCTACAAAGGTACATTCAGGAGGAAATGGAGTTCCTCAACATCTTCTTGCTTGGTAAGACATACAGATATGCTGCCAAGATTAAGAAGAAATTCAAACAGAAGAAACGAGACTTTGGATATGTGAATCAAAAGAAAGGGAAAGGTGACCCCAAACCGTAGAACAAAGGAAAAATCCAAGGCATGGTGGCCCAAGAAAACCTACTGAAGCTACATGAAAATAAAAACACAACAAAGCCAAAGAAGGACATGGGAAAGTGGTGTGAGTTCCATAAGAGCTCTACTCACAACACAAGTGAGTGTCGGGCCAAGCAGTCACTGGTGGCCAGGATGAGGGCTTCTAAATCAAATGCATGCTTCAAATTTGAATCAGAACCTAACATGGGGAATGAAAAATGGAAGAATATTATTGATGTGGAACCCTATGCCACCGTTGCTACTGCGAAGATCCAGAAGGAGGAACTAGAATATCCAAAGGAGGAGGAGCATCTCTTCCACTCCTAGATGTGGGTAAAGGGTTCCCCGCTATAGTTCATTGTCAATAGTGGGAGGAAAAGGAACCTCATTTTAGTAGAGGTCATGAAGCGGTTGGGATTTACGACCACAACACACCCACAACCATACACCATCGGGTGGCTTCAACAAGGATGAGATCTCTGCGTCATCTAACAGTGCCACCTCCCCTACAACATCAAGAACTTCATGGATGAGGTATTATGTGACATTGATCCTCTTGATGTTTGTGATGTATTATTAGGCCAACCATACTTTTGGAAGCGACATGTTTTGTATGAGTCTTGACCTTGCACTATTATTGTTACTTTGGGCAATACGTTGTATAGGATACTAGAGGTACCACTGCTTGCCGCTATCCCTTTAGTTACTGCAAACAATGCAGTAAGCTCATTTCCAAATCTAGGAATTTGTTTTTCCTATTGATATGCCCCTAGGGAAAGAAGAAGACTGTGGCCAGGACCTCCAGACAGGGCTCCTCTGCATGACAACAAAAAATGGGCAAGGTCGTGGAGGAGTACAAGGACATCTTCACCTCACTCACAGGGGTGCCTCTGCAATGTCAATTAAAGCACCCCATTGATCTGACCCTAGTTGTGCTACTGCCCAATGGACCAATCTATCGATGCTTTGTTCTGGAGAACATTGAAATCAAGAGGGAGATTTAGGTGTTGTTGCATAAAGGTAAAATCCAACCGAGCTCATCGCCCTGTGGGAGCCCGATCGTGTTGGTGGAGAAGAAGGATGGGACTTGGAGACTATGTATTGACTATCGTGTGCTGAAGAATATCACTGTTTAGAATAGGTACCCGATCCCACAGATTGATGACCTTCTGGACCAACTCAAAGGGGAGAAATTTTTAAGCAAGATTGACTTGAAGTCTGGGTATCACTAGGTACCAATTGAACCCTCCAATGTGTGGAAGACTTCCTTCAGAGCCAAAGATGACATTTTGAAATGGTTGGTCATGACTTTCGGGTTGAGAATGCTCCCGCAACCTTCATGAGGCTAATGGATGAAATCTTGCGGCCATTCACAAAATCATTTGTAGTTGTGTAATTGGATGATATCCTGATATTCATCTAGACTTTGGAAGAGCACCTCCACCACATCGAATAGGTCCTCTGAACATTGCAACAACATAAGTTGTGTGCTAATTTAGAGAAGTGCACTTTTGGCATGACCCAGGTTCAGTATCTGGGATACATTGTTGATGAAAAGGGGGTGCATGTGAATTCAACCAAGATCCAAGTCATTCAGGATTGGCCATCCCCAACCACTCTAATAGAGCTTCAGAATGTTCCAGGTCTTGCTAATTTCTAACGTAGGTTTGTGTTGGGATTATCTCATATCACTTGGTCCTTGAGTCAAGTCGCCAATGGGAGGAGAGAAAGAAAAATTCTTTTGGTTAGAGTCTCGACAAAAGGCATTCGTAGAATTGAAACGTCGTCTATGCTCTTCCCTAGTGCTCACATTACCAGACTTATAACAACTATTTTAGGTCAAGACAGATGCCTTTGAATATGACATTGGGGTAGTTATTACTCAAGAGGGGCATCCAATGGGATATCACAGTGAGACATTGTTCGACACAGTCCGAAAGTATCCAACTTATGAAAAATAAATGTATTCAATTGTTTAGGTTTGTAGATAATGGAAGAATTACATTTGGGGGAAGGAAACAGTCATCCACATAGACCACCAACCCCTGCAGTTCATACAGACATAAGGGAAGTTTCATAACAATCGCCATCAGAAGTTTTTCCACATATCTACAACAGTTTCATTTGAACATCAAGTATAAGAATGGCAACACCAATAATGTTACAGAATACCTCATTTTACCATCGATCATGGCACTAGCCACCATTCTCAACTCTTGTGGGAATGAGACTTTTGATTGGCCATTTCTCTAGAAGAGCAACCCAGAATTTGGTCATAAATACAAGACACCCTTGGAGGGTATGCAAGTTCCAAACTTCCACCTCTAAGATGCACTTCTATGTCACCTGGGACATATTTGTGTTCCTTCAAGTGAGTGTGCCAAGATTATTTGGGAAGTGTACTACAGTCGATTCACTAGAAAGTTTTAGGTCAAGAAAATAGTGGGAGTACTACATAAGTATTTCTATTGGCCGAACCTTCTACAGGATGTTGGGAAGTACATCAGATCCTGCACTGCTTGCACCATTGACAATCCGACCATCAAGAAACAAGGAATTTATACTCCGCTCCCCACCCCTAGTCGACCTTGGGAATCCATATCCATTGATTACATGTCGGGCCTTCCTTCTACTAAGCATGGAAATGAATATGTTTTCGTGGTCATCGACAAATTCTCGAATATGGCCATTATGGTGCCCTGAAAGAAGAATATCACAATAGAATCCATTGCTAAACTCTTCTTTTCACGAGTGTGGGTGCACTTTGGTATCCCATAGTCTATCATCTCAGATTGGGACAACATGTTCCTCAACACATTTTGGTCCAACCTCTAGTCAATGATGGACACCAAGCTCACCAAGTCCACAACTTTCCATCCCCAAACTGATGGCCAAACAAAGGTTGTCAACAAGATTATTGTACACATTTTTCACATATATAATTCAAAGTTTTGGGGTCCTATGATTTGGCATATTGGCATAGAAAATGACAAGGAAACATCAGAACCACTTTGGAATCCTAGGATCTAGCCCTCATGGATTCAGAGAGGGATCTCTCTTTATGTGTTTAGAATGATATGCTTTAAAATCTCATGATATGATATTAGGCTAGTTATGAAGTACAAGGGGTTTTTTTGTTTTGGTTGGAAGGATATCATCAAAATAAAGGAAGTATTTTGAAGGGTAAAGGTGTGAGTGAATTGAAAGAATGGTTCAGCTGATAGGATAGGTAAGAGACAATATCAATCCATTGGGCTATGGAGTCACAAAAGGATTTAATTACACAACAAGTTTCAAGAGTGGTCCATGGGGAAATTCATCTATTGTAATATCCTCTTTTAGGGATATTTCTAAAAAACAGTCAACTCTAAACCAGAGATGGAATGGAGGGGCATTTACCAGATATTTCACCTCTGAAAGAGGATGAGATCTGGAGGCTACCTGGCCCTCACCAGACTCTGTCTATAGAGTAATGGAAAAACACAACATATGGTACAGCGACTGGAGTGTCCCCAAGGGAAAAATAACCAGTGAAGCAGATCATACAAAAATACATAAAATGCTAGAAACAGTATATGCAACAGACACACATAAAATAGAGAGAATGTTGAGCCATTTTATTATGCTGAGAATTATAAGGAAATACAATAGGTGCTCAGGTGATAGCACCCAAAACTCACACAAGGTAAATCAAGAGATACTCTTAGAATGACAGAGGAACAACGGTTCTCCGATCTACGTTCAAGCGGCTGGGAGTACTGTCGTATAGTTTCTGTGGTACTACAGCTGAATGGAATCCACTAAGGTACTATCACAATTCTTCCCATCACCCTCAATAGGTACTGGCTGGCCTCTCGCACGACCTGCAGACCCAAAACCTCCAAAATGATAACAACACGGATCCCTCACGAAATGAACTACGTCCTTCTCACTCAAGACTACGCAACCACTAATGGCACTGCTCTGCAACAAGCTCCAAACCCGATCCTCCTATAAAACAATGATATTACTGCCTCACTCAAGTAGGCACTCTAAGTCCCTCAGGGCTGAGGGTGAGATCTCCGAACGGAGACACTCGGCGCACTAAACAGTGTTGTAGACAGGCTAAACACCCAGTGTGCTCAAAATTGTAGCGACTAGCTCAATATGTATAAACTTGAATGATCTAGAAATGAGGAGGCTATCATTTTTATATAGCGTTGGCCATTCTCAAACCCTATGGCCGCCTTTACCAATGTCGCCTCCCTTTACTGCGTGCGCAATTTCCCTACGACTGCCTTTACCACAATACCATGGTAATATCCCTTTGTTGCATGCTCAATTTGGCCCCCTTGATTACAACGTGCATCTACTAGGAAATCCCCCTTATTTTAGAGTGAGTTGTGTTCCCTTTACTCACTTTTATTCATAATCTAACTACTTAAAGAAAAATTGACCAAAATCGAATATTATAGTCTCCCCCGGCAAAATGTTGCTTGTCCCCAAGCAACTGCAAGGATAGAACTGAAGAATCTCTACCCAAGGCATGGAGTCTGGAGTATAATGAGGAACATCTCCCTCATGTGGATCCTCCATTCCCAAGAAATCATCCAAACAAAATGAGCCACCTCCCAACAAGGCAACTCCTGAAAATTTCCTTCCACCTCAAGCTCCGGAAATGAAGGTGGGCTGAAAATATGATCATGGTAAGCATCATAGCCTACCCCATGCTTTCCTTCTCCCCACTTATGACAAGTGTAGAGTGTGTGCTGATCCTGGGCTGCAAAATTATTTCCCTCAAATGGCAAAGTGAAGAACAATCCTCCAAAGAAGGCTCCTCCAACAATGAAGAACAAGTTGGCCCAAAAAAATACATCCATGAAGAATAGGTCATGGTCATCATGGAACATCCTAATGAGAATTTTGCTGAAGGTTTTACATGATTATACATGATGCAAACAATTTCTCACAAGGATACAATGCAATCCCATCCATTGCAACTTCATAAAATTACATGGCAAGAAATGTACATGGTTTATCACATCTACTAAAGGATAATAAATGGTTGAATGTAACAATAATACATGATCAAGCACTTTCCCATGGCTGTAAAATGGATGAATATTAATCTTATGGCCCACCTCAAAAGAGAACAAACATTTGGCTGTGGTGGCCATATCTCCCCTCATGCTCCCATTAGAACATGTGGTGCAGAAATTGTGAGAATTCTTCCCACTCAAGGACACATCTAGCTCATGTGTCTCCCTCATAATCAAGCCTCCCATACAAATCTGATATATATCAGCAAATGAAGACATGATCAACAGAAAAATGAAGAAAATACTGAAGGTTACAAGTGATGCAAGAAAGTAACAACAACTTTCCCAGTAGTGACAGCGTAGTTTTACAAGTTGCTGTTTGATAAAAGTACATGGAAAAATGTTTATTTTTACATGGTTAATCATGCATGTCTTTATATGATACGTGCTATAGTGCAGAAACCGAACATACATTTGTTGATAAAACATTTTCTCAAGGCCAAAAAACAGGTGGCTGCCCCCATCATGTAGATTGGCCCAATACAACTCCTGGAGCAATTTGACAAGCTTGCCCTCTTGTGAAGAAATGCACTGCCTAAGAATGGTAAGAGTGTGAAAATTAATGAATGTATAAACAAAATTATCACTATATGTTGGAAGTGATATGGTACATGGGTCCTCCATAGTGTTTTGGCATGCTGTGAAGAAGAATGAACCATGTGCTGCAAGAAGATAATCCTCCTTATGCTTGGAAACCCAAGTCAAGAAGAATATGCCATAGTGATAGGTGTCTCTATCATCATTACCTCCTCTTTGTTCATCAAGTGCAACAAATATGAAGTGATTCTAGGACCTATGGGTTATGGATCCACCATATTTCTGCTAGGCACACTTCATCCATAAGTCTCTGCTCCCAAGTGACAGCGTTGTGAGCTTTTTCAAATAAGCCCCTGTGAATACAAAACTCTATTCTCTGACATGCTCCTTGTCAAAAATTCCTTCAATAATGCTGCAAAAAATATGGAATACTCCCCAAGATGGAATATCTTCCAAATCATCTACTACCAAGGAGATAATTCCATCTCCTCCTCTTGCAACAACATGTAAAGTGTGAGAGCAAATATGCTCTTACTCTCCTAGAAACAAGCAAAGCAACAAAACATTTTGTTGCCTCCCCATACCTCCATCATAAAACTCATGGGATGAAGACATAATGAATGATATGAGAATCACATCAACATCATGCACCCATACTCTATGTTGCTCAATGATGCAAGTATCTTTCCTCCTACTCTTAGAAAAAGTGTTTGCTAAGTGATGGCCAAACTCTTTCAGGAGTAACCAACGTAGCCAAGCCTCCTGCTGCCCGGTATCACATATCTGCAAGTAGCCTCCTAGCTCCTTGCCCATCAACCACATCCACTCAACCCCTTGTGGATGCTTCCTTCTTCTCCTCATCTTGGTACTCCTCCCATGAGAGCTATCATCCTCCCAAATCAAATTCATGTCTTTGCACTTCATGGAATTTTGAAATGAAACCTCCTTAAGGATCAATGAGACCCTATCAAGACCCAAATAGGTGGTAGGCAAAAAAATCCCATCATGATGTGTATGGCTCAAGGAATTTCCAACACAGGCATGAGAGATGTTATCCATCTTAAGATGTCCTCCATCTTCTATCTGCTCTTGTGAGAAAGGAAGAAACAATTTGCACTCCATGGTGTGTTGAAGTGCACCTCTGATGAGATCTCTCCTTGAGACCTCCCTTTTATCAATAGTCTTCCAAAACCAATGACGTCTTGGATCTGAAAGTATAATTTCCTTTTCGAGCTGAGAGGAGCTCATTGAGAAAGTGTCATCTTGAAGGGTTTCTTACTCCAAGATGTCTACCATCAATCTTCAAAACTTCAAACCCCAACCTCCAATGTGATGTACAAACCAACAATGGCCCATGAGAACAATAGTTTGATTCCTTCTTGAGTGTTTCCATGTTGCACAGCACAGTGCAACCAAGCTGCTCTATAGTAGCAATGGAATTTGAACCTTTGGTCATGAAAAAGTAAATCTCCACATCGAACAAAATAATTTGCTGCAACAATGGAATTTGGAAATCTTTTCAGACCTTGATGTGCATTTGGAACTTCTTGCAGGGCTGCAAGAGTCCCTTCCTCAAAATATTTGGCTTCGGCAATTGTTGATGCATGTGGCTGCTCCTCCATGAGTGTGACAATGTTATCTCAAGCCTCCTCAAGAGGTGATGTGATCTTTTCTTTCTTTTCTCTTTCTCCATCAAAGGTTTGGATCATCCTTTGAGTGAACTCTGCAAAAGTCTTCACCCTTGCATGGCTCAAGTGGCTACACCACCAATCATAGGCTTCACCCTCCAAGTGCAGCGCTGAGATTTCAATAGCTTCTTTCCCTGCTATAGGATGTAGTGGGAAAAATGCCTCCAACTTTCTCACCCAATTTTTTGCATTAGATGACCCATCAAAGGCAGACAATAGAAATCTATTTCCTTTTATTTCTTTTCTGTTACATGGTCTCTTCTCTTCCTTCAGCTGGATGAAATGAGGAAAATCTAGAGTCTCCCTGAAGGCTCTAGGTTGAGATCTATACTCAACAAGGTAGTCACTAAGGATCTGAGGATCCAAGTATCTTCCATGCTCAATATCTTCTTATTGATGAGAATAGGAAGTGAATGGTACTTCCTCATATTTTTCTTCAATCTTCTTGACCTCCTCAAAGGTGGATGCATCTCCTCTGGATCTGAAGATAGATGAGAATAAACTCATCCTTTTCAATGTTCCAATATTCTTAGGCTTAAAATCACTGGGTGTATCCACATGCACCCCATGATCCTGTGTGCCCTCATCCTCCAAGTGCATGGTAGCCATTTTGATGGCTTCCCCTTCCATTATTTGGTCAAGCTAGAAAGAGGTATCCAACCTTTCCACCTGATCTCCAAGCATGAAATCAGTGGATCCATCATATGTAGGAAAAGGTGTCCTCCTAGTGGTATGCTGTAACTCTAAACTCTACGTGCTAGACCCCCCACTGTTGCTTCCTCCTTCATCCTGCCTGAGCTAACAATAATCTCTGAAGGGAAAAGTCGCTTTGAAGTTTTCCCCCATGGACTGCCATTCGTGAAAATAATCTCCATCGTGATAATGTCGATGTCCTCTGTGATGGTCGCGGGGTCTGTTGCCCCGCTTGATCTGAACAAAGTCTTTGAATAAAAGGGCATCCCTGAACTCCTGCCCATACACTTGGTACTCAGCAAAATAATCACCTATGCGGCCAACCTCTGGCTCCTGCTGTGCTTCTGTCTTAGTGTCTCTGTCCAGGAAAGTGGGCATAGTGGAATGGGCGGGGGCATGTGAAGCTTGGTGCGGAGTGGAAAATCACTCTTGAAAATGGTGATATGTGCCCTACTCCTCACTAACCTAGAAACCCCTTGAGGTTTCACGCTGTATAGCCTCCATAACATTGAATCTCTGACCCATCACCTCTATCTGCCTTGCCAGATCCTGCACTAATCTGAGGAGTGCTTCCGCAAACTGTTTTGCATAGCTATCATCTGCCATCGACTCTCCTTGCTCTGCATCTACCACAGGCTCCTCCTGTTCTGTGTCCACCACTTGAAAGCAGTCTCCCTCTCCGTAGGTGTTCTCCAACCTACGCTCAATATCTCTATACTTCCTACCTCTGTGGAAGATGTAGGGTTTTTCTTCCAATGACATAGACTACTAGCTCCACAAGCTGAGCCATATCTATGCTATGATACCATTGTAATATCCCCTTTTAGGGATATTTCTAAAACACAGTCAACTCTAAACTAGAGATGGACTGGAGGGGCGTTTACCAGATATTTCACCTCTGAAAGAGGATGAGATCTAGAGGCTACCTCGCCCTCACCAGACTTTGTCTATAGAGTAGGGGAAAAACACAACAGATGGTATAGCGACCGGAGTGTCCCCAAGGGAAAAATAACCAGTGAAGCAGATCATACAACAATACATAAAATGCTAGAAAAAATATATGCAAAATATACACATAAAATAGAGAGAATGCTGAGCTGTTTTATTATGCTGAGAATTATAAGGAAATACAATAGGTGCTGAGGTGATAACACCCAAAACTCGCACAAGGAAAATCAAGAGATATTCTCAGAATGACAGAGGAACATCGATTCTCCGATTTGCGTTCAAGCAGCTAGGAGTACTGTCGTATAGCTGCTATGGTACTACAGCTGAATGGAATCCACTAAGGTACTATCACAATTCTGCCCAACGCCCTCAATAGGTACTGGCTGGCCTCTAGCACCACCTCCAAGCCCAAAACCTCCAAAATGATAACGACAAGGAGCTCTCACGAAATGAACTGCAGCCTTCTCACTCAAGAATACGCAACCACTAATGGCACTGATCCACAACAAGCTCCAAACCTGATCCTCCTATAAAACAATGATAGGAATACCTCACCCGAGCAAGCACTCGAAGTCTCCCGGGGTTGAGGGTGAGATCTCTACACAGAGACACTCGGCGCACTAAACAGTGCTGCAGATAGGCTAAACAGCCAGCGTGCTCAAAGTCGTAGCGACTAGCTCAATCTGCATAAACTCGAATGATCCGAAAATGAGGAGGCTATAATCTTTATATAGCGTTGGCCATTCTCAAATCCTATGGCCGCCTTTACAAATGTCGCATCCCTTTACTGCATGTGCAATTTCCCTACGGCCGCCTTTACCACGATACCACGGTAATATCCCTTTGCTACGTGCTCAATTTGGCCCCCTTGATTACAACGTGCGACTACTAGGAAATCCCCCTTATTTTAGAGTGATTTGTGTTCCCGTTACTCACTTTTATTCATAATCTAACTACTTAAAGCAAAATTGACCAAAATTGAATATTCCAATTAGCCATTGCTAATTGGGAATATTACATCTATATCAAAAGATCTCTTTAAGTTGATTTTGTGGTATGGAACATTAAAAGTGTTGTGAAAGAAGAAAAGCTAATTGTTGGGTATGTGTTATATTCTTTCCATGACTAAGCAGGAAAATTTTTGTTCCTTAATTTCCGGTGGGTAGTCCGCGTCCATGGTTTAGTGCATGGTTTTGCACATGGTTTTGGGGTACGATGGTTTTTGGCCCCTGGTATTTTTGTAGATTTGGTCAAGGGAACTACGGTTATGTTCTAATCCAGGGTTTATGGATTGGGGTTTATGTATGCTTCGGCATGTATATATATGTGTTGTAACACTAAAAGGAATATAATGAAAAATCAAGCTGGTCGTCCCGATTTGGGATCCAGGGGAAAATCTCTGTGTTTATCTGTTTTATGTTTTATGCTCTCGCTATTGTTTATTTTCTTTTATAAGATTCGTGTGTAGATAATTTCTGTTCAAGGTTAAAACCTACATTTGGTATCGTAGTTGTTTCATCTTCAAGGGGACGCTTGATGTCGTAGGGTTTTTTGTTCGGCTCGAGGTAGACCCTGTTTAAGTGGGAGATCTCAAGGGATCGATTCTTGTGGTGAAAGAAGATGGCGAGCGGCGGAAAGATAGAGATCGAGAAATTTAATGGTCAGAGTTTTGAGTTGTGGAAGCTCAAGATGGAGGATCCGCTGGTGGATAAAGATCAGTGGATCGCGGTAGATCCAGGTACTAAACCAACGGCAATGTCAGATGAAGACTGGAAGAAACTGGATCGGAAGGCTAAGAGCACAATATGGTTGTGTGTCTCAGATTCAGTATTGTTGAATGTATCTGGGGAAGCTACGGCGAAGACCTTGTAGGAAAAGCTAGGGACTTTGTACCAATCTAAGTCTCTGGTGAATAAGTTGTTCCTGCGGAAAAAGCTGTATAACCTGAGGATGAAGGATGGAGACTCGGTGACAGAGCATCTGAACGCCTTCAATACTGTGGTAAGTCAGCTGTCATCTGTTGATATTAAAATCTCAGATGAAGATAAGTGCATTAGTTTGTTGTGTTCTCTACCAGACTCGTGGGACAGTCTGGTTATTGCAATAGGTAGCAATACAACTACCTTGAATTTTGATGACATTGTATCAGCCTTGCTGTCGGAGGAAATGAGACGGAGAAATATGGAGGGTCAGAATGGAGATGCCTTATCTATACAAGGAAGGTCCCAGAACAGAAACAAGAATAAGGTTTCGAGTGGGAGATCCAAATCTAGAGGGATATCTAAATATCCTGGAAAGTTTGTAAAGGTGTGCTGGAAATGCGGAAAGGAAGGGCACTACAAAAAGGACTGCAGATCTAAAGCTCCTGAGAAAGGAAAGGGATCTTATGATGCTCCTTCTGCAGAGGCAAAAACCACCTCGGATGAAGGTGGGGATGTGTATTTGGCTTCTTCTTCAAATACACATGTAGATCATGAGTCATGGTTGATTGACTCAGGTGCATCCTTTCACTTCACTCCCCATAGGGAGTTGTTCTGCGAGTATGAGAAATATGATGGTGGTGATGTCTTCCTAGGGGATGATAGGAAGGCCAGAATCGTTGGACGTGGAAAGGTCAAGCTGAAGCTGCAAGGTGGGAGGATTAGAACACTTCCTGGTGTTCTGCATATTCCTGCATTGGCCATAAATCTGATTTCTGTAAGTAAGATGGATGATGCAGGTGTAAAAACAGTGTTCGAGAAAGATGCCTGCAAGATGGTTCGGGGAGCACTGGTATTAATGCGGGGAGTTCGGACTGGAACATTGTACAAGCTACAAGGTAGTACTGTTATCGATGGGTGTAACAGTTCTGTGGTTCCTTGAAAGGTGTGGAAAGTCTAGTCAGTTTCAAAGGAGAAAAGACCATGCTCTTCCATGAAAGGTCAGACATATTGAGAGAAGGGTATTCTCTTTGATAATCGTACAGAGATGGTATAGAAGGTATGTCTAATTTTTCTGGATTTTGATTTCTATGAACATTGTGTATATGGGAAGAAGAATCTGTGAGTTTTCCTTTTCCTGGTGCTAAGAGGGCAAACAAGATATTAGAACTCAGGTACGTGATGTGTTTGGGCCCTCGTGACGCCCACGGGAAAGTCTCTGTGGTAATTATGTTCTGTCTAGGATGACTTCTCAAGAAATACATGGACATATTTCTTGAGGAAGAAATCTGAAGTCTTTGACAAATTTAAAGAATTTAAGGCACTGGTGAAAAACCAGACAGAGAAGAAGATAAAGTCACTGAGAACGGATAATGGTGGGGAGTTCTGCAAGAAGGAATTTGAAGAGTTTTGTAAGAAGTGTGGCATAGCACGGCAGAAGACTACTCCATACACACCTCATCAAAATGGAGTTGCAGAAAGAATGAACAAAACACTGATGGAAAAGGCAAGAAACATGTTCAGTGGTACTGGGTTAGGACAAGAATTCTGGGCAGAGACAGTGAAGACTGCATGTTACTTAGTTAACCGATCACCTTCATCAGCGTTGGAGATAAGACCTACATATATGGATTGGTAATAGAACCTCTATTTCACATCTAAGGGTATTTGGATGTGATGCATATGTACATGTTCCAAAGGAGAAAAGGACCAAGTTGGATAATAAATATGATAGGTGCATCTTTATTGGGTATAAGAATGGTTTAAAGGGTTACAAGCTTTGGATCCCAGAAACAAGGAAGGTTGTGTACAGCCGAGATGTGGTGTTTAGAGAAGTGAAAGATGTTGTTAAACATGAATTCCTACCAAAGGTACCTGAGAAGATAGATTTTGGAGCTAAAGGAGGGATGAATTAGACTCTACAACAGAAGAAAACTCAGAAGATGAAGAGCCACAAACTCTAGCTTTGAGAAGATCAGTTCGAGAAATAAGGAAACCAGAAAGGTATAGTCCATCTGCTTTCTGTTTAGGTTTTGCCTTAACTATAACTAATGATGAACCCAGAACTATCAGGGAGGCAGTAGATTCAGAGGATGGAAAACTCTGGAAGGAGGCCATGGTTGATGAAATGGCATCCTTGCACAAAAATGAGGCATGGGATCTGGTGGAGTTGCCAGCTGGAAGGAAGCCAATCAGGAGCAAATCAGTGTTTAAGAAGAATATGAATGTAGAAGGCAAGGTGGAGAAATAAAAAGCTCGATTGGTAGCAAAATTTTATTCCTAGGTGTCGGGAATTGATTTTGGTGATATTTTTTCTCCTGTTGCCAAAGTTACTTCTATTAGATTAATTTTATCTGTTGTTTCTGCATTTGTTTTTGAGATAGAATAGATGGATTTTAAGACAACATTTCTTCACGGGGATCTGGGGAAGAGGAGATCTACATGAAGAATCCAAGGCTTTATGGTGAAGGGGAAGAAAGAGCTGGCATGGAGGTTAAAGAAGTCTCTGTATGGGTTAAAACAGTCACCAAGGATGTGGTATCATAAATTTTATATCTATATACGAGGACTTGGCTTCACCAGAAGCAAGGAGGATCACTTTTTTTATTTTAAATTAATTGGTGACCGTGTTATTTATTTGGTCTTGTGTGTGGATGATATGTTGTTGATTGGAAATGACAAAGAATTCATCCAAGATTTGAAGACCCAACTGTTCTCCAAATTTGACATGAAGGATCTTGGTGCTCAAAAATATATTTTGGGCATGGAAATTAAGAGATATCGAGCAAAAAGGAAGCTATAGTTAAAGCAGAGGAAGTATGTCGAGATTATATTGCGTACGTTCAATATGTAGGAGCAGTAAATCCTGAATGTCTCTGGTCTCGTAGGTAAAGTCGTCACACAACAAGTATCCAAGACACAAGAACAAGAGGAGTATATGTCTCGTGTTCCATATGCAAGCGCATAGTTTAATGTATGCAACAACCAGACGGACCAAACATTGCACATGCGTGGGGAGTGATATGTTGTGTCAAACCTATAAGGGAAGAGTTATTTGGACATAGCATGGTTTTCGACATTACTGGTACTAAAGGATTATGGCTTGTGCTACCAAAGACTCAGATTTGGAAAAGAATGTTGGACATTTTTTGTTCTGCTGATGCCAAATCAAGGACATCAAGGAGATCTGGACCAAAGAAGATCTACAAGTGGGTATGTGTTTAGCTTATTTGGAGGTGCAGTTAGTTGGATGAGTAAAAGACAGTCTGTAGTGGCTCTTTCAACTACAGAGGCAGAATACATGGCAGCCACTCATGCAAGCAAGGAAGCAGTTTGGTTGCAGATATTTTGTTCAAGTATGGGGTTGGTGCAGCAAGCTATAAGGATAGACTGTGATAGCCAAAGTGCAATATTCTTGGCTAAGAACCCTGCTTATCATTCAAAGACAAAGCACATTGATGTTCAATATCACTTTGTGAGATATATGGTTGAGGCTAAAAGGGTGTTGCTAGTAAAGGTGGACACTTTGAATAATGTTGCAGATGCATCAACAAAGTATGTGAGCACTCAGAAGTTATCTTGGTGTAGAGAAACAATGGGTGTTGCAAAGCTGGGCTAATGAATTAGCTCTCTTATGGCCCCCTACGGAAAGAAAACAACAAGTGATGCAATGTGTTGTCCTCATGGCCAACTCACTTCATGAAGATGATGGAAACACTTGAAGAAGATGGGATGGAACACCTTGAAGAAGATGGCAACCTACTTCCATGAAGTTGTACTGCTAAAATCTAATTGATATACCAATTAATGATGTAATCTGATGCCTTACAAGTAGCAATATAGCTGCGTAAGTAAGAAATATCAGTATGTGCAAGAGTAATGATGAAAAGTGTATGTCACAATGCATACGCGGGTTTGCTTAATAGAAGTAGCGTATGCATGCGGGAAATAAGGTGCCAAGTCGCGTATGGTCAATGCGCTCTAAATATATAAAACCAGGGGTTACTACCATGGTATTGACCCATTGTATTGAGCACTGGTATGCCTATGTGATCCCGTCCAGGAATACCTTTGGAGGTAATGTGGTTTTGGCTCATGGTATTGAAAAAGGGTAAACCTATATAAGGAGAAGAAAATCGTTGTGCAAATGGGGGCAGGAGTCTGGGTTTGAATGAATACTTCACTCTGAAGTATATCTGTATGGAAAGGGTAACAGTTTGATGATAGATCTGAATCTGTGATGCACCTATGAAGAAAATGATGAAGAAGGGAATCTAGATCTGAAATGTATTTGTATCTTCTAGATCTGTTTATGAAGGCTGGATCCAGATGGGAGGCTAAACATCCATTCAAGCAAATGAATGGTAAAACTAACCAATATTCAGATCTGAAGAAGTCCTGCTGGCTCTATAATGTTTGAAGATCTATACGCAAGTTTATAATAGTGGAAGCGCGTATATACGCGGGTTGGATTAAGCGAAAGTGCGTATGGGTTGTGAAATCAGTTCTGAAGTATGTATAGAGGTATACGCGGGTTTATATGAATGAAGGCGCGTATGAAAACTAGGGCTTGCTGAAGTATGAAGTATGAAATGTCTGATCTCTGTTTCATTGTGCCACTATCTCAATGATGGGTTTACAGATCCATCAGTGGACTTGATTGGGCTGTTGTAAGTGATTTTGTTTAATGCAGGGAGTGGTCCAATCAAAATATGATGAAAAAGTGGTCAGAAATTGTGTTCTAGCACAGTTTTTTGGATCCATTGTGAAAATTGATGAAACGTGGTCCAGGGTGGTGCTGAAGGTTGTAGCCTTCAGTCAGGGGGTTGTAGCTCCCTTCCAGGTGAGGCTGGTAAACGAGATCGGGGAGTCGTAGCTCCCTTCCAGGAGAGGCTGGTAAACGAGTCAGGGGGTTGGAGCTCCCTTCCAGGAGAGGCTGGTAAACGAGCGCAGGTGGGTGCCTGCGTGCTGGTAGGAGTCTGCACCAGCACATATGTTGTAAGATGTTTTCTCTATAATAAAATATTGAAGGCTGAGCAACTGCAGCGGTGGTTTTCTCCCGACTTGGGTTTCCACCTAAAATCCCGGTGTTCATGTGTGATGCTTATGTGTGATGGTTTATTCTGTTCTTACTACACATGTTTACTATTTATAGAACATCTAATGAATGAATGATGGAATGATATAAGTGAAGAATTAATGGCATAATTAGATCTCTGTGTATACGCGAGTTTTATGAAGGATATCCGCGTGTATACGCTAGTTGGCTTCAGCAAAGTAGCGTATGGGTTTTAGAAGTAAGAAAAAGTAAAATTTTTTGAATATGCAGTAAATACTGATTCACCCCCCCTCTCAGTATTTTTCCCAACAATTGGTATCAGAGCAGGTTCTTCTGCAGAAGCTTGATCGCTTGAAGGAGATCCGTCGCAATGGGAAGTCTTGAAGGAGTGATGTCTATAAAGCCACCTCTATTCAATGGAAGCAATCTGATATTCTGGAAGGTACGAACAAAAGCATATCTACAAAGTCTTGGTGCAGAAGTATGGGCAATCGTGGAAGAAGGTTATCAGTATCCGGCAAGTATTCCTACTGATGCAGCAGAAAGGAAGAAATATGAAGTCAATGCCAAAGTAGTCAATGTTTGGTTAGGAAGCATGTCTGAACCAGAATTTGCTAAAGTGATGCAGCTAAATTTAGCAAAATAAATATGGGACAAAATCATTCTGAGCTATGAAGGAGATACAAAGGTAAAAAGTGCAAAACTCCAAACTCTCAGAATTGAATATGAAAATTTAAGGATGCATAGTGACGAGAGTATTGCCATTTTCTTCTTATGTCTAGATGATATTGTAAATCGTATGAGAAGTTTGGGTGAAACCATAACCGATACTACTTTGGTGGAAAAAGTCTTAAGATCTCTGACTTCAAAATTTGAGTCAAAAGTATCAGCTATTGAAGAAAGGCAAGATCTGCAAACTCTTACTGTTGTTCAACTACATGGTATTCTGACTGCTTATGAAATGAGACAAGGAGGTCCCTCTCAAATCAAAGAAGCTGATTTTAAGGTGTGTGCAAAAGGAAAAGAAAAGGCAGATGTCAAGGAATCGAATTATATATCAGAAGAAGAAGAAGCAAATTTTGTGAGAAAACTCCAACTAGGAACTGCAAGATTCAAAGGTAAGCTTCCCTTCAAGTGTTTTGCTTGTGGAAAAGTTGGTCATTATGCTGCTAAATGTCCTTATGAAGCTAATCATGGTAAAGGGAAACAATTTGAAAAGAGAAGGAGTTATTATACAAATGAAGTATCTGTGGAGTACTGAAAAGGTATGATTTTGCTGATTACTTTAATGACTTTTTAATACAATTTGTGAACCTTTTGTATCATGGATTTGGAAAGTCATAAGGAACTATCACAAAACATGTGAGAATCGATGTGTATAACTTAGCCACTGATAATGGTTATTTTCTAAACAGGGAAAGAAGAAAACGAAGAGTTGCCGCTCTAAAGATAAGAACGAAGTGGAGATAACTGCTGTCCCTCTGGATGAGAACCGAACGCAAACATAGGGAAACAAGATCAAGGTGAATCGGCTCGGGCAAGAAGGAGAAGACACCAGCTCAGCGCAATAGCAAAGACAGGATGAAGAGTTAACTGTTTGGCGAATCCCTCAGGATCGAAGATCCTGAGGGATCGCTGCTTTATTTATCTAGCTGCTTGGACATCTCCGCCATCGTCCTTATAAAAAGAGACAGCACTGTTAGTTTAGGGGAGAATGGCGAGATAAGATACGTTTTATGTAATCTTCTGTAAAACATCAGATTTGGTTATTAAGCTTTGTTGAGAACTGGTTCGATGTATTTTTGATCAATGTATTAATGAAAGCCTGGTGATTATTCCATCTTAGTAACAAATTCAACTTCCGCAGTGTATCAACTTGGAAGGCTAGGGCAGGCCACGAAGGACACTAGCCGTACCACTTCTGACTTCGTTTTGTGTGGTTGTTTATTATTGCTATTCGATTATTTGATATGCTTTACAAGTTCATATTTACATGCTGTTTCAAGTTTGAATCATTGAAGTTTCTCTGACTAGACTTGTTATTATTGTTTCCTTTCACATTATAGTTATTATTCCTTTCAAGAGTTAATCGCATATCCTTACTGTTATGTTACAGAGCTGTTATATTAACATTTGTGTTGTGTGCGTTTCTACTGAATCAGTATTGTTCCATAATTCATTAATCGGTATTGCTGTTCCATTAATATGATTTGTGTAATTCGCCTTTAGAGTAACAGCCTATTCTTTGATTGCAAAGAGTGTATAGATTAAGTTTGATTATAACCCACGGGACTTAGTATTCACTTGCTGTTCCATTTCAGAATTGTGGTTTAATCCTTTATTTCCTTTGCTGTTCTATTTATCTGCATTTGATGGTTTGCTGTGAGAGATGATCTAAGACTGTAGTGAGCAGTATCAGTCACTGTTTAGCTCCCAGGCTTGTGATCTATGCTTTAGTCCTTTTTCCATCAGTTTCTGAAGGGATGGTTTATCATTACCGAACCCTTGACTGATGAGTTATGGAGTTTCCTGAGTGTGTGATTTATTTCTTTAAAGTAATTTAATTTCAGTTAAGCATCCGTTTACTCTTGTATTTCTTAAGCACTGTACTACTAGCATTACTCTGACGAATGAGCCTCGGATTGAGTCACTCTTTGTAATCACAAAACGCTCTCGGGTTGACATATTAATGTGAGGTGATTAGAGGTGAAAGAGACCCTTTTTATAGCTCTACATTTTGGCGCCGTTGCCGGGGAAAGAGTGTAGCCATTTGTCTTTTTATGAAGAGTAGTGTACAAGCCTGCTAGGGAGGAGTTGGATCCTAAAAACGGAAGGTAAGAACCTACGTGCAGAGCATGTAAAGGACCTGCTCATTATCCGCTTTCCTAACAGATTTGTTGTTGCTTGTTTGAATAGAAGTTCGTAGTTTATTTTTGAGTGCATGACTAAGCAGAAAAGACCAGAAAAGAATATCAAACCCCCATCCAAACCTGAAAAAGCTAAGGGGCCCGTGACCCTTGGCCGAACGACCTTCATAGACGAAATCTATAAGAAAACAGAGTCTCAGCCATCGGTAGGCTTCAAGAAAAACACTTCCAAACCGCCTACTAGTTCCCTTCAGGCCACAGGATCACCATCTGTAGCCTGTGCTGAGGTGCATAGTCAAACTGAGGAGCAGGACTTTCAAGAAGTTGAAAATTCCACTCCAGAATTATTGCAGGAAGGGAACTCTAGCAACTTTTGTGAAGGAGAAGGAGAAACAGGGGAAACCAAGGAACCGAAATCTCCTCTTGAAACAAATCAACCATTAGATAGCCCATATAAGGGGAGTGCTGCGAAAGTCATTGTTGAAGAGATTCAATCTCCTCAAACACCTGGTATTCCCATTATTCCAGATAAAGGAAGCGCTATTAAAAAGATCCCTGTCAAAACCGTTCCCACCCAACCTAGGAATACCCTCCTAGATATCCCAGAAGGTTATTGGCATATATTCGATCCCATGGCTCAAAACCAACCAAACGCTCAAAACCAGCCAAACACCCAAACCTCTACATTACAATATCCTATAGTGGATTCTGCAGCAAATGCACCCATGAAAGCTATCCCTCTTCAGCATATCCCCACATTTCACGGACTCACATCAGAAGATCCGGATGCATTCCTATTTGAATTCGATGTGTTATGTCGGGGGTATGATTACACCACCGATCCCCAAAAATTGAAATTATTCCCCTCTACATTGAAAGGGGCTGCTTTAAGATGGTTTATGGGGCTAGGTGGCGGGGTTATCAACAATTGGGATCAAATGAAAGAATCCTTCTTAAAGAAATACGAGGATTATTGTAGGTCTAGAGAATTAAAAGACGAAATATTTCAGATGACAGCCAGACCAAATGAAACATTAGAGGAGTATGTGGAACGTTTTCAGTATAACTTACAAAGATCTCCTTATGCATCGCTACCTTTACCTGATAATGTGTTAAAAACTGCATTAATGAGGGGTATGAAGGAACAATGGATTGAAACATTAAACATTATGGGCAAAGGGGATATTTATCAAGAGAATTTTACTGACATCCTTGAAACATTAAACATTATGGGCAGCACAAGAATAAAACCGGCAGAATATGATCGGTTTGCAAGAGATAACAAAGTATCAGCAGAAGGAGTAACACGTGCAGAAATTGGAAATTTATTAGAGAATTTTAAAACTGATATTATGGGGACACTAACTACACAACTTGATATTGTGTAGGCTAAACAGAAGCAGCTGGAGGCAGAACAGAATATGGCAATCTTCTGCCCCCGATGCAGAAAAAAACACAGCCACAAGGAGTGTCCATTAGATAAAGTCCAAACATGCGCCATCTGTACAAAAGATCACCTTACGGAGAGCTGCCCCTCACTTCCTAGATTGAAGGTAGTATATAAGGAAGCAGAAGAAGAACCAGAATCGGTGAATTCAATCAACCAGCGCCGCCCGTGGCAGCCAAGACAACCTGGTATGTTTCCGGACCCAACCTCTTTCTTTCAAAACCCACAGTATAATGCTCAACAATATGGTATGTGGCAAAATCAATCTCAAACCCCATTTAAAAACTGGTCACCACAATCATTTCCTTCTCCAAATCCATGGCTGAATCAAACAAGCCAAACTGGTTGGCCAAATTTCCCTTACACTCCACCATATTGGCAAAATGGCCCATATCCTTCACAATGGACCCCCTCTACTTCACAAAGTTCACCCTGGCAGACAAGCTGGCAAAGACCAATGTACCACCCAGCTGGAACTATTCCGCTCCCTCAACCTACTTTGCCAGCTTTACAACAAAATCCCCAGTCTAACCTGAGACCGCAACTCCCAGCCCAACCCGATCCCAATCCAAACAACGGGCAGGTCCAATCTATTCAAATCATAGAATCACCAGAACTAGGACCCGACCTGAGGGAGTGCAATGATCTTCAGTTAAGATCTGGACGTATAATTGAAACTGAGGGAGATAAAACAGTTCATATTGAAGATCAGTTACCCAGAGAACATCAGTCACAACAAGAGGATGTAAATAAGCAACAAACTCATAATCAAGTAATCACATCCTCTCCCCCGTTCCCAGAACGATTAGCCATACCTCGATCCATACAATATCCTGACTTCGACATTCTGGGAGAATTACAAAACTTGTACATAAAAATTCCATTCCTCCAAGCCATTCAAGACATTCCCATATACGCCAAAAACATAAAAGAATTGTGCATAAAGAAACCAAGGAGGAATATAACAAACAATCCAAGAGTCCAAGTAGTCGGCACCTTATCTGACCTATTGTCGGGAAGAGAAACACCCCTTAAATATGAAGACCCCGGGAACCCAATTATAACTGTTCAAAATTATGGCCAGACCCTGCCTAATGCCTTAGTAGATTTAGGGGCTGCAATTAATATTTTGACAACCACAACTTGCCAAAAGCTCGGCATTACATCTGTAGAACCCACCTCTACTCTGTTAGAATTGGCTGACCGATCTGTGGTTAGACCAGAGGGCACTCTACATGATGTCATGGTCTCTGTAGAATCCTGGGAGTATCCAACTGATTTCCTGATAATTAATCCAAAAACCCGACTTGGTGGACACCCGCTAATTTTAGGTAGACCTTGGCTCGCTACTGCCGATGCCTACATTGGCTGTCGGCAGGGAAATATGACCATAACCAGAGGACCAAATAGCAAGAATTTAGTTCTATATCCTCCAGCACAGCCAAGTGTCACAATGATTAAAACGAATAAGCACCCTGTATCATATCTTACTGATAACATTAGATCTCCATTAACTATACAAGAGGCACTCGATTTCAAAGATCAAACAGAAGACGATGCCATTAATAATTTCATTACTCAAACTGAACCTCGCACACAATGTCACATGATAAAAGCCGCATTTGATAATGAATTAGAAGAAGATCCCCTGAAAGATATTCATGATCAAATAATACCTGTCACTTCTGTTGCAAATAGTAAAACTGTGGAAATTGCACCGGGGACAACTTTAAACATCAATGCTAATCTCACACCGGAACAAGAAACAAAGCTCATCCATCTGTTAACAAAATATCAAGAAGCATTTGCATGGGACTACCCTGATATGAAAGGAATCGATTCCCAGTTATGTACCCACCACATTTACATAGAAAAAGATGCCAGACCTGTGTGTCAGCCGCAAAGGAGACTTAATCCCCATCTAAAAGATGTTGTAAAAACTGAACTTCAAAAACTTTTAGATGTGAATTTTATCTACCCTATCTCTGATAGTAAATGGGTCTCTCCACTTGTGGTGGTACCAAAAAAGAATGGGAAATGGAGAATTTGTGTGGATTATAGAGAACTTAACAAGGCAACACAAAAAGATCATTTTCCTCTTCCTTTCATAGATCAAGTATTAAACACTTTAGCAGGAAAGAAGTTCTTTTCTTTCCTGGATGGCATCAGTGGATACAATCAGATTCAGATTGCCCCTAAAGACCAGGATAAAACTACCTTTACTTGCCCCTGGGGAACATTTGCCTATCGATTTTTACCTTTTGGCTTATGTAATGCTCCTGCCACATTTCAGAGGGCTATCCTTAGTATTTTTGCAGATTTAATCAATGATGGACTTGAAGTTTACATGGATGACTTTACACCATACGGAGATGACTTCGATCCAGCTCTAGACACCCTAAAGAAAGTCCTACAACGCTGCATTGTTACTAGGCTTTGCCTAAGCAATGAAAAATGTTTTTTGATGATGACTGAAGGACTTATCCTAGGACACTATGTCTCAGCAGCCGGCATTCAGGTAGACCCGGCCAAAATCCAAATACTTTTGCTTATTCCCACTCCTACTACTCAAACAGAGGTACGCGGTTTTCTTGGATTTTCAAGTTATTATAGACGATTCATAGAGCATTATTCACACATTGCTGCTCCTTTATATGCACTGACTGGTAACGTTGATTTCCTTTGGACAGACAAATGTGACCATGCTTTCAAGGATATAAAGAACCTTGTATGCACAGCCCCAGTCCTTCGAGGACCAAACTGGGACCTACCATTCCAGATATCATCTGATGCCTCAGATACAGCCATTGGTGCAGTCCTTGGGCAGGAAGAGGTTAAAAAACCATATGCTATATATTACATCAGCAAAAATTTATCCCCTGCTGAATTGAATTACACTGTTACTGAAAAAGAATTTCTAGCTGTAATACATGTTGTCAATAAATTTAGACATTATATCACAGGCTACCCTGTTATCTTGTATACAGATCATTCTGCCATAAAATATTTAGCAAATAAGCCTGTCACAAATGCCAGAGTAACTCGATGGTTAATCTTATTGCAGGAATTCGATATCACAATCAAGGACCTCCCTGGCAAAGAAAACCCTGTAGCCGATTTTCTTTCAAGGATACCAAAATCAAGCGATGCAGCAGCAGTGGAAGATCAATTTCCGGATGAACACCTGTTTGCTGTTGCTGTTCAAACGCCCTGGTATGCTGATGTTGCCAATTACCTTGCAGTGGGTAAATTACCAAAACATTTAACTCCTAATGAGCGTAAGCAGATTATTCAGAAAAGTTCTCGATTTTCGTGGATTGGAGGTTATTTGTTTCACACAGGAGCAGACATGCATATCAGGCGATGTGTTAGAGAGGATGAAATATTTGACATCCTAAAGGCCTGTCACGATGGACCGTGTGGGGGGCGCTTCGCTGAACGTAGGACTGGACATAAAGTATTGCAGACAGGATATTACTGGCCTACGATCTTCAAAGATGCAAAGAAGTTTGTCCAAGCCTGTGACAGTTGCCAGCGAGCAGGACGACCTGGTCAAGCTGATGAGATGCCTCTGAAACCACGGTTAGTCATCGAACCATTCGAGCGGTGGGCTCTGGATTTCGTTGGACCCATCAACCCTTCATCAAATCAGAAAACATATATTTTGGTGGCAACAGAATATGTCACCAAATGGGTTGAGGCAGAAGCATTACCAAGAGCCACAGAGGACTCTGTCATACAGTTCCTGTTCCTTTTATTTGTTCGTTATGGCCTTCCTAGGGAAATAATTACGGATGGAGGACCACAATTTGTTGGGCATAAATTAGCTGCAACACTTAACAATTATCATGTCCAGCATAAGATCACTACTCCATATCACCCACAGGCGAATGGGCAGGTAGAAAGTAGCAATAAGATAATGGAATCAATCCTAACGAAAACTATTGCATCACATAGGCGTGACTGGGCTACCCGACTACCTGAAGCACTCTGGGCCTATCGAACCACATGGAGGAGCACCAGTGGTTACTCACCTTATCAACTAGTGTTTGGAAAACAACCTATTTTTCCCATAGAATTCGAAATCCAAACACTGCGTACAGCACAGGAAGTTGGCCTAGACTTAACGGAGGCACAACTCAATCGACTACAGCAGATCAATGAATTAGACGAAATTCGGCTCTCTGCACTACAAAATACAGCATTAATTCAACAGCAGCGAGCCAAATGGCATGATGCTCTCATTAAGAACAAAGTCTTCCACGAGGGAGACTGGGCTCTGTTATACGATTCTCGGTTTCAGGACTTCCCTGGAAAACTTCAGACTCGATGGTTGGGACCATACGAAATCCAGAAGGTACATGACAATGGAACTCTTACTCTAATCACTATTAACGGTTCTGGATATGCATTCAAGGTAAATGGCCACCGAGTCCGTCTCTACCGTAAACCACTTACTCGGGAATCCTTCTGCCAGCAGATACGCCGAGATACTGATCTGGAGATCTTAGGAGAAGAAGAGAAATCTTCCTCACCTGTAATTCATTAAGGGTCTATTTCTTTTTGCAAATTGTACATAAAGTTTTTGTTTTTGAGTGATTCTTGTACATAAGTTTGATTTGAATAAATTCTTGTCATTTTTCTGTTCCTTTTTCTTTCACAAAGTTTGATTTTTGCTCTTCTAATAGCATATGTATGTTTTTTTTATTATTATATTGGTTTTGCTTGTTCTGCTGTTCCTTTTCTAAAGGAACAGCATTCGGATCTCTGTTGTTCCTTTTTCAGAAGAACGATATTGTTACGTCTATCGCTGTTCCTTTTTGGTTACCATTGTTCCTTTTCCTTCAAAGAAACAACGTTCTTTTATTTCTGTGTTGACTTTTTCAACGGAATGGCATATTGAGTGTTTTTGCCGTTCCTTTTCCCAAAAGGAACGGCATTTGCAGTTTTGTTCCTTTTTCTATTATCCATCGTTGTTGCTTTTTCAAGAGAACACCATTTGCATACTTTTGATCTCTTTGCTGATTTAAATTGAGGATGCTTTTTCCCGTCTTCTTTCTAGTCTTCAAGCTTCAGCTATGTATTTGTGCGATGAAATATAAAAACATAGCATACCGAAAATCTGCAAATCATAAATCGCTATATCTATAAGGCTTTGCATTAATAAGAGGACAGATGGAAGGACATACTTATTTCTTACCTTTTGTGACATGGTTTTACTAATTTTGCCCTGATTGGTTATCTTTATCATGCTGATTCCCTTAAAAATATTTTTATTAGTACTTGGGAATAAGAGCAAAGAGTTTATATCTTCCTATTGAGATAATAAGACTTCTTCCACCATTCCTACTCTTAAGGAGTGCTGAACCACCCTTTGTGTATAAATAAGAAAAAAAGCATGTCAAATGTCAAATGCAGGATAGGGGGTCTCATCGAGAGCCAGCCTACCATGATCATGAGGATGGAAGTGAAGTGGCATTCCCATTCTGGCCACCACACCAGGGATATGGTCCAAAAGGTGTATCAAAATAAACAAACCTTGGAACAGGAGGTCTCATTAAGAGCCGGCTTGCCCACGTTTCGCTCTTTCCTCGTGAATGGCATTATGGTTAACTGGTCACCAAGCCAGCATAATGGTCTACATTCTGACATAATAACAGTCCTAAGTATACACACAGGATCATGGTTCCGGGGGTGAAAAACAACTTTGCCAAGGTTATGGACACCTGTTGGCAGCAGAGTAATGTTAATGGTATCGAAGTCACCTTGCTTACACCAATAGGTAAGATATTAACACTCTTTTGTTTTTATATCCTAGGCACTAATTATATGTTATTTCTTGATTTATACACCGCATGAATATTTATCATTACCAATCATGGCAACGGAGGTGACCATGACCGCTTAAGATTGGCGAGTACGATACATGCCTATCCATCAGCCTCAAATCATAACACAGCAGCCTCAAATCATAACACGCGATCCATCCTCCACCTCGATTTCGGTAATCTGTTGTCCTCTCTCAACATGGCATAAATTCACATGCTGTTCCTTTCTGACTTGATTACAGACTGGGTGCCGCTCCATTATTTTCCGGCTGGGACAGCCTATCACACTGAGGGGGGGGAGGTTAACCTCATCATTCCCTGTATTACGTGTCAATTCATCATTCGGAAAATCTGGTTCACGACGATTTGGCATGGTTTCACGGCATGGCATATTTTTATTTTTATTTTTTCGCACAAGTTGTTTTTGCTGCACTATTGCATACTCTGTGTTTTCTTTTGCGAAACCTTGCTCTCTGTGTTTCAAACCGAAAACGTTTTTTTGCTGTTCCATTTAGAAATCACATCGAAATCATGGGGGGAAAGGCAATTCGTAGTGAGCCTCAACAGCTAACGATCTCTGCTGCTGCCCGAGAAATCCTGGAAAGAGCAGGATGGTTAAACTATTTCAATCGCTTACAGGAGGGTAATGAGACAGTAGCAATGGAGTTCTTGCAGAATTTACAAGATGAATACTCCATAGTAAGAGGGAAACGAATAGCGGTCACTGATGCCATAATTGCAGAAGTCTCAGGACTACCAGCTACTGGACCGGTATGGACATTCAAAAAGGAACGATTACAGAAGGTCATCGACATCTTCCAGGATGAAGGCCAGCATTTGACAATCCAAGGGAAGGGAATTCTGCCAGCGACCCTAGGCGAACCCTGGACAGAGCTAGCAAGAATAGTACAGAGCTACATTACTTGCGAAGGAAGAAAAGACGTGGTAAGACCACGACACCTTAAACTTTTAGCTGTTCTAAAACAGAAATGCTCTGTGAATTTACCGGCACTCTTAAACTCGTTATTGCATGATCTTGCACAAAGTATGAAAAGGGCACAGCACGTAGAGGCAATTGTTAGTCACCACGGGTTAATTCGACTTGTTGTTAGTTATAGTCTTACCCAGGAGCAGAGCAGCTGGGAAGAGCTCATTGCACTGATTGAAGGGGGATCGACAGAACCATCCCCGAAACGTAGACATTCTATAAACCCACCAGAACAACCAGCAAAACGCAGAGAAAATGTTGCTAGTACATCACAACAACCAGAGACACACCAAGAACCCGCAAAGCGAAAGCATGTAGTTGATTCACCCGAGCAACCAGAGGAACCCAGGAAATCAGCTCGGTTAGCTCAGATGAGAGGAAGCATAAATAAACCTAGAAAGTCAGCCCGGTTGGCTCGAATAAGGGGAAGGCTGGAACAGCTTCAGGGAAGCACCAGCCAACCAGTAATAATTGAAGATGAGCAACCCGAAGAAGAAGTACCCGAACCTTCAGGAACAGAAAAAGAAGCAGAAACGGAACAGGAGGAAGAAAGGGGACAGCAGGAGAATAGTCCATTACAAGACCTACTAAGAGAAGATGACTTGGCCGCCATCCTAGCCAATATGAGTAAATACGGTCAACCTTCTAGCTCAAAGAATCCCCACGACCAATTTCAAGAAGAGAACATGCCTATGCATGATGAAGAGGAAGAAAATACCGAACGGGAACAATCTGTTCCCATGTCACAAGAGGAAAGTCTAGAGGAAGAACCCAAGGAGGAAGAATCAGAACCAGTTGAGGTGCATACACCAGAACAGCCGGAGCAGAGCAGTGAGGAAGAACCCCAGGAGGAAGAGTTAGCAACTGGTCATGATCCAGTCCACCATCGACAGACTGCCGTTCCTTCAAAGGAATCAATGGAAATCAAGAAGTTGAGGAAGGAACGGACTAAACTGTTAAACACGATAACCCAGCTCAGGTAACAAATTAGGATTTTGAAAAAGAACCAGAAGGTAAAGAGGAAAAAGAGGGCCAACAAACAGCCTGTTTTCCAAGACTCTGAGGATCCAGCTGCCGTTCTGATTAAGACAGAAAAGGATGATAAGCAAATTCAGACGGAGGCACCACCCTCAGGGGTAATCAGGGTCCTGAACTCCAAACAGCATAACAAAAAGGTTCAGGTAAAACTCCCGGCCTCCACTGATGCATGGAAGAAAGATCCAAAGACAAAATCCTTGCACAAGATGGTGAAACAAGCACAGCAAGAAATGGAGCAACTTAAAGAGAAAACGGTTCCCCTAGAAAAATATGAAGAGTTGCAGCAGCAACTAAGGGATGTCAGTCAATCTAAAAGACAGGTTTTTGAAGGATGGATGAAGGAACAAGAGGAAGTCACACAGGTAACTTGTAAACTAGATACTACTATCAAACAGATGAATGACTTGTGTTCTTTATATAATAATGTTTTAGCATGTAGGGCTCCTGCTAAAAACTATGCTCTGTTTCTTTTAGAACGATATTTACAATTACAAATAAAAGCTGTTAAGGCAGGCACCCCTATACAGATCAACAATGTCAATGATTTTATCGACTGTTGTAAACATTATGGAGTGAAAGTCTAGAGATTGTTGTGTGAACTTTATTTACACGACCTTGTGCTAAGTCAGGAGACTGAATTGAACCCTGGTCCCTCCATTGGTGATATTCAATTCCAAGCATTCATTTCATTCGGGGCTAATCAAATTAAGTGGCTGAAAGCCTATGACACCTTCCAGAGTCAAGAAAATGGTCTAGATTTAAGAGTTAGGGCTGAGCCTAGGAACCCAGTACAGTTATGGATAGCTCATATAAACCACATAAGGACTCCAGGTGTCATTGTAACCTTAGGGCCTATGCATGAGGCACTCATTCAAGAGGGTTTAGAGTATTTCTTTTCCATCAAAGACTTGGCCATTAATGCAGCCAAATTTCGATATCGAATATCTGACCCACACATCCAGCTCAGAGAACCATTTAAGTATGAGAACTTTGAGTTAGTCGTTGACCGTTTGAATCTCTATGGCCAGAGCCTTCTGAAAGCAGGGTCATCTTGGTTAGGGTATAGATTTCGCGCTCCAATTATTTGGCATCCTGCACATGGATACCAGGCCCTGTATGATATGCCTGAGGGGCAAGCAGGACAGTTCTTTGATTATTTAATCACTCAACATGGTTGTAGGCCTCCGCATGAAACTCCTTCTCCAGCATACTCTCTCACTGCATTACATGTCAACTACAATGTTTTCTTGAGGACATGAAACAAGGTAAGCAGGGGGGTGTGTGGAGTACTGAAAAGGTATGATTTTGCTGATTACTTTAATGACTTTTTAAGACAATTTGTGAACCTTTTGTATCATGGATTTGGAAAGTCATAAGAAACTATCACAAAACATGTGAGAATCGATGTGTATAACTTAGCCACTGATAATGGTTATTTTCTATACAGGGAAAGAAGAAAACGAAGAGTTGCCGCTCTAAAGATAAGAATGAAGTGGGGATAACTGCTGTCCCTCTGGATGAGAACCGAACGCAAACATAGGGAAACAAGATCAAGGTGAATCGGCTCGGGCAAGAAGGAGAGGACACCAGCTCAGTGCAATAGCAAAGACAGGATGAAGAGTTAACTGTTTGGCGAATCCCTCAGGATCGAAGATCCTGAGGGATCGCTGCTTTATTTATCTAGCTGCTTGGACATCTCTGCCATCGTCCTTATAAAAAGAGACAGCACTGTTAGTTTAGGAGGAGAATGGAGAGATAAGATAAGTTTTATGTAATCTTCTGTAAAACATCAGATTTGGTTATTAAGCTTTGTTGAGAACTGGTTCGATGTATTTTTGATCAATGTATTAATGAAAGCCTGGTGATTATTCCATCTTCGCGTCTGCGTTAACCTAAAGCGGTGTATCCTTGGAGGCTAAGGGCCCGGCCCCGAAGGACACTTGCTTCTGTACCACTACAGCTTCGTTTCTGTGTGGTTTGTTTATTATTGCTATTCGATTATTTGATATGCTTTACAAGTTCATATTTACATGCTCTGTTCAAGTTTGAATCATTGAAGTTTCTACAGCTAGACTTGTGTGTTAACTCCGCATTGCGTTATTATTCCTTTCAAGAGTTAATCGCATATCCTTACTGTTATGTTACAGAGCTGTTATATTAACATTTGTGTTGTGTGCGTTTCTACTGAATCGGTATTGTTCCATAATTCATTAATCGTTATTGCTGTTCCATTAATATGATTTGTGTAATTCGCCTTTAGAATGATAGAGGTATGCTTTTGATGACTATTTCAGTGGCTTTTTAATAGAATTTGTGAACCTTTTTGTATCATGAATTTGGAAAGTAATAAGGAACCATAACAAAACATGTGAGAATTGATATGCAAGACTTAGCCACTGATAATGGTTATTTTCTGTACAGGAAAAGGAGAAAACGAGGAATTTCCGTTCCAAAGGAAAGGACAAAGTCGAGATAACTGCTGTCCCTCTGAACGAGAACCGAATGCAAACAAGGCTAAATAGATTACAGCAAATCGGCTCGGAAAAGAAGGAGAAGACACCAGCTCGGCGCCAAAGAAAGGAAAGGATGAAGAATTAACAGTTTGGCGAATCCCTCAGGATCTTCGATCCTGAGGGATCGCTGCTTTATTTATCATGTTACTTGGACATCTCCGCCATCACCTTTATATAAAGGGACAACACTGTTAGCTTGATAGATAGGATACGCTTTTATGTAATTTTCTGTAAAACATCAACTTTGATTATTGAGTCTCGTTGAGAACTGGTTCAATGTATTTTTGACCGATGCATTAATAAAAGCTTGGTGATTATTTCATCTCTGCGTCTGGATTAACTTAAAGCGGTGTATCCTTGGAGGCTAAGGGCCCGGCCCCGAAGGACACTTGCTTCTGTACCATTACGACTTGACTTTTGTGTGGTTTGTTTATCATTGTTATTTGGTAATTTGATATGCTTTATAAGTTCATATTACATGCTTTGTTAAAGATTGAATCATTGAGGTTTTTTACAGATAGAATCGTGTGTTGACTCCGCATCAAGTTATTAATCCTTTCAAGAGTTAATTGCATGTTCTTACTGTTTTGTTACAGAGCTGTTATACTAAACGTTCGTGTTGTGCGCGTTTCTGATTTATCAGTACTGTTCCATAATTCATTAATAGTTATTGCTGTTCCATTAGTGTGATTTGTGTGAATTGCTTTTAGAGTGAAAGAATGTTATTTGATTGCAAAGAATGCATTTGAGTTAATAGATTAAGTTTGGTTACAACCTGCGGGACTTAGTTATTCAATTGCTGTTCCATTTTAGACTTGCTGTTCTATTTCAGAATTGTTGTTCAATCCTTTATTTGCTTTGCTATTCCAT
>JAXQQM020081553.1:0-19688 GCA_034641835.2 Pinus albicaulis | reverse complement strand
CAAGTTTAAACGGGCTGAGACAGAGGCTGGAAAACCCTAACAAAAGTTTCAGAAAAAACCCAGAAAAATTGCAGAAAAATAGCAGAAAAAGGCGGCAAGTCGCGAGTTGCGGCTTTGTTTTTACGTAACGGTCCTGAGATAATGGGCTGAAAAGTTCGACACCGGAGGCCGGAGTCGAGACACCAGGCTGAAAAGTGCGACCTAAAGCTCCGAGTGTCCCGGCCCGATTTGAAAAAGTTGTCGTCTCGATTGCGGCTGTGTCGTCACTGCGCAATAGGCCGAAACAAGTGAGTTAGAAATTTTAATGTTTTAGGGTTTTATAGGTGAAAAAACATAAAAATAGGAAAAAAAAAGCTGAAAAACCTAATAGGGTTTGAAGTAGTGAATCATGAATGTATGCGGGGAATATTATATGAAAAACGACAGTGGTCGTAATTGAAAACCCGTGTGGAGTCGCCAATTGTTAGTATGAATCCTTTGTCGAAGTGTATGAAAAAAGACCACTTTAGCTACACATAACTAATAGCCCTAACATCAAATATGGTTTCCAATATCTTCAGATCTGCAATTAGTTGATCAAGACAAGGGCTGCAAAAACCAGATCTATGCATAGAAAGACATTAAGCAGTAAAAAGAAGGTTTTGCTCCATATATCCAATAGACAAGACAAGAACAATTTTTGAAAGAATTTTTTGTATTAAGGGCACCTGGGAGGAAAACAAGAAGGTGTTTCAAATTCTCCTCAATGGGATGGGTTCTTGGAAGTCCTCAGCACTTCAGATCTAGCATTTCTCTCTCCTGTTGGTGTAGAAAACCCAGACAAAGATAGAACTCAAAGGGAGCTCACACGGCAAATAATGGAAAATATGACAATGATAATGGCTCAAAGTCAGACCAAGAGTTTAGATCCAGAGTGATCTAATAGGCAACAAAAGGTGAAGAATGGTAGGAAAAACCCTCCTATTTATAGCAAAATATTGGGTCATTCTAGATCTTGGTGCATGATTAAAATAACATTAACCAAATCTAGATCCACCTTTTATGGAATATTTTATTATATTTGTTGGAGGAAAAAGTATTTGACTTGGGTCAAATCCCTTTATTTGTGAATAATAAATAAATAAATGATTTATTTATCATTTTAAGGAAGTGGTTGAAGGATAATCAAATAAATATTGATTTATTTAATTATTTATGGGAGATTTAGTCATATTTAACAAGGAATATTATTTAAATAAGATTTAAATAATTATTCCTAGAAAATAATAAGATAGATAAAGATTTATCTTAATTAATTTCTTTGTTTTGGGTTAAACATGACCAGGAATAATAATTGAATTATTGTTTAATTAATTATTCCTTGAGGAAAATCAAACAAATATAGGTTTGTTTAATATTTCCTTTTGGGGTTTCCTGTTTAGACCATAAACAACCTAATAAATGTGTTTTATTAGGTTATTTTACATAGTGAAAGCAATTTTACTTAGGGTAAAATTGGTCTTACATGGTGTACTTGGGTCCATCTAATGATAGTAGGTTAGATGACCAAAAAATGGTGTAACAATCGAGATCAGGTAAAAACGAAGACCTATGATGTATATCTTCCCATGGTAATACATTGACGGACAAGAATTCATGAATATGTTCATCAGTATTAAACACGTGTTGACCAAGATCCGGAATTGATGTTGAAGCTGAGCTCGATATTGAAAGTGACTCCTCAATGATCACATTCACTGGATCAGATTCAGTTGAAGGAGTGTCAGAAAATGACTGTACTACCTAATATGCTAACTCAAAATGACTCAAAGGCATCGTGCCACCGAAAGAATCCAGTTCTGATTCTGAAGGTACTATCCAAGGATCATCAAAGGAAATAGTACTTGATGTAGTCATATTGATGTTAGCAATAGGAGGTTGTACATTGGGAGCAGGCAGGGAAAAAGTTCCCAGTAAAGTCGAATCTTTAAGTAAACCTACTCTGACATCCTTATAAGGGATAGTCGATTTTCCGATATGTTGGATGCTATCAGTAGAGGTTGGGTCGGATGAATAATATGAGAGCTGATCTATTTTAACGATCTTTCCTTTATGAGGAAACATGATGAGACAAAAGATCGACGATACAACAACAGTCATGGAATAAGACCAACTGCGACCCAAGAGAAGGTTGTAATCCAGAGGGGCATCAACCACTTCCACATCTAGATTAACGGTTTTTCCTTCGACCTCTATTGGCAGATCCTGCAAAATACCATACGGCTGAAAACCTCTTCCATCAAAAGCTTTGAGGATAGTTGGTGATTGGTTAATTATCAGAGAACCAAGATATTTCCAACATTTTAACGACATAATACACGTGGAAGCCCCTTCGTCAACAACAGTATGAAAAATACATTTGTTTTTTACTATTACCGGAATTTGAAAATCCATTTGATGGGGTAGGCGGGGTGTAAAATTCTCTAAATCGAAGATCATGAGGTTCGAATCCTGGAGGTCTATAGATCCTAAGGCTGACAATAGTAATTTTCTTTGGGCTGGGCATGATTGCAGCACTTCCAAAGCTAACCTTGTTGAAGGGGAAATCGCCAAGTCTTCAGCAATATTGTAATTCTGAGCAGCTCTCGCATGTGGATTGAAAGCTGTTTTACGAAGTACACCTTTAACAGGCGGTTTGGTTACTAAGTCAGGATTTTGTTTCTCGATCTGTAGCGGATCAGAAGTTGAAGGAGATATAGTTGATGCTGAATTAGATGTTTCTGCTTCTTTACCAGTATTTTAACTACCGTAATCTTGCGATCGCGTCGCAACCATAAAAATATCTTCTAGTGTATTTGAGTAAGATCCAATCATATTACTATCTTGAGCAGGAAATGGATCCTTCAAGACAACAGGCATGGGTGAACCCTTAACGAATTTCAATACCTCGGCTCTACGTGGACACTCTTTTGTAAAATGATCCTCATCACAGATCAGATATGGATAATGAGGTTTTCATTTTTTGTCAGTTGGTTCAGTTTTATCGTTTTTATCTTTTGAAGATTTTTTCTATTTATTCTTACCTTTCTTCTTACCACCGGTTTTAGGTTTGGTTGTAGATGATTCTACAACATGAATATCGTTGGAAGTTTCAATGGAAGAATCTCCTTTCGGTGAATCGGGTAAAGTGATAATAGGAGAAGTCATCTTGGAATATTTCTTCTTACTTTTACCAGTGCTAACAGACCAATTACACCATCCGCGGCATGAGAGCCGGAAGGAGTTGTAGTTAATTAACCAGGTCTTGGTAAATCAAGGATTTTATCATACAGAGTACTTGAATGGGTATATACAAGGTCAAGGTACTGAACCTGAGCAATGAATTGCTATTCTGTAACAACACCTCCTTTGGCCACATCTTTAGTAATTTTGGGCAATAACGATTTAATAAACCATTCAGCCAAAATTTGATCCGGAATAAAGACCATCACTAAACGCCTTCTACGTCTCCATTCATGAATGTGATCAGATATGTACGTAGACGCATATTGTTTTAATGAGGTTAGAAATTTTGTGCCATTGTCGTATCTGACAGGAAATTGAAAATGCGTTAAGAAAGCAGTAACTAGTGCATTAAAATTATTAAAAGAGCCTCGTGGTAACTCAATGTACCATTTGGCAGCTAGACCAATGAGAGTTCTCTGAAAAAGACACAGTCGAATCGAATCATCGATTAGTGATGATGCACACCAGAGGTGATAAGTCATAACATGATTAGATGGGTCCTCTCCTGAATTACCCTCAAAATTTAGAATATCACTAGGCAACTTGTTAGGCATTGGCGGCCAATACGGAAGATAAAAGATAGGATCGTTCATAAGGCATGATAGATCAGGTAAATATAAAGTTTCTATAAATGGTAACCGATGGCTAGGGTCTTGATATCCTTGTGTGATTAAACCAATTCCAGGAGGAGGATATCCAGGATATCCTGGTATTGGATGCGCATTGGGAATCGTGAAACCTCCTGGATATCTAGGATTAACCGGACCATACTAGGGTTGTTGAGGTATTTGATAAGTATACCCAGGGTATGGTTGATATTGATATACTAGATTTTGTGTAGCCTGTCCAAATTGATACTATCCCTGGTACGGTTGATAAGTAAATTGTGGTTGACTAGAAAGAATTGTACTTGTACTAGCTTGTCCTGTAGGCTTTTGGACCGTAGTCTGAATTGTAGGTCCTGAATGTGGCACATATATTTGAGGAATTTTCACTGATACAGGGGTAGTAGAAACAAGAGCTACAGATACTCCAGAAATAGGTGTGGTAGGTTGGACAGAAGTTGCAGCAGTAATAGAAGTCTGAGGCGGATTCTGAGGTGTACTAGTCCCTGGCTGCTGAACAGAACCAGGTGTATGGACTTGAACGATAGGCTAGACAGGTTGATGGGTTGGAACAAAACCTATGGGCTGTCCAGGTTGATTAGGTAACTGCACATTGGGTTGCAAAGTTTGTTGAATTAGAGAAGGATCCCACACCATATTCATTCCGGGGTATTGACCCATAGAAGGTTGTGCATATGAAGGACCATAACCAGGTTGAACATAAGTTTGAAAATTAACTGGCAAAGTTCCGGTTCCTTGTAACAATGGTTGACCTGAAGGAGCTTGAAATCCTTGAGCTGGGTACTAACCTTGAGGTTGATAACCTTGAGGCGTGTACTGAATCTAGGGTTGATATTGACCCTGAGGAACAAACTAACCCTGGGGTTAACCCTGAGGAATAAATTGACCCTAGGGTTGACCCTAAGGAATAAATTTACTCTGGGGTTGACCCTGAGGAACATACTGTCCTTGAGGTATGTAATATCCATGAGGTTGTTCTCCAGGCAGATAATATTTTCCTACAGTTTGTCCTGGTAAAAAATTACCTTGAGGTTGCTCCCCAGGCGGTAATTGACTACCTTGAGGTTGGCCCTGAGGTTTCCCTCCAGGTGGTAATTGAATACCTTGAGGTTGAGGATTTGGAATATTGCTAGACATCATAAAAATATGTTCTGCATTCAACGTTTTAGTTTTAGTATCATTTGTACCAGATGATAGCACTTGTTCAATTGGTTGAGGAGCTGCCCCCGGGAAAGTACTAGAGAGCGACTAGTATCCCGAAGGAACAGACGGACCACCGTACAAAAATGTTTCCAGAGATTGAGGAAACATAGATGACTTACCCGACATCGCTGATGAAGGATGATAACCTCTCGGTGTAGGGTGAAAAGGAATTTGGGGTGGTGAAGAAGTAAGACCCGTGTTTTGCAAAAAATCTGTCAATGATAAATACCAAGCGTCAGTTCTAAAAGGACTGTATAATATTGATTCACGTTTCCTAAGATTCAAAGTTTCTTGGTTTTCGGGAAGAACTACGTCTTCTTCTAGACCAACAAGTTCTTCAATACATATGAGATCAGAAGGAAGGTTTTCAGTAATGCGTTGTCCTACCTTAGGTGAATCAGGATCACTAGAAGTCAGAGTAACAAATCCTGAAGATGGTTCCAACACAACAGGTTTAGTTTTGGGCTCAGAAATTTCAGGTTCTTCTGCTAATTCACTAGTTGGAGAAATACTACCAGTAACTTTGGAAATTGAAATTGGCTCTTGAATATATTCTGTTGTTTGTGATTGATAATCAGGATGAATAACTATGGATGATTCTCCTTGTTCTGTTGATCTAATTCTTCTGGCACTATGTGGTACCAGAATGCGCAACCCTTCAAGTTGGCTTGGTGTATACTCAGGGGGTTTCCACTGGAGTCTACGTGATTGTCTTGGTAATTCAATCTCGATTGAAAATTATCAATCACATGCAATCAAAGAAAATTTCAATGAAAACTCCTAGAGTCACTAAGGAAACAAACAAATGAATCACATGCCTAAAAATCTAGGAGATCAAACCACACACAAACAGTAACTTCCCACACTAAAAACACTAGTTGGTGATGAAATCCAACATCGTAGTATTTTAATGTAGAAAGGGCAATTGGAACAATTACCCCGACAACTTTCTTAATGAAACAGACCGGTGCAAGTTTCTCCACTTAAACCATCTCGAGTGAAGATAACCCTCCGGAGAGTCCAAGTGAGTCTAGTCGACATCTGCTCCAGGTATAGTGGGATCTTTCCTCCACCGTCACCTTAGGAAAAAACCGTAAAGATTATGGCCACTAAGGTTACCAACAGGAACTAATATAGCTGGGGGAACAGTCTACGATCCGACATATGCGCAAGGGCAGAGTAAAAAAGCTCAATCCCCTTGAAGGCTCCTTGAAATAATCCAAGGTATACCGACAAGTGACCCTAGGCTCCTCGACAATGGTCTATCCGAGGTTTACCGTTGTTAATACGTGAACATCTTCTATCATTCCCAATGAGATATAATTGATTATCCCACTGGTTCGGATATGACCTCGTGCTTGACTCCTTTAGGATGAGCTTCCCAGAGCATACAAGCGAATATTGGATTTTTCCTACCGCAAGATCGACTACTTGTTTGTTTTAGTTGTCTTGGAGAGTTAATTACTCCCTACTCCAAGACACTAGCCTAAGCTATATTGGTGAAAAGAGCCCTAGACATACAAAAATTACTAGATTGATTTTTATTTAAGCGTTGATTTTAATAGGCTATTTTTTAGGACAATAGGTGTGAAAGTGAAACTGATGATATGTAGTGATCCGACTCAAAACACACTAAAAATGCAACTTATATGAGAAACAATTCCTTTCCTTTCAATGAAATCTATCTAAAAGAAAGAGTTGAGAAATGTAATCTTTCCTTCAAACAAGAATAAATGAAAAGAAATCTAATTTCATGAGAACTCAAAATGATCAATTTCTCAATAAGAAATCCCTTTATCATTCAAGATTGAAACTACAAACAAAATTTTCTCCAAAATAAGACTACAAATTTTCTAGAAATAACACTCAAAACTAAAAAACTCTAATTTTGAGATCTAAAAATTCTAAAAATTAAATCTGAATTAAAACTTTAAATATTTTGAGGATGTTTTGCTTAGCTTGTTATCTAACTAAGAAATTCTTTGTTTAGATCAGCAAGAACTCAAAAAACATCCAATTTTGGTTTTTTAAGTGAAATTCAAAACTTATCAACAAAAGTTTTTTAAAGTTTTGCAAATGAGAAAATGGGATCTAAATCTCATAAAACAATTTCTGCTATGAAGTCACACTCAGCAAGAAAACAAGGAAAAATCAGTGATCTAAAGGTATACCAAGGCTTCTAATCTTTGAGTGGGACAAAGATAAAGAAAAAATCACTATAACATGCAGATCTTCCATAACATCATTCAAAAATTAAAAATGCTGAAGTAAACTCTCAACCAAAGCTTTCTGAAAGAAAATACAAGCCTGGGTATACGCTGAGAATTTAAAAAATTGATCCAGAAAAGAGAATTTAAAGTTTTCTAAAATTTTCATAGGGTTCGTAGTTTCCAGTGTAAATAGGTGTGGTCCCGCACTATTTATACAAGAAAAAAGCGGAGATGCCCGCACTGTTCCTAAAAGAAAAGTGCGGATACCAGAAAACTAAGAGAAAAATAAAAATATCTAAAACATTTCTCAGGGATTCTACAGGGATAAACTACCCAAGCTAGCATAAACTAATCAAAATCAGAAAAATAATTCATAAAGTCAAAAACAAAAGAAATCAAAGTTCAAGATCCATTCCCCAGTATGGTCACCATTTTGTTGGATGGATAATTCATTCTTGCGGACAAGACAGACCTCCCAAGTGTCCTATGGACAGCTAGCAACAAACATACAAACAAAGACTATTTTCTCTAGATAATATTCGATTCATTAATTAGCTACAATAGGAGTTTTGAAGACCTACCGGTAGTCCAACGTTATTTGTAATAATCTTCTTTCCAATTTCTTGAAAGAGTCGTCTTCAAATATCTGCAATCACAAACATGGAAAAAATCAATAGCACCTGCATAGGATAAACTAATTCACGAATTATGTATCTATCAAATAATCAAGGAATTCAAGAAATAAGATAATTAATTAAATAACTCATTGATAAAACATGATAAACAAGCTATTTAATTAAAGAACTCACTGAGAAAATGGTATCCATTCGTATTATCTTTGATAAAGAAGATCCTTACAATTGTGTCCACCTTGATGTCGTACAGGCCTTCCCGGGGTTCGAAACAGACGTTTCCTTTACTCTGACAAGCTTTGCACTCTCTCAGCTAAAATACACATGGGTGTGTAATAATTCCCACATAATGATCAGTTAATAGAGTTTGAGTCTATACAACATTTCTCCTCAAAAATTCTCAAAGTCTAACTCACTAACTAAATCTTGAAGCTGCACTATGGCTTCAATTTATAGGAAAAGAGAGGAGGTTATGGTTCCACATAAGAGGGGATATAATTCTCTTTTGAAGGGATTGAGCTCCATAAATCAAGTGGTAGGCTCCCATAATGGAGCAATGAATATACATGATAGGAGCGAACCTTCGACTGGATAATTTCTTCTAGAAGCTTCCAGATTTGACTGTTGGGATTCTAAATGTTACTTTCCACCTTCATTTTACCTTTTACAGGGGTCCACATCTTTAATGAAGAAAATTTGTGTTTAGCTCCGCATAATTTAGAGCAAAAAGGTGCGACACCGTAGGCAATGTTAAGAGAAAGTGCGGTACAAGTGTTTTTAAGACTTTTATGAGCTCTTCTCTCAATTTCAAGGCTTGATTTTAGGAACTTTGAAGTTGTAGAATTCTAAGGGAGTACTAAAACATCATGGTGACAAATTTCAGTGTAACACCTATAACCCCCATATTGTTATTATTGTGCCCCTGTAACCCCCATATTATTATTATTGTGCCCTTACATTATTATTGTTAGGTTGGCTAGGATTACATTGTGGCCCCATGGACTCCTATATATAGAAAGGAGGTTTGGTCATTTGTATCATTCAAGAATTTTTCATTTATGTAATGTATTGGAGGTTGCCCCCTCGAAGTGGCTGATTTCTAAGGCATTGATCTCTCTTTTCTTATATTTTTGGAGCTAGTTTCGTAACACCTTCCAAATAACAAAGTGTTGAGATTCAACAAGATGATGAGCTTAGTGAAAAGAGTCGCCTTCACTAAGTGGGCCCGCAGGCTATTTTTGGCGCAAGTCTATTTTTAGACATGGTGATCATATTTCAGAAGTTGCAGGATGCTATTTGTGGATGGTTGGTCAAGTTGGAAAAATAGATAAAATTATATTTTTAGAATATTGGGCGAAGTCTATTTATAGATCGTCGATCTAAGAATAGAAGTGTCGATTATTATTAGCTCTTAATAATAATCCAACAATAAACAACAACTTATTCTCTTGGAGCACTTAATTTCAGTGCACAGATTTGGAAAATCAATGGGCTGAAGGAATTACGTAATTCCTAGGGTTTATTGGTGGTTCATGCATGTAGGACTGAGTTAGAACTGAAGTGGCAAAGTTATGACAGAGTTGGATAAGTAGTTCATGGAGTTGTATTCAGTTTAACTCAGTTAGACTCAGTTGAGCTAGTTGTATCTAGTCTAACTGAATGATACAATAGTGAGAGTGGAGTGAATTAATTAGTCAATTAATTCAAAAATAATAACTCATTAATCAACTGAAAAATACAGTAGTTAACTACAGTGCATGTCAGTTCCAATGGAGACCCAGTGGAGAGATAGGTGAAAGGGTAAGATGGACTATCTGTTGTGACTATAGTGATGCATTTATTGCACCACACACACATTGGAGTTTCCAATGAGGATTGTGCAGTCAAGGCAAGGGTAATTCAAATTCATTCAAAGCTATTCTTCAGCAGGGATTGCGCAGTGGAGGCAGGATAGCAGGAGGGAAGAGATCGGTGCATGGATTTGCAAATTTCTTCTATGTTAGTGTGTGACGATTGATTGTACTGAGAGCTTGATGTACTAAGATTTGTATGATATTGTTACATGATCTCCATGATAAATAATATATGATATTTGGGGTTTTCAGCTTCAGGCTTACCCATTAAACAACTATGTTATGTGCGATTGTTTTTATTTATGCTTCACATGTGTTTGTAATTAATTTTCTACAAAAGGTTAATAGTGGAATGATTTTGTATTTTGAAAGAAGTTAAATATTGTGAGATCAGGGGAATCTGGATGTATGCATGCTTAGTGTATACTAATTTCTACATGGTATTAGAGCAGTGTTAATTCTTGAAGATTGCAATTATGAAGAATTGATGAGTTTTTGCTGGTGGATAATTTGAATTTGCTTCATAAGATTCTTAGTGCAGAAGTTGAGTATACATTGAAATGTCCATCAATGGGTTGCGATTGGAGTATGCCCTTGATGGGAGCTCGAATTACATAGCCTGGAAGGACAGGATGGAGGTAGTGCTGGAGGATAATGGACTAAAGGAGTTCATTGATAGCGATGTTCCTAAGTCGGGATCTAGCGATGTTGCATTACTTGACGCATGGCAAAAGAAGATATCAAAGACAAGAAGAATTCTGTTGGAAGGTGTGAAGGACCATATTGTGTCCAGCCTTCACGGGAAAGCCACTCCATTCTTAATGTGGAAGGCTTTGACAGACTTGTTCCAAAGCAGAAGTGACCAGAGGAAGTTGGCGCTTAAAGACAAGCTCGGAAAAATAAAAATGGAGAAAGGCGACAGTATTCCAAAATACCTCACGAAGTTTGTCCACTGTAAGGATGAACTGGGAAGTGTGGGGGTTACTGTTGATGAAGAAGACTTGGTGATCTTGGCTCTCCTTGGGCTTTCGAAGAGTTGGCATAGCTATGACTCATGAAGACTACGTAGATGGAAAGGAGGGATAGGGATAGGAGCGACTTTAGTCGGATCTTTGTGCGCGGGGAGGAATACGAGCGGGCTGCCGAGGATTGTCGTGAGAAGAGACGGAGAATGAAGAATTTTGCTTTGGCTGAAAAAGCAAGGAAAGGGAAGGAAGAAATTTCCTTCAAAATCCGACGCTAAAGGCAAGAAGCGAGGATTTGTCCAAAGTGAATTGTTTTCACTATCACGAACATGGGAATTTCACCACTAGCCTGCCTGAGAAGAAGAGAACAAGAAGATTGCCTAGGTTGGCTTCAGAGGAGAGGCCTTAGCCTCAAAATTTGAGCTAGATTTTTCCTTGATCACATGCTTGGTTTCAAGCTACATGGGATCGGTGTGGTATCTTAATAGTGGTGCGTCTTTCCATATGACAGGAAACAAAGAGTTGTTTAGTGACTTGGAGGAGAAGGACCTCTAGATGCATATAGAGATGGGCGACGGTGGTCGATACAGTGTGACTAGAATTGGGACCATTACCTTTGAGAGGGAGTTTAGTAATGCATTCTTGTTGAAGAATTTAATGCATGTTCCAGGTCTGAAGAAGAACTTGGTCTTGGTCGCAATGCTGGAAGACAGAGGTTATGATGTTGTTTTCAGTAAGGGAAAAGATTTCCTTCGACATAAAAAAACGGGTCAAATCAAGAAGATATGGGTTCGAATTAAGAATATCTACAAGCTGGAGGTAGATGGATGCGTTGCAATGGTGGGAAAAGTAGAAGAAGTGGTGAGCCACGATGAGGGTGAATTATGGCACAGGAGATTGGGCCATCTTCACCATATGGCACTATGAAGCACACAGCATATTTCCTCTCTTGGACTTCCCAAGGGGTACTCTTGTAGCGATCAGTTGGGTGCAAAGGGATCTTCTATGGGTAGAAGTTTGTGAATACCACCTTTCATGAGAAGGAGGAAAACTGTGCTTTGGTGATCTGGAGAGAGTTCTGAGACGTGTGTGGACCTTTCTCGGTTGCTTCAACGGAAAACGGAGGTATTATGTTATATTTTGTTGATGATATTCCTTTGTAGATGTTGGATCTTCTTCATGCGGAAAGAAGAGAAACGTTCTCAAAGTTACGTGAGTTCAAAAATTACGTGAGTTCAAGTTATTGGTGGAGAAGGAGTCGGGGAAGTAAGTGAAAGTTCTACGGAGCGATAATGGTGGTGAATACATCTTGGGAAAATTCAAAGACTTCTGCAGAAAAGAAGGAATTTGAAGAGAACTCATAGTGCCTCATAACCCACAGTAGAATGGGGTCGCGGAGAGAAAGAATAGAACGATTGTGGGTGTTGCACGAGCGATGTTGCATGACCAAGGCCTACCGATGCACATGTAGGCAAAAGCATGCAACATTGCGGTTTATGTGAAAAATCATTGTCTTCATAGAGTACTTGGCATGAGTACACCCAATGAAGCTTTTACAGGTAAGAAGCCTGATATTTATCATTTGAAGATTTTTGGCTCACCTGTTTACATTCATGTGACAAAGGATTCCAGAAAGAAGCTAGAGCCAACTGCAGAAGGTGGGATATTTTTGGGGTACACAGAAACACCCCATAATTATCGTGTGTATTTGCTAGACAGTCGGATGACTGTTGTGCGACAGGATATAAAATTCAATGAGGTGAAAGCCATTAAGTTGTCACTTGAGAGGGAGCTACACTTGCATGCAGAGGAGGAACTTCTTGTTCCCAAAGATGAGCCTCTAGATGTGGATCAGCCACAGGAGGAGATTCATGGAGTGGAGGAGTCCACTCATGCAGAACCAAACATCAAACAAGGTAGAAAGCATACCAAAGAAGCTGAGAGACTGAAGCTTGATGCGGCATAGAATGTAGGAGTTCTTACATCACAATGCAGACAGAGACAGTCACCTGACCAATTTACTGGATACATCGCTCTTATGAGCAAGTATATCGTGACAGAGCCATCTTCTTTTGAAGAAGCAGTGCAGGAGCCCACATGGGTAGATGTCATGGTGGAGGCGTATGACTCCATTTTCAGAAATAGTGCTTGGGAGATTGTTCCAAGGCTTGTGGGAAAATCAGTTGTAGGATCAAGATGGATCTACAAGGTAAAGCAAGCTGGTGATGGGAGTGTCGAGAAGTATAAGGCAATATTTTTTGCCTGGGGCTTCTCACAGATCGAGGGGATTGACTATGAATAAACCTTTGCACATGTTGCACGGTATTCTTCCATACGGACCATCCTTTCTCTCTCAGCATTGATGGGTTGGCACATTCACCAGATGGATGTGAAAACTGTGTTCCTTAAATGGGATCATTGAGGAAGAGGTGTACATTGAGCAGCCTGAAGGATTTGAGATCTTCAGCAGTGAGTCGCATGTGTGCAGACTCAAAAGAGCACTATATGCGCTAAAGCAAGCACCACGTGCTTAGTACACAAGGATCAACAACTATTTCACTGGACTTGGCTAAACCAAGAGTGAGACGGATGCAAACCTGTACCAAATTTTGGTGGAGGGTAAGCTTTAATCATTGTTCTTTATGTTGATGATTTAATACTAACGAGTGATGAGCAGTTGATACACTCATGCAAGGCAGATCTTGCAAAGGAGTTCGAGATGAACAATTTGGGCCTCCTTCATTATTTCCTTGGATTGGAGATATGGCAGTGGGATAATATGGCGGTGGGAAGGTGAACTGTTTGTGTCTCAAGGTAAGTATGCCCGGGAGATAATGGAGAAGTTTCACATGCAAGGCTGCAAGCTTATCGACACTCCTCTTCCAAGAAATTGGAGGAAAGAGGATGTTACATTGGTAGAGGTAGTGGATGCCACTATTTATCGACAGTTGGTGGGTTCGCTCATGTATTTAGTTAATACAAGACCAGAAATATGCTATGCGGTGAACTAGCTTTCACAAGCAATGGTTAAGCCTACTAAGCTCTTTTGGAAGGCAAGCAAGCATGTCCTGAGATATCTCAGGGGCACATCTAAGTATGTTTTATGGTATAGATAGATGGATGAGGTGAATTTGCATGGCTTTATGGATGCAGATTGGGTAGGTAGCCCAACGGACAGAAAGAGCACATCAGGAGGGATTTTTAGTATCGGATCTATGGCAGTTTATTGGTATAGCAGGAAAAAAGGATCCATGGCACTCATTTCAGTGGAAGCAGAATACATGAAAGCAAGTCAAGCTACATGTGAGGCTATCTGGATGAGGAAGATCCTGGTTGGTTTGTTCGGTTCACATTTAGATCCCACAGTGATACATTGTGATAATCAGAGTTGCATTAAACTCTCGGTTAATCCTATGTTTCATGATAGATCTAAACATATTGATATCCGATATCATCATATCAGATATTGTGTGCAACGAAAGATCATGTTGCTTCAGTGCATTCCTACGGAGGATCAAGATGCAGATATTCTGACGAAGGCACTCACCAAGTGCAAATTCGAATACCATAGAGGCAGGATCGGGGTGAAGGATAATCCCTATCTTGTTGAGAGGGAGTGTTGAGATTCAACAAGATGATGAGCTTAGTGAAAGGAGTCGCCTTCACTAAGTGGGCCCGCAGGCTATTTTTGGCGCAAGTCTATTTTTAGACTATGTCTATTTTTAGACATGGTGATCATATTTCAGAAGTTGCAGGATGCTATTTGTGGATGGTTGGTCAAGTTGGAAAAATATATTAAATTCTATTTTTAGAATATTGGGCGAAGTCTATTTATAGATCGTCGATCTAAAAATAGAAGTGTCGATTATTATTAGTTCTTGTGTCGACAATAACAACAACTTAGTCTCTTGGAGCACTTAGTTTCGGTGCAGAGATTTGGAAAAGACGAGTGGGGTGAGGGAATTACGCAATTCCGAATGGAAACTTTTACGGGTAGTTCATGCATGGAGGACTTGGTTAGAACTCAAGTGGTAAGGTTATGATAGAGTTGGAGGAAGTAGTTATGGAGTTGTATTCAGTTTAACTCAGTTAGACTCAGTTGAGCTAGTTGTATCTGGTCTAACTGAATGATACACTAGTGAGAGTGGAGTGAATTAATTAGTTAATTAATTCATAAATAATAACTCATTAATCAACTAAACAATACAGTAGTTAACTACAGTGCATGGTAGTTTCAGTGGAGACCCGGTGGAGAGATAGGTGAAAGGGAAAGATGGACTATCTGTTGTGACTATAGTGATGCATTGATTGCATCACACACACATTTGAGTTTCCAATGAGGATTTCGCATTCAAGGCAAGGGTAATTCGAATTCATTCAAAGCTATTCTTCAGCAGGGATTGCGTAGTGGAGGCAGGCTATCAGGTGGCAAGAAATTAGTGCATGGATTTGCAGATTTCTTCATGTTAGTGTGTGACGATTGATTGTACTGAGAGCTTGATGTACTAAGATTTGTATGATATTGTTACATGATATCCATGATACATAATATATGATAGTTGGGGTTTTCAGCTTCAGGCTTTCCCGTTAAACAATTGTGTTATGTGCGATTGTTTTTATTTATGCTTCACATGTGTGTGCAATTAATTTTCCACAAAATATTAACAGTGGAATGATTCTATATTTTGCAAGAAGTTAAATATTGTGAGATAAGGGGAATCTAGGAGATATGCATGCTTAATGTATATAATTTCTACACAAAGGAGTTTTTTTGATGTAATATTCCAAATCTGGAAATTAAAAAATATTTGACAAAATATTGGTTATGCAACATCAAAAAATCTAATAACAGATTTTATAATGCATATCCTTCAATAAATAAAACAGCAACAACTTTATACAACCTTTTATGGGAAAAAAGGTGGGGAAAAGTGATGATTTTGGCCCTAAAATGAGTGTATTCAGAGATATGCATAAAAATAAGGGAAAAAGATCTGGGATATGTTATCTTAGGCTATATGGAATTTCTATGAAAATTTTTACCAAAAAAAAATGTGTTTTTCTATGTTAAACAGTTCCTCCATTCCCGACTAGGCTAGAAAACCCTGATTTCCCATGACTTGGAGTATGCAGAAATTACTGAAGCTTCTAAAACGTGATTTTCTAAAGGATTAGCTGAGTTTATGTATGAAAATTATTATGGAAACTTATAATAATATTCAAATGATTTAGACTAAGAAAAACATATCTTTTCATAAAGGAAGGCCCCAAAAGAAGTGCTGCAACACATGAGAAAAGACTGCAGAACCATGACGACATTATTTTTAGGGCTGAATTAGAAATTTATTTAATATTTATATCTAGAGCATCTATGTACATAAAAATATAGATCTAATACAGATCTGTGTACAAGAAATGCTGATCTATACATTCCCCTTGGGGTTTTGTGCAAAACATGAAGCACTGGAAGTAGATCTGAGATCTAAGAATGTAGATCTGCAGAATGATTTAGAAATTTCTAAACAATAAAAATGGAAAGTAGATCAGATCTGAAACTTACATGGATTGGATGGCCAATCCATGGATCACCATAGTGAGAGGGAAGAATCCCAACCTTTGGAGATCTCTCCTCCAAATTGTAGACAAAACACCTGCGGTGTAGATACGCAAATACTTGCGATTCGGAGAAATACTGCGCTTTAGCCTCTGAGAATGATTTGGCCTTTGTTAGTATGAATTCTTCGTCGAAGTGCACGAAAAAGAACCACTTTAGCTACGCATAACTAATAGCCCTAACAACAATAATGGCTGCAAAACATCTTCAGATCTGCAATTAGTAGTTAAAGTGCTGCAACAACAGATCTATAAATGGAAAGACATTAAGCAGAAAAGTAAAGAGTTTGCTCCATGCATCCAACAGACAAGACAAGAATGCGATTTTTGAATGAATTTTTATATTACAGGGCACCTGGGAGGAAACAAGAAGGTGTATCCAGATCTCCTCAATGGGATGGGTTCTTTGTAGTCCTCAGCACTTCAGATCTAAGCTTTCTCTCTCTCGTAGATGTAGAAAACCCAATGTAGAAGATAGAGCTCAATGGGAGCAAAATGGTAGAAATGAGACCAAGTGTATAGATCCAGAGTGATCTAATAGGCAACAAAAGGTGAAGAATGAAGGGGAAAACCCTCCTATTTATAACAAAATATCGGGTCATTCTAGATCTTGGTGCATGATTAAAATAATGTTAATCAAATCTAGATCCACCTCTATGGAATATTTTATTATTATTTGTTGGAGGGAAAGGGACTTTGACTTGGGTCAAATCCATTGATTAGTGAGGAATAAATAAATAAATGATTTATTTATCTTTTTAAGGAAGTGGTTGGGATACAATCAAATAAATAATGATTTATTTGATTAATAGTGATTGATTTGGTCATATTTAACAAGGAATATTATTTAAATAATTATTCCTAGAAAATAATAAGATAACTATGGGTGTATCTCATTAATTTCTTTGTTTTTGGGTTAAACATGACTGGGAATAATAATTAAATTGTGGTTTAATTAATTATTCCTTTTGGGGTTTTCTTAATTAACATAGTGAAAGCAGTTTTACTTGGGGTAAAACTGGTCTTACATGGTGTACTTGGGTCCATCTAATAATAAAAGGTGAGATGACCAAAAAATGGTGTAACAGATTGCCCCCCAGCGTGCGAGTGTCAGGAGCAAATCGTATGACCGAAGTACGTTGTAAGAATACAATCACCGGACAACAAAAGGGGATGTCAGAGAGAGAAGTGTGAGGTAGATAGTGTGCTGAAGGACTAGACCCTAAGGAGACGAGACTCGCAGGTGCAACAAGTCTCTTTTTATGAGAGGGTACCTGTGCTGAAGGCGGCGGGGGAGGCATACCTATGCCCGCCGTGACAAAGTACAAAAGAATAGTGTGTCCAATAAACAAGGGACCGAACCATAGAGTACAGCTGGCATAATCAAGGGCCAGATAAAAATACAATGAAGAGTCTCACATACATGTTGTGCCTGGGATAACAGCCAGGACTAGTACAATAATATCTGAGTACATGAGATAAATACAACCCAAATGCCCCCCGTAAATGGGGAAGGGCTCACAAAATCTGACTGATACATGCAAATCAAAGAGGCGCTGCAAGCGGCTAAGGCCAACATCATCAAAATCTGGAGCGGCATCGAAGGCTGCAAAGAAGAGGTCATCCGGGCATGTGGGGGGCTACCTGCAGGGCCACCCCCTCATGAGGGTTGAGACATCTCACACACACCCGAGAATCATCAAGAGCTGCTGCTGGATCACTGGACTGTCAAGTATACGAATCTCGATCATGTTGAAAGGAGCTGGAGAAACAATCAAGTCAAAGGGAAATGAGATATCCCCTCGCTTCGAAACTCTTCCACGAAAAGTGGAGGGTACTAAAGCCCTAAGGGGCGGGGTTCCCACTTAGATGAGTAAAAACAGATCAGATCTTGGTCAAGGCGGGCTGAGACAGAGGCTGGAAAACCCTGGCAGAGGCTGCAGCAGAACCCAGAAAAATTACAGAAAAAATGCTGGAAAAAAGGCAGGTCGCAGGTTCTGACCTGATCCGAGTTGAGGTCGCAGGAAACAGGCCAAAAGGTGCGTCCAGGTCGCAGGTTTTGGGCCAAAAGGTGCGACCCCCCCGTTCCGGCTGTTTCGGCGGCAGATTTTCTGAAAAGTTTCCGTCTCAGTTGCGGCTGGTGTCGCTTACCTGCGCAATAGGGCCAGAAACACACGGAGGTTAGAAATTTTAGGTTTTTAGGGTTTTATGTGAGAAAAATGACATAAAAAGAGAAAACTAAGCAGCTAAAAAAGAAACCCTAGGGCCTGAAGTAGCTGGATATGCAGGAATATGAAAAACGACAGCGGTCGTAATTTAAAACCCGTGTGGAGTCGCCATTTGTTAGTATGAATTCTTCGTCGAAGTGTACAAAAAAGAACCACTTTAGCTACGCATAACTAATAGCCCTAACAACAATAATGGCTGCAAAACATCTTCAGATCTGCAATTAGTAGTTAAAGCGTTGCAACAAACAGATCTATAAATAGAAAGACATTAAGCAGTAAAGTAAAGAGTTTGCTCCATGCATCCAACATACAAGGCAAGAACACGATTTTTGAATGAATTTTTATATTACAGGGCACCTGGGAGGAAACAAGAAGGTGTATCCAGATCTCCTCAATGGGATGGGTTCTTTGTAGTCCTCAGCACTTCAGATCTAAGCTTTCTCTCTCTTGTAGATGTAGAAAACCTAATGTAGAAGGTAGAGCTCAATGGGAGCAACAATGGCAGAAAATGAGACCGAGTGTATAGATCCAGAGTGATCTAGTATGCAACAAAAGGTGAAGAATGAAGGGGAAAACCTTCCTATTTATAACAAAATATTGGGTCATTCTAGATCTTGGTGCATGATTAAAATAATGTTAACCAAATCTAGATCCACCTCTATGGAATATTTTATTATTATTTGTTGGAGGGAAAGGGACTTTGACTTGGGTCAAATCCCTTGATTAGTGAGGAATAAATAAATAAATGATTTATTTATCCTTTTAAGGAAGTGGTTAGGATATAATCAAATAAATAATGATTTATTTGATTAATAGTGATTGAGTTGGTCATATTTAACAAGGAATATTATTTAAATAATTATTCCTAGAAAATAATAAGATAACTATGGGTGTATCTCATTAATTTCTTTGTTTTTGGGTTAAACATGACTCGGAATAATAATTAAATTATGGTTTAATTAATTATTCCTTTTGGGGTTTCTTTAATTAACATAGTGAAAGCAGTTTTACTTGGGGTAAAACTGGTCTTACATGGTGTACTTGGGTCCATCTAATGATAAAAGGTTAGATGACCAAAAAATGGTGTAACAAAG